>CM034155.1:186234178-186609338 GCA_019776745.2 Taxus chinensis | reverse complement strand
ACGTTGATTTTGATAAGGTTTAGCATACATATAGTGTAATGGGTCAGTATTAGTAATGAAGAAGGTTTTGTGGTTGAGTAGGTAATGGTGGAGTTTGGTGGCAATGAAAACTAAGGCTAGGAAAAAAAATTGGTGTGGCTATATTTAGTTTCATAGTCAAGAAGGGTATGACTTAGGTAATAAAATTCTTGCTCTCAATGTTAGTCGTCGCGATAAACGAGCATGGCACCTAGAGAATGATCAGTGGTGGAAATATATAGGTAGAAGGGCTGGTCATCCTTAGGAGGAATGAGCACTTATGGTTAAAGGATCTATTTTTTCAAGGCTTTGAAGGCTTTATGGCATTCAACATCCCATTTTAATGAAATGTATTTCTTGAGAAGATGATGGAATGGTTGACATTGGTCAGAAAGATGCGAGATAAAATGACGAATTGATTACAACTTTCCTTGTAGGTTGTGAAGTTGACCAAGATTAGTGGGTGGCAACATTTCAAGAATATCCTTGACTTTAGCAGGATCAACTTCTATGCCACACAAAAAAATGATGAAACCTAGAAGTTTTCCACAAAGTACCGCAAATATGCACTTCTTTCATTGAACATGAACACAATACTTGATGACGTGGTCAAAGATGACTTTAATAATAGGAAGGTGTTCGGTTTGATGCTTGGATTTGGCAAGTAGATCGTTGACATAATCTTCCAATATGCAATGCATGATGTCATGGAAGATGTAAGTCATGGCTCATTGATATGTAGCACCAACAATTTTTAGGCCAGAAGGCATGACTCAATAGCAGAAAGTTCCCCAAGGGTGATGAAGGCAGTCTTGTGTTGATCATCAATATTTGATTATATCCTGACAAACTGTCTATGAGCGATAACATTTCATGGTCAGTGGTGAGATCAACTAGTTGGTCAATTCCTGGTAGTGGGAAATCATCTTTGGGATAGACGAGGTTGAGGTCACAGAAATCTAAGTGAATGCAGAGTCCCCCTATCACTTGTGTGAAAAAAACGTTGTTAGAAATCCGTTGGGGATAATCAATGGGTAGAATGAAGGAAACCGAGAGAAGGCGTTGAAGCTCTTCTTTGACTAGAAGAGTAATGCGAGGATGCATTTTCCACAGCTTTTGTTTGATGGGTTTGGCATCATAAATGGTTACAATATTGTGAACCATGATTTTTGGATCAATACCAAGCATATCGGCATAGGACCATGCAAACGTGTTGCTATGGTCCTGAAGGAAAGAGGTGAAGGCTTTCTATTCAGTAGCATCTAAGGATTGGTTGATCTTTAGAATGTGTGGGTCATCCTAAATATTTTAATTTTGACTTCGATGGTTGATTCGTTCAACATGGTTTGCGTCTCAGAGGGTAACGACTGATGAATATAAGAGTATTTTGCACCAAGGTAGGTGAGGATGGACTCATCGTCCTGACATTGAATGAAATTAATTGAAGGTGTATTTTCATCAATCATGTTAGGATACAAGAATGGGAGAGAAGAGGGAGCCTCCCCATTGCGTTGATAGATCAACGGTCCCAGGGAAATGATGTTGACAAATTTTTTTTAGGAGGAATAGATTCAGGATCTGTGGAATCTGTGGGTGAATGAAAGGGGGAAGATTTCTCATCCTGGATAAGGTCAACACGAACCTTCTTGGAGGGTGGACCGTCAAAACCAATTCAAATACAGTCATTGTGTTCACGAGAGGTAAAGGAAATGACAGTATGGTGGCCTTGTTCATAAAAACCGAAGCCAAATCCTTTCCACATGAACCAGTGGAGGAAAGTGTGAGTGAAGCAACGATTAGTGAGGGAGTGTAGGTTAGACAAAAATGGTTGGGCTTGGGATGGAGGTTCGGTTTTATAGGTGGCAATATAAAGTCTCCCATACATTAGGTTTGTGTGAAGGTGTGGAGGACCATAAGGAAAAATATGACCGATGCAGATGTCATAGCTGGGGTGTTGACGCAGATTCCCATACTCTTATGGGGTGAGGAAGGTATCGATATTGTATAGGTGGTATTCCTCAAGAGTGAGGCATTGAAAAACACCTTCTAAGGGATCAATAGTTGGTATATGGGTAGCGGGTATAGACAACTCACTAGATGTTGGGGAAACAATTGCGTTAGTGGTAGAGGGCACAGCTGCAGTGGGGATAACAAGGTTAGATGCAGCAAAAGTAGTGGCATATTTGGTGGATGGGCTCATGGGTGAAGGTGAAATTCTGATAGTGGCAAATGCCTTGACCTATAAAATCACATCATTTGGCTGATATAGCATGTTACAGGTATTGAAAGGTGATGGGTCGGTAAGGATGGTGTAATTATGTCTCTCGTGTTCAAATTTGAGCCATCGATGTAAAGTTGAAGGGACACAAACCATGACATGGATCCAAGGTCGGCCAAGCAGTAAGTTATATTGGAACTCTCCTTCTAGAACATAGAAAAGTTCCAGGATAGTGAGGGGGCCCACGCAGACATGGAGAACAATGGTACCTAGGGTAGAGGTCATGGCATCATTGAAGGAGCATAGCATAATAGGGTTACCATCCATGCAATTGGAAGGTATCTGCATTTGGTCATATGTATGGGAGGAGATGATATTAATTCTAGCACCACCATCGATAATAACACATCGTATACATATATTATCGATAAAGATGGATATGAAAAGAGTGGGGTCGGGGTCGTCAGACTAGAAGGGAGAAATCTTTCCATCTGAAAAGCTGAGGGTTTCCACTTGGTGAGAAGGTGGAGGTGTAGGGGAAGGTGAAGATCTAGTGAGAGAGGCTACGTGGAGAGGGGTAATGATGGAGGTGATGGGTGTGGGGTCATTTGGTAAGAATTCAATAGATTGAAGGACCTCTATGAGGGCTTGACGATGTGACTCCGAGGTTTGGACAAGGTCATATAAAAAAAAATTAAGGGGGATTGGTGTAGTTATTTTAGCATTGTGTGATGTGTGACCCTATTGGAAATAGGATATGCAGGACCTCGAATGATGAATTTGGGTATGGGTGCGGATGGTATGTTTGGTATAGGGTTGGTTGATGGGCTAGCTACTTTTTCCTTACCCTTTTCTTTCTGAGCATGGGTGGCAATGTTGATCATGTTAATATGAGGGGAGGTGGATGAAGAGGGTGTGTCATAGAAGGTATAGTAGCACGAGGGATAAAACCATAGTGGGTGATAGGATCCTTGTGAAATTATTAGGGTGCATTGGCATTTTGGCGGTGGTTTGGCCAACTCTCTTATACGAACCATGTTGATCTCCAATCTCGGGGGTGGATCAAAGAGTTGTGGGGGTGGATATTTTGGTCGCTAATTAGGCAATGGGGGAAGTTCTGTGGAAATTCGTGAAGGTGAAATGGGGTACTCATTAATAAGATCATCATCATCAAAATTTTCTTTGAGAGGACATAATTGGACAAGAGTAGTTTGTAAAGCCATATAGTTCTCTACATTGTGTCCTAGCACACGATGGTAGGTGCAAATTTTGGTTTCTTCAAACACTTTTGGTTTGGGTTTGATTTGGTCATAAGGTCTAAAAGGTGGTAATGTGATGACAAAATTTTCAAGGAGACTGGTTAGTATTTTAGCATAGGACCCTGCTAGTGGATCACAATGGGAGGTGAATGTGGGTTTGGGTACAACTATGGATGATTGTGGAGGAGGAGTCTTTATAAGAGGGGGAGTAGGTTGGTCTACTTGTTTGGTTTGTGGTGTGGTCTTAGGTTTTGGTTGTATCTGCTTAGGTAGGGGCATGTAGAAGAACTGGCGATGGAAGTTTTGATTGGTTTAACTACATTATTGGAGGGTAGCAGATTTTTAACTTTAAGTTGCATCCTTTTGGGAAAAGGTGATACATGTGTACGAGATGTGGAGGGAAAATATAATGGTGGAAGAGGGTGGGTTACCAATGGGGTTAACTGAGGTGCTATGGAGGTAGGTGGTGTGGGTTGGGTAGGAGGCATGAGTGAAAGGGAAGAAAGTATCATGGGTAGTGAAAACGTTATTGATGGTAGTGGAGGTATGGGTGGTAAGAAGGTTACGGGTGAGGGTGGAAGTTGTGTGGGTTGTTTGGGTATACTAGAGGTCTGTGACAGGGAAATGGATTGCTGCATTTTTTGTTTACCGATGGATGGGGGTTTCTTGGCCAGGGTCAAGGGGTGAGGTCCTAGGATATACGAAAGGGGTGAAGGTGAGAATGCTGTGGTAGGTGAGGTTGGTGTATGAGGTCTAGGAGGTTGGATCTTATTTTTAGGGTCCAAGTTAAGTTTATTGTTAGTTTTGGAAGATGTGGCTAAATCTAATTTGATGGGTGGGTGAGTAAGGCTAATGTCGATATGACCCCTAAGGTAGTGATAGGTTTAGGTAAGGGAGATGATATAGGCATGGGTAGGTTTTTGGGTGTATATTTATGTTGGGATATCAATAGATTTGTGAGTTGGACCATGGGTGGTGAAATGGAAGGTATTGCAATAGTTGTGGTTGTGTTTGATTTGGTCACTCGAAACACTTCTGGATAGATAGTGGAGGTGTTAGCGAGTGACAACTGCATTTGAGTTGAAAACGATAAGTAGAAGGCATCCCCAAAGTAAGGCTCTATCGAAATAGTCTAGGAGATCAGAGAAACATGAAAATGGTGTTGTTGTAAGTGGGGTCAGCATGGATCAAGTGGAAATCCCAGTAAAATGTGTTTGATATACAGGGAATACTTCCTAGGCTCAAACTCTGTGGGTAAGAGAGCTGAAAGAAGATCAGCAGGATCTTGAAGGTCTGATGGTGAATGGTCATCTAAAGGTAGTGTTACTTCTATAGTATCCTCCATTGGTAGAGGAGAGGATGGGGCTAGATGAAATGGACTCTCCTTGTGTTGGTGTAGGCAGTGGACCTACATCTTCTATGAGTAGGAGATATGCCACTGACTTTTTTTGGAAATTTGAGAGGTCAAAGGTGGCGTGCTAATTATAGGATCTTCCATGGGTGAAGAAGAAAATGAAGGGGGTGCCTCTATAGGTGGAGGAGTACATGAAATAGGCTCTTGTGTAGGTAGGGGATCTTGGGCTAAGATTTCATCTATGGAAGGCACATGAGGTAATTGGGAAGTAAATGATATGTCATCAAAAATAGCATGGACCTCGTGGACATTGCTATCATTTTTTGAGGTATCACTAGCTTGGTTGGAAGATGGGGGCATGATTAGGGAATGGATTTTTGAATATGTGTAGGTTTTGGTTAGTCGGGTGCATTTAGGATATCCAAGACTAGATCACCCATTGTCTAACATTGCTTGGATGATATTTTTGAAGGTGATGTAGTTATTGTCACTATGAACTTTGACACAATGATAGTTGAATCTTTTTTTCTTCGATAGAACGAATTTCCTATTTTTGTGTCATGGTGAATGCCTCATCAAAAGTACGAAAGATTTGCACCTACAGGGTTGGTGAGATGTATCTAGCACAAGCCCATGTAAATAACTCTATAATCTTAGTTTGAGGTAGCTGGAATATGAGCTGATTAATTAAATTGTGCCAACAAGTGACAACGTAAGTTGATAGACTTGACACCGTACTGTCGAGTGGAATAAAGATCAATCATGGTAACCTTCTTGACAATATTAATCGAAAAGTGGTCTAAGAAGGCTTGGGCTAGTTGATTGAATGAGGTAGATGGAATTTCTTGGTAGCCCACTATAATAGTCCAATGTAGGTCCTAACAGGGACATTAGGAAAGTCCTTAGAAGTAAAAGCGTCATCATGGGCAATCAGGTAACACCCATGTTTCTAGGACCACAGATGTTTTTGTGGGTCCTCTTTGCTATTAAAGTAATTGAATTTGTGGCATTTCCCAATGTACGGGGTATGGTTTAATAGGAATGGAAGGGGAATAGGCTCATTAGAAATTTCATCATAGGGGAGGGAATTGTGTGATCCGGAAACCGATGCTTCTAGTGTCTACATCTTTTCCATCATTAACTTGATGAGGTCATTGGTAGGTTGTGGTGGAAAGGCTCCTCTTGTGGCACAAGGGAGTTAGTATTGAACCTATGATGTGGGCAATATCCCATTGTATGGTGATGCCAAATAGGGAGGTTGAGAATAGGGGACCGATATAGAGGGTATGTATCCATAATGGGTGATAGACAAGATAGGTGGTTGTTGATAGTATGTGTATATATGTGGGATAATCATAGTGACTCTACTAGAAATTGGGGGGTAGTGTTTGTGGGATGGGGAGGACAAGATTGTTAGAATGGATTAGGGGTCACCGAAACCATGGTCAGGTTGTGTTGAAATGGGTATTTGTGAGACAATGGATGCAGATGAGGTTATGGTCTCAGTGGTTGCTGAGGGGACAACAGATATTATGGGTGTGACTAATACTGCAAGACACATCGGTCATAGTTGGGTATGGGTCCTAGCTATGAAACCACTGGGGGTGTAGTAGGTGAAGGTAACGCCACATTATTAAGGACTAATGCAGAAGCGGGAATAAGGGTAAGAGAGATGGATATATGCATGCCATATAGGGAATTAGGGTAAGAGAGATGGATATATGCATGCCACTATCAACTGACCTGAGGAGTCCCTGGTGGAAGAGTGGGAAAGGTAGAGCTGTAAGGCTACAGGATTATGATCAAGGATTCGTGTGAATTCTTTGTCACCTGCGGTTATGGTGATAGGATGAACAGGATCCATGGGTGACAAGATGGAAGGTGATGAGGGACAAAGTGGGAGTGATTGACGACTATCGTGGAATATGAGGGCATTAGTCCTGGCTGCGAGTCAACACCATGTGAACAAGTGTCTGAACTAGTAAGAGTGTATTCTATAGACTGACACAGAAAGTAGCATGAAAAAAAATAATGAGGAAGGGAGAGTGAGTTTAGTCAAGATTTGGATCTAGAAACCCAATATAGACACTGACAATAGTCAGTTTTACCGGTGACGGTTGTAAGGAAAATTGACACTTGTCACAGAAACCGATGCTGACTACTGCAGAAAATCACCCCAGTTTCAAAAAATGAAACAAGGGTTAATAGACAGTACAAGGAGATGTTTTATGTATGATGGTAATATCAACAGAGTAGAATACAGTATCAATAAAATATGTTAGTTCTCCAAAGGGCCAAAAATGAGAACAAAATGATGAATGAAGACTGTCCCTGGCCAAAGTATCCTAACAATTTAGGAGCTGAACACTAGTTAGGTTAAACTGATGATGGTAAGATGAAAACCGATGGCAGTCTCTAAACCGACACCAATTACTGTGAAATTGAGACAAAAATGAAGAAAACTAGGTTGTGATTTAAATCAAGTGAAGAATCAACTACCTCAGGAATTTGAGAATGAGAAGCTGGGGGGCCCTGGCACACTTAGATAAATTTGGAATACTCCAACTATGATGGGGAGTGTGCAAGGAAAAAAAAAACTAGAATCGTGTCCCTCACACCTCAAAAATGTAAAGCAATAAGAACACTAATAAAAATCCGATCCTAAGAGTAGTTTTTCTTTATTTTTGTTCAGCTTACACTATTTAGAACTATTGTGTGTATTTAGAACATAATTTTTTGGTTAGGAAGGTATGCTACGAAGAAGGATATATAAAAGGAGAGGTTTCATATATGTTTATGGTGGGGGTGGGCCGTCCTCTGAGATGATGAATCGATAGAGGTAATGAGCTACGGAGTGCCTACCAATCTGATCATGTGATCGCGGATAGGAGTTCCAGGTAAGATGTTATTTAAGAAAGATGTGTATATTTCAATTTTTTGCAAGTTTGGTAACACACACACACACCACGCACACTGCAGGTCACGCACACAACGCACACACACACACACACACACACACAGAGAATGTGCTTTCTCTACGATTCTTTGTGTCAACCATAAGTTGGGCATGACTTCCAGTATATAGGTTGCCCTCATTTTAATGTGAGCTAAATGCAGCAAATCAGAACGTAATTCAACAAATTTTAAGCCCAAATCGAAAGATTATGGTCGAGGACAGTGGGAAAGGGTGAATAGGAGAGGGTATGCTCTTTCATTAAATGTAAAAAGCAAGAAGAATAATTCTTTTTAAATGCACTACAAATGAAAATGTATCCTTTAGAGTAATTAGAAAGAAGAGAAGGTTACCAAGGAAGAACATTAATGTGTAAGCTTTTTGAAGGGAAACAAACATGCAACTTTTTCCTAGGAATGAAGAAAATGTAACCGGGGGGTGCCAAAATGTTTAGCCGTTTAATTTACGTTTTGAATGACGAAACAGATAAGGGTTTGGGCTAGGAGGAATAGCTATTAAATGGGTTGGTTGATGGTTGATGCGTGTTCAGACTTCTCAATCTAATGATGATTGTGAGAGCTTCCTTTTGGCTAGGAGGAACTATCTATAATAGAAAAAAAGACCACAAAAGAGAAGTTAAATGATATATGATAGTGGAATGCCTAACATATGCTAGTTTTGGGAAGTGTGATACTTCTTAGATGGCTGTCAATCTACTATTTAAAACAATTCAATGAGACAAATAAATAAAGTCCTACTATAGTTGATATGATTTAGGTATCTCATTCAAGTACAATAAGAAAATATAATCACAACAGACTAGGTTATAGTTAGATCTAAAGGATGAGGTGTCTATCAAGGTACTAGGGACTAGTTAGGGTCTGGTTCTAGGTTATTTAGGTCAACTGGTAAGAGGTTGTTTGACTCTGTTCTTGGGGAAGGGTATAAAAAAATATAGAACGATTTTGGTTGGGTATAACCGATGATGGTTAAAGGAGACGTACGACATTTATGGGTAACCAGCGTCGATACAGTGGGGTGACAGTAATTCAATAAAAACCTTATTGCAGAGTTTAGGTGAGGTTAGACGGGGCTAAAGAACGAGATGGAGAGGTTTAGTGGGAATATTGAGAACACCTAGAGAGGTGGAAGGGTCGGGATAGATGATATGATAAATAGGTGGATGAGGTTTTTGGGTTTGTCAGAAATATAGATATGGAGGAATGGGAATGTTAACAGAAGAATGGTAACATAAGTGATAACAACTCTATGAATAGAATAAGAATGGAAATGATTAATGATAAAACACTTACCATTGTTGCAGGTCCAATGGTTGGGTGGTGGTGATGATTGGTTGATGGAATGGGAGCTTGGTGCAATAGTGAAGCTTAAAATGTTACCAGTGAGTGCCAATGCTTCTGGATCTGTCTTGGTGCTTGTTATGGATGTCTGGGGTGTGTGAAGAAGACTCTGGCTCCACTTGCATACAACTCTCTTCACGTCCTCTTGGTATCAGAAATGTTCCAACACAAAAATAAGGTTATTCAGGTGAATAAATGGTAATCGATGACGGTTTCGGGTTGACCGGCATCAGTTTCGGGTTGACCGATGTCAATTAGGGTGGGATTTCCTAGGTTTAACTAAAATGGGCAGATCTTTCTAGTTTCTTGGGCTCAATTAGTTTGTTCTCGTGGATTGGAATGGAAACTTCCCTTCTAATGGACGAGAATGTGGTTAAAGATATTTTAGGGATTGATTTTAGGGTTAGACCAAATCTTAGCTCTTTAAGGCAAGTAACACTTAGTTATTGTTAGTTATGGAAACTTGCCAAGAATTGACCTAGGGTGAGGTGTCTAGGTGAGGTGGTGGGTTAGAAATTAAGATAATTAGATAATAAATATTGTGTGGATATATGTTAGTTTAATTAAATCAATTTAATTAATAGTGGTGTGGGGTGGAAGGGGCCTTGGTTAGGTGAGTATGTTTGAGTCGGTTATTTGACTAGGGACCAACAGGAGTGTGACCCAATTTTTTTGTCTACACCTTCATTTGGTATTACAGTAGGTGACTGATATATCTTCTCTAGTCTTATTCATAATTTTTAGAGTCAAGCACTGAAGACCATGTGCTGAAGCTAACGTTTGATAGACCATTTATTTATTTATTAGCAGATGTGTTGTACAGACCATGACAAACTTTGGTGTCATTTATTTATCAAATATATTTTCTTGTTTAGTGTAGCAATACATTCAAAATATAATAGTGTGTTTTATTTTTCATAATATATTTGTAGCAATTAAACACTTCTTGACCTATCTACACTTTTAGCAATCTGAATATTTTGCAAGCTATCAAAAATAACAATTATTACACAATTTATCAAGAAATTGTGTAATCATTATTACTTTTCTCAACACATGTCCATTTCCCGTGCAACCTAGTAAGCATAAGGTGTTGAATAAATTTACTGCAACTTGCTTGATAAAAAAATTATTTGATTAAGACTTTATTTTTTGGGTGTCGTTATATTTTTAGATCAAGGTAAGTGAGCTACAGTTTGGCATCTATCGTTGTCACTACTATCAACTAGTCTTCTACAAGTTTTGTATGTTGTCTTTTTTTTCTCTATTTTGACTTGGCCTTATCTAGAGCATCTGAATTCTCCTCCACTCGTCAACAACAATCCAATAGTCCATCAATTCTATTTTTCATACTAAGACATTAGTTATTTAGATTATTTGTTAGTGTTGATTAAAAATAGTTCAGGTTACATTTCCTTATAATATTGTAATAGTCAAATCAGTTTCTAGGTCAAAAATTGAGTCAATCCTTGTTAAATATTGTAAGGATGTATTATCGGTTGAAGTTGACGTCCACCACGTCATTTAAAAATGTGGGGGGAAATATGGAAAAGTCAATTTCCATTGGAAATTTTGAAGGAAAAGATTTTCATACCTGACAACTTCATACTCAATTGATTTTAATTGAAAGAAATATATGGGAATTTTTTTTACGACACTGCTACCCCAATCAACAGGTGGTGACGAGCTCAACAAATGGAGGATAAAATATAAAAAGGCATTAGCCACCATTGACTTAGGGTTTTCAAAATCCATATTTTACATCATATCGATCTAAATAAAATATTCTAAATATATTTCGGTATACATTGAACATGCTCTTTGGTTTGAAAACTGATAATACAAAGATAACTATGAAGTAGAAATTTTTTAGTTTGAAAATGGAAGAAGGAGAAGATATAATTACCCATGCCATCAAGTTCTGATCACTAATAACATAACTAATAAGGATAAATTAATCTATTAAAGATAATGATGAAAAATAAATACTATTAAACAACATGCCCAACAGTATATCAAATGTGGTGTTCACTTTAAATAAGTTAAAATCCACCTCTGGAAAAAAGTATTTATACATTAATTGAAGAGGGAAATAAGAAAAAAGCTATGGATTCATAAAAAAATAAATTAGTTTTTATAATGACAAAGCCAAAAACTTCTTACCAAAATCCTAAACATGGAAAAACTAAAGGTAGATGTTTTTATCGTAGAAAGCAAGGGCATGTGATTATGAATTATGAACAACGAGCACGAGATCTCCTTGATGGAAAGCTGATAATTATGGCAATGAAAATTGGAGAAACTGACGAAGCGGAAGATTATGAGAAACAATCAGACAATCATACTGATGAAGATTTTTTACATTAAGGTGTGTCATTATAATTTTTCTACTCCATATTCACACTAAAGGGGGGAATGTTAGGAATAATATTTTACTGTGAATTTTATGTGGTAAATAAATAACAACTTCTATTAGTTTTTATTTAGTTGGTTAATTAGTTTTACGTAAATAGGGGTGTTTTGAGCCACACACGTAAATAGGGAGATTGGTTACCTATTATTTAAGAGAGTAAGCCTTATTTATACGAAGGTTGTAAATAATAATACTACCCTATGATTTTATTAAAATTGACTACATTTGAATCTTCACTTTCAAATTGTCTTCAAAAAAGATACTCCTTTAATCAGACAATCATAATATGGTTCGATCCTATGACCTTTAGAACATGGGTCCAATACCTTTTTTTTACCACTCTGATGTTGGAATTTCTGAATCGGGATAGATAATATCCATTTGGTCTTTATGAGGACTTCATAATAGATATTTGATTACCAATTTTTGCAAGAAAACACTAGGTATGATAAACCTATCATGAAGTGTTCCCTTACTTGTTCACTCTAGTCCCGTGTCTTCTCCTTAATATGAGGTGGATTTTCCCTTGTATTCAATAACCAAAACCCTATTGGTGTGTTTTATTCTATTTTCCACACCAAACCAAATTTTTTTTAATGGATCCACGGTAAGCACATGGATATGTCCACAATAAATATGGGGATATAATATGATCCTTTTTGTAATCAAAGAAGACAGAATCATACCTCTATTGCCTCTCAAATTTTTATTTTATCTCACCATTCTTTAGAGAGTTTTTTTTTTTCCATGTTGTAGGCTGATTTAGGAGGCCTGATAGCCTGGGTTCTACGCTCGATACTTCGGCTGTCTTGGAGATTTCCCCTACATCATTTTTTCTAATGTTGTAGCCTAGACCTGTATATTGAGGTATTTCCTCCATCTGGATAGGGTTAATAATTCCTTGGATATTCACACTAAGGCCTTTTCTTTCATATCCCATTTTAAAAATCAATTTTGATCCTATACCTCTAACATAATTTTCAAATTCACAAAAAGTAGGATTTCTAGTTTCTTGGGAAGTAAAATTTAAGAAATCACTTACTATTTTTTATTAGTGGATGTACATTTCTTTACCACCTCTTTACCATCTTGAAATATTTCTAGGAGCTCTTCCTTAACTTACAATTCACCCTATAGTTTTATGATCAGTTCTCCAAAGAATTATTCCTGAGACTCAAACCTATCTTGAAGCTCTTTCTTCTCTAATTCCACGAGTTGTAGACATTTCCTCAATTAAGAATCCTTCTTTGGGATATGGTTTCTGTACTAATCTATATCTATAATAGGTTAGATGCTCCTAATAATTGTTAAGGCCTTTCTATGTTCCACCATTCAATGTTGGAACCACCCCAGGCACATATCTTAGGACCATCCCGTGCTTCTTTGGACCCTTGGTGGTGACATTATTCTTGCAATGTATACTGTAGGAGGTCCATGCTCTATCTCAATTCAAAAATATGATGTTCTTGATCTTATTGATGTAAAATCACCATGTGCAACATAATACCTAATATGATGAGTACAATAGGCCATCAAATGAACTAGTAGAAGTCCATTTCAATGCAACCGTAGGTGACAACCAATTCTGATATCAAACTTTCTTCAGAGATTGTAAGTTTATAGGAAAGATAACCTGCTTTGATACCAAAATTGATAGGTACAGTGGTAAAAACAATTCCTCAACCACTGAATCCTTATAGGAAAATTATTTTAATTCCAATTTTATCGCAAAAATAAATCAATTTTTTAAGTAAATGCAATAAAAGAAAAATAACTGACACTACATAGGAATTGATAACAAAGTTCCTAAATCACCCACATATGTGGGTTCACTAAAGGCTGAACCGATTCATTATAACATTTCGATCATAAGTACAAATAAACTTTCAATACTATAATGAATGTTTCGTCTCAATACAAACTCTGGTGCTAATCGGTCATGTAGAATCTAGAATGGTCTAGAAAAGTTGCTTATTGTTCCAAAATTTATTTCTAGCTTTACAATTTTTGATGACTTCTCCTCTTATGCACGATGTCCAACCTCTACACAGAGCTAAGTCAGCTAGTGTCTGGTGTAGACAATTTCCACCCTCCTATTGAATTATCCTCTACTACATAGTCTCCTATCTCTACAAAAAGATAAGTCATATTTTAGTGTCAGAAATGAGATCAGCAATACGAATCTAATCCATGGCCTTTAAGAAATAATATCTTGGCTATACACCTAGTATATGAAAAATAAGAGCTCCATAATGTGCTTCTCTAGTGCTTATATATCCCATCCCTTTAGCTCCACATTCAAACTCCAGGATCACATGAGAATATTAAGGGGTCAAATGGCCCTTAAAAGTGATGGCGAGTTAAAAATAATCAACTCCCAGTTGACATTTCTCACACATCAACGATGATGTGTGAGAGGTTAACTCAAAACTTTTGTTTCTCATATTGGAGAGGTTAAGTGTTGTCTATTTTAGTCAATCATCAGAAGGGGCTAAAAAAAATTAATTGTTGCTTGGTTTTGGATAGTTTTGGGAATAAAATGCAAGAAAACTAATAACTTTATGTGTTTTTCCAGGATCTAATGCTTGACATATATAGCCCTTCCAAGATGTCTTCTTCGGAAAAACCATATCCAACATTTATTTTCAATGACCATGTATATACTAAATTTTCAAGCTGCAAGTAGCAGAAGGAGTAAAATGGATTTTGGAAATCTAAATTTAATGTTTATTATTATGAATGTGTAATCTATATGGAATTATAAGAGTCATATATTTTAATAACAATACTTGGTGTATTATTAATGTAGAATATATCCTCTTATTGCATACATGTGTTAAATGTAGTGATGGTATAATTTTACTTGTAACCTTAAAATTCAATTGTATTGTAGAATAGCGTATTTAGTTAACTGGGGTGAATCTTCATAGTTTTGTATATTGGTATGAAAGTGAGATAAAACTATAAAATTATATTTTGCGTAAGCATGTAAGGAAAAAGGCTAGTCATTGATAGTATGACTTATGAATGTTTCATGAAACCTTTTTACACCTTGAATAAGTAATCATATGATTTCAACATAATGTATTTAGTGTAATTAACATCTTGCATGATGTTTTTTAATAGTAATTAGTGTATAAGAAGGTTAATATTTGACTGATATATGTTGCAATGAAATTCGATATGTATTTGGTCATGGCTGTCTTATAAAACAAAAAATTCTTGTTCCTTTGATAAAATAGCTATGGTAAACACTTCCTCTTCTCAAAGTAAAATATGTTTCCTCTAGGTTACTTGGAAATATTGGTTTTACATGAGTGATTAAAATTTTAAGAAGGAAAATAGTTACCCCATTGGAGGGTGCTATAAGTCCATTTGAATTGTAAGTGTGCTTGGTTATATTATTTTTCTACTTAAAACAAAAATCGTACACACCATGGCCATGAAAAAATCCAAACATTCTCGAAACAAACCACTTTCAACTATGGAGAAGGATAGTGGCAAGTTATAGGTGCTCAGAGAAAAAATGTAATATTCATATACATTTGACAATAAGAAACAATGGGTGAAGAGTTAAATCCTATGGGTCATTTGTCTCTTCAAATAATTAATAAAGGACAACCATTAGGTGTGAATCCTTCATGAGGTTAAAATGCAATTTATGCCCTACTACTTACCCATGGAGGGTCATGTTACTTTTGAATCAAGATGATTTATTCCCAAGACCTCCTAAAAGGATTTCCGTGGATAAAAACTTGATGTATATTTCCTACGAATTGGAATGGTGTCCTTGGGAAACCATAGATTCTTGTAGGCCATTTTTTTTTCTCCATTATGTTATGCCTTCTACTTGGGTGTTCAAATATTAATGAAAATTCTTTCATATGTGCTCTTTTCCCTTTGGAGCACCTAAATCTCTAAACAGGAAACTAAAGATTCATCACTTTGCACTCATCTTTTAATCAATGTTACTGGGAGACTTAACTACTCAATGTAAATGTAGAAAGAATACAAGTTAAAGAGAATGAACTTGGAAATGTGCGATCTCTTATAACATAAGCTCCCGAATTTTTATCAAGTGAATAAAATGTAAACATGATTGTAATATGAATAAAAGTAAAGGAAATTAATCTTGATGAACTAACACAAAGATGAGGAAACTCATACATTTTAAGTTATGGTGGATGGTTTGATGATCATTATAAGTGAAACAACACAGTGTATTTAAACAAGGAAATATAGCTAAAAATATAAATCTTGAGACCTATGTGAATGATTGTTAAGAATTCAATATTTTCTTCTTTAGTGTTTTTTACTTGTGTTAGACTATGTTGGTATGAATGATTGTGGTTGTCAAGGTCATCTTGTTTGTGGAATGAATGTGCTCATGAGGATTGGTTAGCATTAACCCCTTTTATTTACAAATGGATTAGAATAATAAATTATTATTCATGAACAAATAATGTGTGATACATAAAAAATTGTGATGGTAAACCTTGGGTACATTAATTTTTTGCAAAGGAAATTTTTTATGTTATTCGTGTCTAGTGAGTTGGGCTAATATCTTTGGTGTTGCGTTTATTTTTAATAATAACAATTGTTAGTTTTTTTGTGAAATTTTGAGTGGTAAAATAGTGGGCATTATACTGATTTTTGAGCTTCATTTTTTCACTGAGTTGGATGAGTGAGAATGTGGAAGATATGGTAAATGATACTACTATGCTAGAATTAGACTGAATAATACATATCCATATCGTTAATACAATCATGAAATTCTAATACCGTCTACACTGATCCTAATATCTTCTCATTATATAGGGATGTCCGTAGTAGAAGACCATGGTAATTTCTAATATCCTAATATTTCCTCTTTCCTTACTTCATTTTTGCATTTCTAATTTGTATTCTTCTTCTTTTAAGGTATGCTAGACCATGGTAATTGTCTATTTTTAGAAATTTCATATGGTGAGAGATCGATATAGATATATAGATCTCTTTACAAAGTTGAACATGCAATGTCATTAAAGGATGTGATAAACATCTTGATTTTATTTCATTATAAAATAAAAATATTATTATATTGAATATGCAAAAGGAAAACATATAAAACAAGGTGCA
This sequence comes from Taxus chinensis, assembly GCA_019776745.2. Classification (NCBI taxonomy): domain Eukaryota; kingdom Viridiplantae; phylum Streptophyta; class Pinopsida; order Cupressales; family Taxaceae; genus Taxus; species Taxus chinensis. The sequence continues at coordinate 186,592,644 of CM034155.1, read as the reverse complement.
AAATTTAAGAAAAAATTACTTACAAATCTATATAAATGACAGATTATTATACGAACATGATATAAAACTAAATTATGTTATTTTTTAAAGATATTATAGTATATAAGTTACTTGAGGAAATCCCAATCTCATAACAATGTTATGATTATGTCTAGCGAAAAGATTTTGGAAATGACACATAAGTTATGGTATAAATCTAAATTATATCTTATTTTTAAAAGATATTATAGCACAATTACTTGAAGAAATCACAAGTTCATAACAATTTTATGATAATATCTAGTGGAAAGAGTAAATATTATAATTTAACAACGCACACACAAAAGGTACAATATTGAGTTCTACTTCAAAATTGAGAACAAATATATACAATGCTCTCAAATTCAGTTTTCAATGGAATTTTATAAGATTTTTACAAGTGTGTTTGTTTAAGTTTAGGTAAGATGACCTTCGATAGTATCTATTATTCTAATTTAAATTTATGTTCCCTTTATTATTATTTAAATTAGATATTAAATTTAAACAATTTCACATTTGTTGAATATTTTAACAAAAATACATCTAATTTGTTTTTATATTATAAAATTATTATTACAATATTATTTTAATTTAATTTTTATAAATTGATATTTATTTAATAATTTGTAACATTGAATGAATATTAGTAATTAAATTTTGAATACACGTGTCTAAAAGATATTGATTGATATGAATTTAGAGCTCGCATAAGTTAGATAGATACCTTAAGATTGATATCTCTTGGTGTCTTTTAAATAGATGTATCTAATATAATATCTATAAAATTTATTTTTTATAAATAAAAAATATTTACCTGGATAGATATATAATACATTTAAAATATCTTAACTTAGATTCTACAGAAGTCAAAAAGTACCTAAATATCTTACCTTGATGCATCTAAAATACATCTAAAATATCATAACATAAAATCTATATAAATAAAAATAATAATTTAAATATTTTATGTGATAAATGAAAATATTTATCACGTATGGCTTGAGTTAGGGGGGCTACTCCCAAAGGCAAATCCCTCACTAATGTATAGCTCGAAAGAGACCCCTCATAATGTAGAACCTGATAGAATCTATAGAGAGGGGAGGGGTATAACATAACATCAATAGACTAAAATCTATGATTTGATCTCCCAAGGGGCGATCCCCTCTCTATTATATCAATTGATCATAAATACTTCCCTCCCATATAGATACAAATGTGAAAACAACATCATCCCTAGAGAATATATAAGGACTGTGACAACCATATAGAGTAGATATTTTTCGCTAGATAGATCCCCTAGAATTTGAAGGGCCATATCTATATATATCTCGGAAATGAAAGATAAAATATAAAGATGAGCCCGTTGGGCGGGTGCCCCACATATCGATAGCGCCCTCTAGCCATATTCATTTGTTTGGGTCCCTATGTAGTTACGTATGTCAGGAAGGGGACCCAATATATATTTTATACCCCCTTTTATATATATATATATATATATATATATATATAAAAGGGGGTATAGGTGCCTATGCCTAGTCGGGGACTCAGATCTCTATATGGAGGTATTATCAGGGTGACATTTCTCTCTAGAAAGATAAAGGCCGACTTGGTCAGTATGTGTGTGTGTGTGTGTGTGTGTCTGTTATGTGATATATACGCATTATTACTATATATATTATTTTAATCATTAAACACATTAGTAAGCAAATAAAGTTTTTTTTCGAAACAACACCACATTACACTCCTTAGATATCAATGTAAAAACATTTATGGATGTAATTATTTTATTAATAGGATTTTTAAAATATGTGATTATCAGGAATTATTTCATTTTTTTTAATTAAAGGTCAATAGTTTTTTGAAAGGGACTATACCCTTGTACAATAGCATTCAAACGCCAGATTTGACAAAATCAGTATTTCAAAGAGAGATCAAAATCAAGATAAAATGATAAAGCCCAACAACAGAGAAGAATCTGCCAAGAACACAGCCAAAAACCAACAAACTTACAGCTAAGAAGTAGCTACTCTATAGCAGCACAACAGGCCAGCAGCCCAGATGTAGTGATGATAACCCATAATCGAACAAGACTCATGTCTTGTCCAAGACAATGAAGGGTTTAGATTGAGAGTATCCCTTCTTTTTCCTATCCACTACCTTCAATTGATCATTTCCTTCTTCCACTGAGATTGGAAGAACCACTTCAATTGACTTGATAGGGATGTGGCCCGTAGCAAGGAGTGTCGAATTTGTTTCTGAATTAGCATCCTGAGGAGAGGAAGCTTGAAATTTCTTCTCAGAAGTGTTCTTAGCTTAAGAGAGTTCCATAATTGGGTCAGTATGGGGATTGATTGTTAGATGTTTAGGTATAGAATCCTTCCACCACGTAGATTTTCCTTTGTGTTTAAAATATTCACAATCCTCTGAAACATGGCCAATTGAAAGCAACGTCAACATCTGAAAGAAAGACCTTCGTAGTCTAATCTCTGTTCCCAAATTCTATCCCCAATTTACAGTTTGATTTCTACTGGTAGATCTTGAGAGGTATCAAGATTTATGAGGATTCGAGCATAAGTAGTATGTACCTGAACAGAGGTCTTATCATCAACTTTTAGACATGATCCTAGAGCATCAGCTATGGCAAGCAAACACGATCTATTCTAGAGTTGAAGTGGGATCAGTCCTGGCAAACAAACCCAAACAAGGTAAGTATTAAAGGAATCTTTTAAGGGATCAAAGTATGGATACCATCGCTTGAACATTAGCTCATGTTCACCCCAAACCTAATATTGTTTGAAAATCAAATCCCTATCTTCAGGGGTTTCAAAGACAACAATAAAATATGCTTTGGCACAAGGATAAAGCTCAATCTTACCTTGTGTTTTTTCTCTCCATCTTTGTGTGATCCAGTCATGTAGCTGAGAGAGTTTAGGCCAAAACTTGTTAAACCTACAAATGAGGCCAAGTTGAGTAAGATTTTCCTCCTCCTTTAACACCTTGTGAAGCAGATCTTCCTCTATCTTTAGCATCGGTATCGTCTGAGAGGGTTTCAGGGGTTTCTACATATTCCTACCTCTAGCCAGGAAGAAACTTCAGCAAAGGAAGGGCTTCCATTCCTCTATCCCTTGGTATTCCCATTCCCTTTCTCCCTCTGGCTGGCCTCTGCTTCCTTCCCATTAAGAGATCTGAAACCAGCATCATGAAGGGTATGGTCTTTGGCTTCACTCCTTGTCTGATCTATTGTTCCATCATTACTAGGAGTCTTCTTATTATTTCCAGCAATCACCCTATCCCTAGCAATCTGTGGATCCATTTTGCCATCAATCTTAATATTTTCGCTAGTCTTGGGACTCCCATTTCCATTTCCAAATGCCAGGTTTATCCACGAAATGGTCTTGATCCCTGCCTAACTATTGTTTCCGCCATGGATAGGGCTGCTTCGTGGATAACTAGAGTGCGGAGCCTGATTACTGCCGCCGCCATGGATTTTAGGGTTAGGGCTGTGCCGTGGAGAGCGGGAGTGTGGAGCCATGGCTCCTCTTAGAATATGTTTGTTGTTTTATTATTTTTTAGTAATTTATTATAAATTAACTTATATTATTATATTACAAAGTGATGATAAAATTTAGTTATTAATTATTTAATATAGTTTCATTTATATTGTAAATATTTGATGCCTAACTAATATTTTGAAATTATTAAATATTAACAATTAATTAATAATAACTAATTGTTATGTTCAATAATTAATTCAAAATTAATATATTTTATTAATGGTTAATAATGAAATAATATTAAAATTTAGAGATTCTAAATATCATATTATTATTATTTATATGAAGTAAATCTAAAAATCAGTCCAAAGATCAAGATATTTCAGTCGAGGACTCAAACCCAAGATCATTTACTCGACTATTGCAATTGGTGGTGAAAATGGCTTCCAAGTGCATGGGAAAGTTTGTACTTAAAGTCTACGACGAGAATAATAGACAAACTAAACAAATTTCCATGGAGTTTTCTTATTTACAAGAGTTTCTCACACATCAAGGGAGTGCACTATGCACTATGAGTCAGGTCCCCCGAATCTGTTGCCGCGGCCGAATTGGGCATCTCCACCTCGGTGACCGCCACCTCCAAGACCGTGTCATAGAAGCCGCTCTCGCAACCATTGCTTTGTCTCCTCTCGGGGTCTCTCTTCAGCTTCGTCCTGATCCTTTGGGCTGGGTTGGATCCCTCCTCCTAGGGGGAGGGGCGTTGCTAGTTCTCCACGATGGGACTCTTTCCCGTCTGGCATGCAGATTATGGTTGGTTCTCCACCCCTTAATTGGAACATTATTGTTCCTTTGCAGATGCAGATGCCTGACAATGATGGTTGGCAAGTGGATCCTCCCTCGGCCGAGCCGAACAATGGAGTGTTTATCTCTCCCTAGGATGACCCTCCTCCTCCTCTTGAAATGATAACGTGTACCTAGTTTTAAGATTTGATGTAGTTCTTATGCTCTCTCGTTACTCTTTGAGCTTTTTTTTATTCCCTACGTTAAAACCGCGAGTTTTCCAGTCGCCCTTATTAATCTAACTCTCTTTTATCAATTTTAATATAATGGTTGTTCCAATAATAAAACCATTTATTCACTACACATTAATCATGTGATTGTTTGACATTTCGTAAAGGGAGAGACTATCTTATTATTAGTTTCAATGTAGCATATTAATTTTTCAAAAGTGGTTAATAAGAAGCTTTTTTTTTTCTAGCTTTGTCATATTCTAAAGTTATGACTAATTTTAAACATTTTTTAAATTAACATATTTAATTTTCTAGACAATTGATTGGTGTTCAAGGGTGATGCGACTATTTTTGAGCCTTATTGCCAAAACAATTTTATAACATTTTAAGATGATAAAATTTTAAAGTGACAAGTGTCTTATCATTTTAGATTTTCACACTATTAATAAGAATCATTAATTCAATTCAATACATGATGTGACTATTTTTAGTTTTATTGCCAAAACAATTTTCTAACATTTTAAAATAATAAAAAAACAAATAAACATTATTAATTATACATTAGAATACAATATCCACATTCAATAATACTTATTAATTATAATATAATATTATAATACATAAATAAAAACATAATTTTACAATTATTAGTATAATCATATTGATATTTTATTTAATTATTATAAATAATTATAAACACACACAATACACATAACAATATTAAATTCCATATTTAAAAATATATATAATAAACATATTATTTGTATAGTTAATAATTACATTATATTAGTAATAATATTATATAATGTATATTAATTATACATAAATACTATTAACTATTTTATTATATTTTTATATTTTATAACAAACACAACTTATTTAAAATAAATATAATACATATTACTTTATTAATAAAATTTATAAATATATGTTTTATACTTTTCATTATTTAAAAGTATACTTATAAATTTTGGTGGTTTTAAAAATAATTATTTATAAAAATATTAATTATAAACATATTAATTAAATTTTTGTGTCTACTCCAAACATTATAAAAGTATATATATATGCTAAATTGTTATGCCACCTATTTCGATGTTCAAGTGATTATTATACCATATCCAAGATATATGATTGCAATTTTCAGAAAGATTATTAGAGAAGCCTACAATATTTGTTTTGCAGTACTTAAAAGTTTCAAATAGGTAAATTGTCTTGAAACCTACAACATTTTACAACTTCCAAGGTCCATTTTTCTTATGTCCTTCCATCGCTTAAGCAATAAATCGTTTAACCAATTAATCAAATTTATATCAAACTACTTGCAGCATACATGGCAGGCACTGGCTGCCTTGTAGCGCTTGTTTACTATTAGAAATTATAAAATATTGATTTTAAAAACAAAAGTACAAGTTGCCACATTGAACAATTCAATGCACATGCGCGATCTTCAATTCCGTCGGTTGGCACTAAAAAAGAAACGCGGAATTCTGGTCAAAGAGGACAATTATAATCTGTAATGTCTGGTCAAAGAGGAGATTAAACAATTCTGGTTTGAATAAATTCAAAGGGATCACGCCTTCTCCCATTCCCCTTAAAATGCGATGTATTCTCTGCGTTTCGATGCAAAGCAATAAACATGGTATCTTCCAAAATGTGTAAAACAATAGTTCTGTGTATGTTTGTTTTCATTCTGGTTTCTGTTGTTGTATTAGTTCAAGTGGAAGGTAGACCTATTTCCAACCACAAGATGGAAGGTAAGTGTTTACATTCTTTTCTCAGGAGAAGTTAGTAGTTTTATAATTTTAATTTGAGCCTAACTATATGTTAACTTGTATTTCAGAAGGTGCAGGACTGCGGAGATTTTTGGGTGAAATTAAGAGGTGCTGCCCTCGGGCGTGCTGTGCTCTTCCTGCGAAGGGGAAAAGATGTTGCGATCCAGTGTAGTCTATGTTTTCGGGATAATAAGAAAGGCTAACTTAGTCTTTCATGGACGCTGAAATTAGGCTGATTAATTCAGAAGACATTTAGTAGGTGCAAAATTTGAATATACGAGATGTAAGAATTCTTATTTAGTGAACTATTATGGAAAAAATAGGTTTCCAGTTTCAGATGTTCTAAAATTTATCTCCAAACAGTCGAGTAGAAAGTCAGCGGCACAATTGCAATCATGTCAATACTCGAGAATGATTAGTTAATAATATTATAAATGATATAAGTGGATATGTTTTCTTCTTTACTATTAGTCCTTCAATGTTATTATACAATTCAGTTATTATTAAACATGTTTTTTTGTGGGGTAAAAGTAAAGTTGCTGAGTACCACCCCTTTTACAGAAGACAATCAATACGAAAAAATAGAGAGATGAAGAAATCAAGCGGAACACAATGATACTACCTAAAAATAAACAAACCACATTCAACAAACTTAATTACAAGAGCCTTTAAACTATCGGTTTGTCCATCCACTCGGATTTTTGGGAATCGGGATGCTTTCTTTCTTGGTGTGAATGCAAACCATTCGTTAAAAACATTTGTAGTATCATATTCATAAAGAATACAAACTTTCAATGACTCAATTTTTTATAATTTATTCAACCAAAATAATAACTCCGCTTGCCAACAACATATTCTCTGCATCTCACCAATTTGGGTGCGGTGGTTGCAACAAGAAACACTTTCTTGTCAAGCATCATGTCACGAGAGTTAAAATTTGAATCTTTCTCAATGGAATTTATCTAACCTCACTACTACAAGGGGGGGTCATTTGAGACATTAATAGAGACAAAATTTGACTAAATTGTCTCAAATAGAGACAATAAAAAAGTTGTATATCGTCTCTATTATTGTCTCAAAGCGGGTGTCTCTAATATTGTCTCTAATTATTGTCTCTCAAGAGACAATAATGATTGATACATATTGTGTCTCTCTAGAGACAATATCATTTTCGTCTCTCTAGAGACAATATCATTAGTCTCCTTAGAGACAATACCGAATACTAACATTTTGTCTCTCTGGAGACAATACTAATTTCAATTTTTATTGTCTCTCTAGAGATGATACAAATTTAAAGAATGAAAAATATGAATTTTAAAACTACATAATAACCAAATATCATATAGTGTAATCAACGAAGTTACATATCATCAATAATGTCGGAGTGGTCTGGTAATTAATATTATAAATTAACAACAATTTGATTTAAATATTGTGCCCAATAAATGGGTCCACAAATATTTTATTAATATCAAATAAGATAAAATACAAAAAGGTGTCTGAATTCTGTTAACCCTTGAAATACAATGATAAAATACAAAAAGGGTGTCTGAATTCCGTTAACCCTTGATATACAATATTAACACCTTCTTTCCACCACCAACTTCAAGTGATCTATATGATTCCCTAGTGCTACTTTGAGGTTATTTTTCTTCACTTTAATTTCAACTTCCTTTTTGAGAAATTGCCTCTCCATCGGCAGTAATCATCTTCATGTTCTTCGCTTTGATTGTCTCAACTTTGATGCAATTCTCTATTATCGTTAGCAGCGAAAGTGCATTGGATTCTATGAAATTATGATCACATATTTTACTCCAATTCTGCCAAAAGTATTCACAAATTACATTTAAATTAGGACAATAATTATTTTTTACTAAATTGACTTGATCTTTACATTTTGTTCTAAAAAATTAGTTATCACTAACTCATTACTGTCAATCCATTTTCATAACTTATATCAAGGAGTAACCTCGGACATTATAATCCCTGGAATTCCACACATGCCTAGTGAAAATGTTCTGATATAAGCCTGTATAGAAAAACAAAAAAGAAGCCATTATTCATCTATTTTTTCTTTAGTGGATATTCTAACTACATGCATGAAAATTGAGTAAAAACATACAAGCATTATATATAAACAATGCCCAGTGAAATCATTGAAGCACAACACTCACCAATAGACCAATTAAAGCTACCCTGCTTCAAAGCAATTTCAAAACAAATTGATGAAAATGCCCCTATATAACAGAAAATGAGTCAAGATAATCCACAATAAACATGAATAATTGTGATGTTTACTCTAATTTATGTTTTGCAATTTATACTTTTATGTACTTGGTAATTTTCTTAAGTGATTGATTCTCTCCTTATGGACGTATGGAACATCAAAGCTCCATTGTCAATAAAATTATATTATATTCAACTACATTTTTTGTTTTGTCTTTAGATCCGTTTCTTTGCATGTTAGTTTTTTGTTGGATTTTCCTAAAGTCAGCAACATAGAGGAGTTAAAATTGATAACAAGCAACATTCTTAACTATGCAGAAGGAAGGGGTTTCATAGGGATTGCATGTCACATGAGTGCAAACATTTAGTGAATGTTCAAGAATCTCTTCGGTATGGATTGTGGTGGTACATGCAACTTAAGTGAGTGAGAATAATAGAAATACAAAGAACAAATATTCTCTCAAATGATTGATTAGGTAGGGTGTTGGGATAATCAATAATCTTCAGGTGATGGTTTACATATTAGTTAATATGGGTAACTGGAAACTATGGGGTGAAAAGGGCATTAAGAGTTGTCAGGTATGAAAATATGTTAAGAAACGAAAGTTGTTAAGAGATATGTTAGTAGAATATGGAACGTAAAAGGTTGTGATTAGATAGGACACCTTTATAATACAAACTTTTACATCAAGAAAATGTAATTGTTCCAGTATAACATGTAATAAAAGATGTTTGAAAAAAGCAAAAGGAAACTAACTTCCCTGGCATTTGCAGACATGCAATTGGCCATACCTGAAAGACTTGAAGACGCATTTTCTCAAGTAAAATTTTATTTGTAGACTTCTCGTCATAGCTACAATGTATGGTAAGAAGTCTCCATATTCGAATCTGATATTCTGTGCTAACAATTTGAAAATTGAAATCAAGTAACATAACAAATTTGAAGAATGATTATTTCCAAGCTATTCTATGAAAATGGTGTCAAAGAATTTGAAGACTTACTTCACATCCAACGCTTCAGGGGCGAGAATACCAAAATGGTCAAGAAATTCATCAAATGTTCACCTTGTGGGGTATCCAGTGAAGCTAATCCTGATTGCTTCCATGACACCTTGCAATGCAGATGAGCCACACATTCTAATCGAGATTCTATGTTTTGTATGCTAACCTTTTGGCCAAACTAGGAAATTTCATACAAGTCATCAGAAAACTTGAATTCAAAATGTAATAATCTTAGGCCAAAGGCTGCTTACCCCGCAACGTAGTTGTTCTAAAACATTGTAATTCTCAAAAATTTCTGGCTTTAGAACACTGTTCGGTTTCACACATCTTATGTAGTGAGGCTCTATTGAGCTCAATGTTTCCAGGAGAGATTGTAGTTGTTGCTACATAGAATTTTAAAGGAGTTAATAATACCACAAACCTTTTGAATAGTATTCATGACAGCAAAATATTACAAGCATGTATCACTACCTATCATAATATTTTGGATCTTAAAATACTGCCTGGTTAGGTTGGTTAATAAATATATGTCAATATTTTTTTATAGGAGACCTATTGAAATCTTTTTTACCCTGTTAACAAGTAAATTGCATTTCTAATATTAGAATCTATCTTCTTCTTAGAATGTAAATTTATTGTCACTTCAATGCATTCAATTTAAACAATGTTATAGTTCTCGAAGTAGGTATTGTTGGATGTTATTGTTCATGGTACAAGATTAATGTTATTCTATTTTTTGCCAAGGTTTTGTTTTGAATTAATTTTTGACAGGTTAATTGTAGATGCAAAACACTCATCATGTAAAAGGAAAATTAGTGCTTGTGCACCCAGATATAGTATAAGGGAGATGTGTTAATGAATCAAGAACCCAATGGGAAATAGTTGGAGAGAATGATTACATCAAAAAGTGGGCATAGAAAATAGAAAGAAGACAAAAATAAAGCCTTACACGCAGTACAAACTATGGATGGGCCAATCTAGAAATTATTTGACTGGCCAACGAATTTCCTTTTTCAGGGTTTTTGTATAGCCATTAGAAAGGCCTAAAACCACCATATTATTGGTTATTATAAATATAAATTTCATTAGGGATAAGTGCAATTATTTTATAACAGAGAGCGGAATGCTATGTTTTTTTCTTTTAAAACAATTTAGACATTTTCTCTTTGATAATTCCTTTTGTATACTTCTCCGATGGCTAGTTCCCTTAAGTACTTGGTGAACAACAAAGCACACAACAGGAGAGCCGAATAATTGTTTTCCAAAGAGTTTTGAGTTCATACAAGAATATTCATGTCAGACTTTATCAACAGTTAGGTATAATGGTTGGCAAAGAAGTTGTTGGTATTGACCATCATTTTCCTAATGCATACTCATTCTAAAGAGAATCTCACCTATTATCTCTTGAATCTAGAAGATGTATCCAAACTCTAAAAAATAGGAATAGATCCACGAAGCTTGTCCAGTGAGAGAGATCTTTAGCAATAAACGTAGGTCCATATCAACTTATTTCTAGTCAGTTGTACAGTGTTGGAACTTTGTGGTGATGGACTGTTAAGAATATGTGTTTGACCTCATGAAGTGTTAAAGATATTATAGGATGCACATGTAGACACTGTTGAGGTTGAGTGGCTACCAAAAAGGTATTACAAAGTGTGCTATACTAGCGATTCTTATTCAGTGATGTTCATAAAAGATGCAAAAGACTACAATAAATGCCAAAGGATGGGGATATTGACATATACAACAAGATGCCAATGATATTAACACTATCTCTATTTATAAATATTCTGATGGTCCACTCCTTGTGCAGGTAAAGAGAAGAAAAGTTAGATATACCATATAGTAACAACATATGAAACTGTGGATGAGAAGACATGCAGGAATCTATTTTCGACTACATAATGCAGACAACTGCTAGTTTAATAATATATGAAATTTATGACCAGATTTGTGTGCCCTCTTTCATTAATTAGTGAAGAAAGAGAGAGAGATCATTTTTTCAATATGCCAATAAAAATATAGTTGCTTAAATTCACAGTTTAGCAACTCATTGAATCATTCTGACCCTGCTGACTCATAACTGGAAACAGAGTAAGTTTCCAGGGGCTCCTGTGAGAGCAGGAGCAGAGGCAAAGGCAATTTACCGTATACCCCGTAGCACTTTAAGGTGAATTTGAGCCAGTTCTGGTTCCACTTGCATCCTCCTAAACCCTTTTGACTAAAATGGTTTAGAACTGGAACTTAAACTCGATCAAGTGCCTCTCGAACCCAGCCACCCTCCCTCCCTGCCTCGTCCATTCTCTACATGACACAACCGCACCATCTGGACCTGAACTCTATCTGGTTTGGCTGCATCAGATCTATTGATTAGATATGGCCCTCTATAGAGATTACGGTAATAGAATAGAGGGGAGGGCCCTTCTATAGATCTAATATAGAGGAGAAGGCCCATCTATAGATCTAATATAGAGGAGAAGGCCCATCTATCTTTCTCTCTAGATCTAGAGGAGAGGATAAGAGAGAGCCCATCTCTATATCTACCTACTTATCATGTTCAAGATAGGATTACAACAGTATTATGAGTTAGCTCAATAGCAAGGGATGTCTGACTCTCTAATCAGCAATGAATGCCCGATGGTAGCAATTAGCAAATTACTCAATAAAATTATCTATACAAGGAATAAAATCCTTAAATGGATTCATATCAAGAGTATTTGAAAGTGATGATTGATTCTAGAGGAAGATAGAGAATTTACTGTAGAGTAAGTAATGCTTCAATTGAGGAAATCTCTATCACAAGTTGCGCAAGAATAATATTCATATCCACTCAATCCCATGGAAGCTCAGAATGCTAATGTTATTAGCAATTTTGTTGGTGAAGCAAGCATATTATTTTCTTGGTTATTATCGTTATCTCCATAGGGAGGAACAGAAATAGTCACCTTAAAATAACATGGAAAAAAAATGTTGGATTCTTCAGATTCTATTACCATATAATATCTTAATCTAACAAAGCAATATCACTTCCGCTACCACCAATCAAGGTAACTCAGTGTACCTTTTCCCAAGACTCGAGGTATCAATGCATAATTGGGTAATGTGAAATTGAATATGGCTATCGGATTCTTAAGTGTTTGTATATGAGGTGTTATAATGTAATGTATTTTTTTGACATAAACATATTTACAGCCAAAATAGGAGCCTTTGTATAGATATTTACTACTTACATCTAAAATAGTTGAAGAGGAGAAAAGCCTCCAAAGAAAATTGTGTGTCTTGGCCTTGGGGTGCCCAAGCCTGATAAAACTTATCTAGCTATGTCAACACCATGGTAGTCTAAAAACATCACCCATAACAAACATGCTTAAAAAAAATATGTATCTAATCCACAATATGAGATTACTCAGATTCCCTAGTCTGATCTCCCATAATCTCTAGTCAATTGTCCTCCACAGTAGCTAGCTGAAGACAATGCTGAAAGATAATCTTCCGTGATTTTTTCTCTCTTAAAGCTTTGACCATCCACTTGGCTACAAGACAGTTTCCTTGAGTCCAAGGGTCAATGGTATCCGGTCCTCACTTGTGTTTAGGTTGAGTGCAAAGAGCCCAAGAAACCTCTTTGAATGTCTCCCTTAGCCCATAGAAAATGGACTTTTTGAACCATTTTTAGGCATTTTTTTTAGGGCGTCCAACATGATGAAAAATAAATGAGTAGCTAAGAAGATGTTGTTAATCATTTGCACTTTTTTTTGCCAAGGATATAAATTTCACCTCCCAGCTGTCAATATTTCTATTAATGTTATTTAAAAAACCAATCCCACATTTGATTAAGTGATACACCAATGCCAAAATATCTCATGATATTGCCATGTTTCAGCTCTTAATTCCATTTTTTATGAATCCATTTTGAAAATCCTTCATGCCTAGTTAAGATGGACTTTGTTTTGTTTGATGAGAGCTTATATCTTGAGGCAGAACAATAAATATCTAAAATTTCAAGAGTGTTGTTCACTTCAGCTCCCTCATTTTGAAGGAAGCGCATGCTGTCATCTACAAATTGGGAATTGAGTACAAAGTGTTGAGGGGGGAGATTTATACCTTTAATCCACCCAAGTGTGTGATATTTCTCTAACATGTAGCCAAGGGAATCTTCCATAAGCACATAAAGAAAGGGAGATAATGGGAAACCTTTCCAGATAGGCCTTTGAAGATGGAAATATATAGTAAGAGAGCTATTGTCAGGTATTCTAGAATAAGCATAAGCAAAAACTAGTATAACATGATTAACCAATCATGTGCCAAATCCCTGCTATTGCAGCATTTTGAGCACAAAGGACAGTGTGATCCTTACATAAGATTTTTCAAATTCAAGATTAGCAAGGATGGTGCCTTGTCTAGAACAAGCAGCCCAATCAGCGGCTTCCCATGCAAAAATTAAATTGTCAAGAATGAATCTTCCTCCAAGGAACCCAGGTTGTTCCTGTCTTACAATGTCTTCGGCCACAGGGTTATGGGACACCAACCCACCACGCCTTATCTATCAGATTCTTTGGGAATAAGCTTAACACAATGTCTATTTATATCCTTCCCTAAAATCCTGAGTAATTCAGCTTCAAAGAACATTTGGTAGAAACTATTGTGAGTAATGGGCCATATGGCTTGCAAGAATTTAGTGCGGGGCGAGAGGGGGGCATCAGATCCAGAGATATTATAGTTGGCTATATAAAATAAAGCCCTTTCAATTTCTTCAGTTGTGAGAGGCTGGTTCAAAATCTGTTTAACCTCTTTAGTGATTTGAACAATATGTAATTGTTGATATCTTTGTCCAGTTCAGACTGAACATTATCTTCTGACAAACAATCTTGAATAAGACTTGATAAAAAGAGAAGAATATGAGTTTGATACTATCTGCAAGGAATTCAAATCTCCCATATGAGACATGTAGTGTAAAGATGTGATATTTACTGTGTTTTTGCTTGAGATATTGACATAAGCATTTAGAGTTTTTATCTCCTTCTTGATTCCAAGTAAGGTGAGATCTAATTCTAGCTCCTTTGCCTTTATAAGCTTCAAACTCATGAAGTTGTCTCTATTGCAGAGAGATTAATTTGTAGACTTACATCTGTGGGATTAAATATCAAGGAAGTTCTCTTATTAGAGAGTTTCCTCCTAATATCCCACTCTTTTCTTCTTCTTTGTTTGGCCATCAATCTTCCAAATTGTCTAAGGAAAATTGTGCACTTTGTTAGCATGAGCAATTGCCAATCAGTCTAATTTTCTCCTTGAATAGGTTTAGAAGCAGTACACCAAATGGTTTGTATGGCGTGAAGGAAAGATGGGTTCTTAAGATTGGAGACATTAAGTTTGTATATATTTTCCATGAAATTTCAATACTATCTTTAGATCAATTACATAATTTACTACTATCAGTATCCCGAAATACATAATCTACTATTAATATTAACTCATAACAGTTGTGAACAAACTAGCTTCTGTGTCAGGTCAATTTGATGAACATCAAGTAGATCCCAAACAACTAGTTAGTCTGGCAAGAGAAAATAGGGACAAAACCTCTTCTAGCATCCCAAAAGACCTAAAATACATAGTTTTATACCATTATTACTTGTGATGATAAAAAAGACAAAATAAACTAGCATAAAGAAGGCAACTCAGCAAAGGATAGACAATGATTTCAATTTTATATTCTTTTCCAAATATAATTAAAACAAATCCATCAATAAGAAATTTAATCCCAAGAGAATAGGAGACATTTTGCAATTATAGAACAATGATCTAAATAGTTTAATAGGAGTGCGTAACACGTACGTGAAATCTTAGATCAAGAGTATAAAGTAGAAACAATATTATGCATAAAAATATCAAACTACAAAGGAAAAATGGAAACTTGGTAAATGCACTTTGATTGGTAATACAGAACATTTCGGCTGTGTAAAGACACTTCTCTCAAATCTAAGAAAATAGCAAAGAGGAGAATAGCATAATTTATAAGTAGTCAAGTAAAGGCAAGCATAAAGGAGTGTACTAAATTCCACTATATCACTAATTTCTATAATGACAAGGACTCTGAATTCTACTATGAATCATAGTTGGGTATGACTGTAACTGAACATTTTCACCTAAATTTTGTAACTAATATATTGTTGTAACTAAACAAATTCAGAGGCATAGTAATCCAGGCACAACAGAACATTTGTGCATAATAAATTGAGAGAAGGGAAGCATGGCAAAAACTAGCATAATGAAGGTAACTCAACAGATGATGGACAGA
Organism: Taxus chinensis; assembly: GCA_019776745.2. Lineage (NCBI taxonomy): Eukaryota > Viridiplantae > Streptophyta > Pinopsida > Cupressales > Taxaceae > Taxus > Taxus chinensis. The sequence continues at coordinate 186,576,827 of CM034155.1, read as the reverse complement.
AATTTAAGTGTTTACATTCTTTTCTTGCGGTCAAAAGCATAGAATATAGAAGGTAACTCAACAGATGATGGGCAACAATTTAACTATTTACATTGTTTTCTGAATTGATTTATATAAAATCACAAAAACAAATCCATCAATAACTAGTTTAACTCCAACGAAATAAAAGTAATTTTGCAGTTAATGAACAACAATCTAAGCAGATTACACGCCCAATCTAGAGAAAGGAAAGTAATATAACTAAAGGCATGAAGATGATGGAGAGTAAGGGTGACATGCCTGCAGATCCCTGCCTCTTCCTCTTTCTTGAGCCTTTGTGATTTCCCTGGCAACACCTACACCTACACATAAACAGCACTAGCAACCAATGTTGGATCTGATGGCATATAAATAGCATAGCAATGTTTGATTTCAAGAAATCCCCTGGAAGCACCTACACATAAACAACACCAGCACACCAATGGTTAGATGAGATGACACATAAACAAGACACCAATGTTTGATTCCAAGGCATCCCTTGTCTTTGCCAAAGCCGTTGGGTTTTCAGTCTTTGTCGGTGTGTTTTTTTATGGTTAGTTTAAGGGGGTTTGTTAAAATAAAACCACCCTCTATACCTACAAGACTACTCTTACTTATTTACTCCATAATCCTTTGGTGTCATGTAAAGAAAATGTAAATAATGAAGCATTCAAACTATGGATTTTGGCACAGGGTTAAAAGATCCTCTGTGAATAAGCATAAAAAAGGAACGGTTATAGTTTTCCTTCACAGATTGGTAAGACTAAAGCATCCATTTGATACAAGGAACGCACAAGTTTCCAAACTCTCAGGTTCCCTAATACATCCCCTGTGTTAAGTGTATTCAGACCAAATGGTAAGCTAAAAATAACATAGTTAAAAAACATTTTAGCATATTGTTACCAATATGGGAATATACACATATTTCTAGTTTAGTTTACAAGTGCAACACAAGGATAAAGAATAAAGCTATTTAACTAAAATCTAAAACCTAACAGATAAAAGCAGGTTGAGCAACACACAGTCCCAGCTTGGGTTGAATCCCAATATGAAAAGCACATGAAAAGTGAACAATTGTGTGTTTCCCATTAAACTTCCATGGCTTAAGTTGTGTCTTTGTGTGTAGCTCTACTTGCGTCAACAACAGACCCTCATCAAAGGAACACCTACACATAAACAACACCAACACACCTACGTTAGATGAGATGGCATATATACATAAAAATAAGTGCAAAGAACAACGCATATGCACCAAGGGCTTGCCCTTTTTCCTTGCTCTCATCCACCATCCATTGCTGCATAAACACATACAAAATGAATTTATACCAAAAAAGTTCACACAAACTGCTATCAGAAGAAAACTATTACCATCAATTAAGAGTCATCACAGAGCTCCGCCATGGCCCTGTGGAAGGTTGTTGTGCCTTGCTCTGTTACAGAGCTTACCCATTCTACCCTGTTCTGTGCAATAGGTGAAAAGGTTGAACCATTATGAATGGATCAACATATATGGAAGTGTAATCATATGGCCATGGAGAATCTAAAGGATCTGGTACCTGCATACGATCACACAAAGTTCGAGTAAAAGGCATTGACGAGTGAATCAAAGACAACCTCAAATTCGTAGAAAGAAATGAAATGATTAAAATGTAGCTGAAATGTTGTGAAGATGAGTGTGAATAACTTACTCCGAAGATATTCTGATCAACCTGATGCCGATTGGTCCTAAAATGAAAGGATCTTTATGCGCAACAAGTGATTTTAGGAAGAATGAACAAAAAGAAAAGTAAAAAATACAGATCATAAGAAAACGAATTTCATGTGATCTACTCTGCTCATTTACAAACCGAACAATAAGATAACTAAAAAATACAGAGCATAAGAAGAAGAAGCTTACCCTGCTAGGGCATCGATCTCGACCTCCTCGGCGACACACTTGCAGAGAAAGAACAAAGCGAAGGCATATTCAGGGACGTTTCATGGCTCAAGCTCTGCCCCAAATCGTGTACGGATCCCATTTTTCTTGCAAGTCTTGTCTTCCCCGGATATCTTGTTGGTGTGGAGAGACCAGCAATATTGCTAGGGCATCGTCACTTACAAGTCCACGAGAAAGTTGTTATTCAGAGGAAGAACAAGCTTTCTCATTGTTCCCCGAATCCTCCATAACTGTAATCGATCACCTATTTTCATAATGGAAGCCATGATTTTGGGGAAAAACAGGATAAAACCCTAACTCCTCACGTTATCTATGCTCCTTAGAAAAAGAAATTATAATTTTGTTTTTTACAAAGAATGAAAATGAAAATAAAATTAGAGACGAATGATCAATTAAAAAATAAAAAATAAAAAATTAGAGACGGAAAAAAAATAATGTCTCTAATATTTGTCTCTAATGACCCCTCCGTGTAGTAGTGCCTTTATGGCTTTGTGGGTCGTCCCAATTTGCAAAAAAAAATTTGATATAGGATAAAAAGGAAGGTTTTGGTATTGTCCCTTCCCTTTTACAAAGATGGTCTACTAACGAGATAAAGCATTGAGGAATAAAAGAAGCTAGAATTTATAAATTATAAACGACCATTCTAGAAGTGGTCTAAAATCATAAAAGAACTAGAAAAGATCCAAGAGTTGATCAGCATGAAATTAGAGCCAAAAAGGCTAGACAACTAGAATTACCCCTAAACCGTTTAGAGGATGTCTAGAAATACAATTTTCTGTAGTGACAACGACCAGTCTAGAAATGGCTTAAAACCAGGAAGAAACCAGTAAGAATCCTGCAATAGATCAACAAGTAACCAAACTAGAATTTCATAATGAGACCGCCACTGATGGTCACGGCGGGGAATTTTCTTTTTTACTCTAGTCCATCCATTGTCGCCCTCTTTGGTGTCCGTCTTTCCCAATGGTTTAGTCATATCGGGTCTATCATTTAATTCTCCACCAAATTTTCCGTAGTTTGCTTTAGTCATGAGACTGTTAATGCTATGCTCAACTAACACATCATCGTATTTAGGCATTTTTGAATTTGTTGGTTGTTGCTCCATTAAGTCTTTGTTGAGTGGTCTCCTCATGCAATTTGAATTGTCTTTGGCGGTGAGCCATTAATGGGGAGTACTGCTCCACACAACCAGTCACCTTCTTCTCTATCTTTGCATTGGTTTGAATTAGATGTGCTCGAAGGAATGCATCAGCTCTAACTGACCACTGCAACTACCACCTATATTTTAAAAGATTGAAGACGCCTCCATGTTATCGATATGCAGGATAGGGGCAACAAACCATTTTCCGCTGCATTCAATGCTTCCTGAAAGCGATTCAAATCTTCTCCTGCCTCCTTTGATTTTAAATCTTGTGCCACGTCTTTGATATGGTGGACCACATGCGCAGGGGTGTTGAGAGCCACCTCATCCACAAAGGACTGTGCAACAGTCATCCGTTCAGCGGTAGAAACCAACGACTTAGGTTCGACTCCAAGATCAACAATGAGCTTGCCTCTCTGTGCAACCACATGTGTTGGCTTTATCTCGTGTTCGTTTTGATGTTCTCTTCCATTCATTTTCTATGCAAACTACCTGCTATTAGCGTTTATCCTTGCATCCATAGGCCCCATGGCCCATTTTTCCAGAGCTACCACAATAAACTGGGGAGCATTCACATTTACTAATATTTGTTTCTAAACCCCCTTTCGAGACACCCAGTTGATATTTTTCAGGTGAGGAAAGCCAATAAAAGCATTTACACATAACCTCATAGCTGTGAACCTGGATCTGGTGGCTGTGGCCGAGTCAAGAGCGATCAGGTCTCTAATAACTTTTGCTATCCCCGCCAACACAGCAACTTCCCAAAACTCAAGGGGAAATCCTAGAAGCCTAACCCAAATAGGACTCACAGAGGGGGTGTGAGATTTTTCTCTCGTCTTCCATCTAACAATGGAGAGGGGTTTCCTCCCGTAGAACCGCATACCACCCTACACAACTTGAACTAGATCTTATTCTAGATTGAAAACAAACAAGAAACTTCTTTCTGAGAGGGCAAAGATGTTAACTTTTTCTACAATCTTCCATTTCTATCTTCCCCAAATTCTCACCTGATCGATATTTCGCCTGATCTTGAAATAAAATTCTATCAAGGCTGAATTAAATATACCATAGTCTTTTTCCACCACTGAATCTGGTACATTTAGCCATGGTGAATCCTGCTTCCATTCCTATTAGAGCTTCTCCAGTGATTCTATCTCATGTTTTTTGAACATCTTGGTCACCCGTGTACTACCTTTCTCTGGGGTCTACAATGTCTCTTGTAGCCTCTCCCCATAGGGCTCCTCTGTCGGTTCCACAGATGGTTCCATAGTCGGTTCACCATGCCTCACTGACATAACTTATTTTTATTGAATAGATTCAAAATCACCGTACTATATCGTTTGAATCCTAAATAATATCAACTTTTCCTTCCATGAAAAGATGGTTTGGAAGGGAATCCTTTCACCATGAAACATGATCAAGTCATTTACGTTTTAATTGTAGAAAATCTGCAGTCTTATACAACAAACAACATAAAAGAAATAAACAGAATACTTATATAACTTGCATAAACAGATGAATATTCGAACCAGCACTGTTGAGCATAATCTCCATTAATAAAAGCTTCATCATACTCAGAGCTTCAGCTCTTTACAATCAAGCTGTGTATGCAGCCGTGTGCTTTCAATGCGCATCCTTCCTTACTTGTGCAGATTTCACACCTTTGTGTGTGCATACAAAGCAATTACAATTGATGTTACTTAAATAGAATAAATCACCCACTAACAGCTCTTCAACTAAGCATTCTAAATCTAAACTCGTGCTTTAAAACAGTTGCATGCTATGCATGATTTAAAACAGATTTATTTGAATTAAATCTAATGATAAAAATAAGATAAAGCTAACTTAACTAAAGCAAACTAAAACAAGACTAAAGCTAAAATTAGCTTTCCTAAAAAAGCTATAGTTGGAATTAAATATGCATCACATGCATATTTCCAACACTCCCCCTTAATTTCAAACTATAGGTTTCACTCTTCTAGAGTTGTGTTTGCTTTTTCAGATCTGCCATGTGCAGGATCACATACTCCCAAACAATCTCTCAAATATTCGAAAACTTCTTTTGCTAAAGCCTTTGTAAAAATGTCTGCAAACTGATCTTCGGATCTACAAAATTCAAGATGAATTTCCTTGTTGTTTACCAGCTCCCTGATGAAATGATACCTCGTATCAATATGCTTGCTCCTCTTATGAAAAACACGATTTTTGGACAACGCTATGGCTGAGTTGTTGTCACAAAAAAATCTGTGTAGCTTCCTCTTGTTTCTGTTGTAAATCTGTCAACACTTTTCTCATCCAAACAACTTGACATGCTGCTCTTGTTGCTGCTACATACTCTGCTTCTGCTGAAGATAACGTGACAATGGCCTGCTTCTTTGATGCCCATGAAACCACTCCTGTTCCAAAGTGAAAAGTATAGCCGGATGTGCTTTTTCGATCATCTATACTTCCAGCATTGTCACTATCTGTATAACCAATGAGTTTGAAATCATCTGAACTTGAATAAAGAATTCCATAATTTCTTGTTCCACGTACATACCTCAAAATTCTTTTTCCAGCTTGCCAATGTGAATCTTTTGGAGATTCCATGAACCTTGATATTAGGCTTACACCATACATGATATCAGGCCTTGTGGCCGTCAAATACATAAGACTTCCAACCAACTTTTTAAACAATGTTGGATCCACAAACGATCCTTCATCCTCTTTGCTCAACTTCAAATCTACTGCAACTGGTGTTGGTGCTGGCTTACAATTCAACATGTTAAACCTTTTCAAAACGTCACTTGCATACTTTGCTTGTGAGATAAAAACTTCACCTTCTGATTGTTGAACTTCAATACCCAAAAAATAATGCATAAGACCAAGATCTGTCATCTCAAACTCCTTCTTCATGGCTGATTTGAAAGACTCTGTAGATAGATTTCCAGTAATGATCAAAATATCTACATATAAACAAACAATTAAAATTTTACCTTGTTCATTTATCTTGGTGTATAAGGCAGGCTCACTGCTGCTCCTACTGAAACCATTCTCAATCAAATAAGAATCTATTCTGTTGTACCAAGCTCTAGGTGCTTGCTTGAGACCATAGAGTGCTTTCTTCAATCTGTATGCTTTTCCTTCATGACCTTCAATCTCATAACCTTCTGGCTGATTTACATAAACTTCCTCTTCAAGGAATCCATTTAAGAATGCTGATTTAACATCCATCTGATAAATAGGCCATTTGTTTTGAGCTGCAATTGCTAAAACCATCCTTACCATATCCAAACGTGCTACTGGTGCAAATGTTTCGTTGTAGTCAACTCCATATTGCTACGTAAAACCTCTTGCAACCAGCCTTGCTTTGTGCTTCTGTACTTTTCCATCAGCATTGTATTTTGTCTTGTAGACCCACTTGACTCCTATCACGTCCTTTCCTTTTGGAAGATCCATTAGCTCCCATGTCTGATTCTTCTCTATAGCATCAATCTCATCATCCATGGCTTTTTCCCAAACTTCATTCTTTATAGCCTCTTCGTAATATAATGGATCTGTAGCTTGAGAAAATAATGCAAAAACTGAAAATGAATTAGTTGTATCAACATTATAAATCTCACTTAGACTTCTTGTTTTCCGCTGCGTAGGAGTATTCGATGCAGGATTGCTTTTTGGTGATGGAGTAGCTTCTAGTGTTCCCTGTGGTGTCTCTTGCATGGCTGAAGATGGCTGAGATCTTGGTGACCTCCTGACTGTAGATGGAGGTGTAGCTTGTGCTACAACTTGTGGTGCATGTCCAAGATTTGTAGATACAGTAGCTTGTTGCTCTAAAGTTTCATCTGTCATATCATCATGCGGAATAGATGTTGCTATACTCACTGTTTTCTCTATACTTCCATCCCATGCTTCATTCTCAATAAACTGTACATCCCTGCTGATCACAACCTTTCTAGTGACTAGATTGTACAACTTGTATGCTTTTGTATTCTCTGAATACCCAACAAAAATATACTTTTCTCCTTTGTTATTTAACTTCTTCCTTAGCTCATCAGGTACATGTGCATATGTTACACAACCAAAAACTCTGAAATGTGAAACACTGTATTTCCTACTAGTCCATGCTTGTTGAGGAACTATGTTCCTAACAAGTTTCGTTGGACACCTGTTCAAAATATAAACAGAAGTTGCTACTGCTTCTGCCCAATACTCATTTGGAAGATGTTTTGCCTTCAACATTCTTCTCGCCATCTCCATGATGGTTCTATTTTTCCTCTCTGCCACACCGTTCTGTTGTGGTGTATACCTGGTAGTAAACTGCTTATGTATACCATGATATCTGCAAAAATTCATAAACTCATTAGAAACATACTCACCTCCTTTGTCCGTTCTGATAACTTTGATGTAGTATCCACTTTGCTTCTCCACTAATGCCTTGAACTACTGAAATGTATCAAAGGCATTTGATTTATTTCTCAGAAAATAAACCCATGTCTTCCTTGTGTAATCATCAATGAATGTCATAAAATAAATACAACCTCCAATAGAAGTTGTCTGCATAGGTCCACATAAATCTGAATGTACAATCTCAAGTGGTGCACTTACTCTTGCTATTTTGCCAACTGGGAATGAATCTTTGTGTTGCTTTCCCAAAATACAACCTTCACATACCCTTTCTGGTTTCTGAATCAATGGCAAACCTTTAACCATATTTTTTCTATATAGTAAATTCAAACCTCCAAAATTCAAATGTCCATACCTTAGATGCCAAAGCCATGTTTCATCCTTCATGACTGAATGAAAATCTGATTGTGTTCCTTCAGCATAGGACTCAACTATATTTACGTAGGAATTAGTGCATGACTCATCTGTTTGAGCGCAGGACTCAACAAAAGACTGATTTGGCTTAATGCATGACTTTGCTACAAACAGATCTGATTTCTTCTTCTTTCCAGGTTTCAAAATCAATGGAAACATCCTATTGCTGCTCATCGTCACTTTTGCAATCAACTGAGTGCTAGGAGCTTTGTCCACAATCACGCACTCATTGTCTTCCATATAGACTCGGTATCCTTTCTGTACCAGTTGTCCAATACTCATAAGGTTATGTTTCAATCCTGTAACATAGTAAACATCTTGCATACTTGTTTGCTCCCCCTGTCTTGTTAGAATACTAACCATGCCTTTTCCTTTCACAGACACAATATTGTTATTTCCAAGAGTTACATCACTCTTAACTGAATCATCCAAACTAGAAAACAAATCTAGATTACCTTTCATGTGATTACTGCAACCTGAATCTAAATACCATACATCACATGAACTCTCTTTTGACAAATTACATTCAATAGGGAATAAAGAAGGTATTTCTTCGGCATCCTTGTGCATGCAATAAACATAGGTTTAGAAATAGAACTTCCAACCTGATTTTGATTTGGTCTCTCCTGATCATATTGCTTTTTCTTGCAATCATAAGCATAGTGCCCATACTTCTTGCAATAATGACACTGAACATGAGACTTATCTTGTCTCTAACCATAACTCTGTTCTTGATTCTTTCCTCTTCCACTTGAGTTTGATGAACCGCTGCCACGTCCTCTGGATGGACTTCTTCCTCTGCCTCTTGGGCTGAAACTTCCTCTTCTTTCGCCATGACTACCTACTGTCTGAGATGCAAAATCCTGATCTACACTTGCATGTGATCTATTCATCCTCTATCCATGATTGATTAGTGATGCATGCAACTCATCAATAGAAAATTGACTCAGATCCTTAGTTTCTTCAATAGCAACAACTAAAGGATCAAATTTCGTAGGCAAACTTCTAAGAAATTTTTCAATAATCCTTCTGTCCTCAAGAGTCTCACCATGGGATTTGATTTGATTGACTAAGCCAACTACATATGTAAAAAATGATTCTATAGAATCTGAATCTTTCATTGCTAAATTCTCAAAATCTCTACGAAGTAACGTAGCTTGGGCGGTTTTTTACTTTCCTCCTTACCTACCTTGATATTCCACTTGTAAAGTAATCCCATGCGTCGTTGAGCTGCTGCCACTCTTGGAAGAATGCTTTCATGCATTGCTTGATGAATATAGAAAAGAGCTTTTCCGTCCTTCTTTCGTAACTCCTTCAAAGTATCTTTCTCTACTTGAGAAAGTCCAATATATGCTGCTGCATTTGTGGGCTCTGTGTACCCATCTTCAACGATCTCCAACACGTCTTAAGATCTGAATAGCGCCTTCATGGTCAACGACCAGTATTCGTAATTCTTTCCATTAAATTGCGGTGTCTGCATATCGGATGTAGAAGCCATAGCTTGCTACCAATTTAATAAGCTGCTGGAACAACCTTGCTCTGATACCAATTTGTAGAAAATCTACAGTCTTATACAACAAACAACATAAAAGAAATAAACAAAATACTTAAATAACTTGCATAAACAGATGAATATTTGAACCAGCACTGTTGTGCATAATCTCCATTAATAAAAGCTTCATCATACTCAGAGCTTCATCTCTTTACAATCAAGCTGTGCGTGCAGCTGTGTGCTTTCAATGCACATCCTTCCTTACTTGTGCAGATTTCACACCTTTGTGTGTGCATACAAAGCAATTACAATTGCTGTTACTTAAATATAATAACTCACCCACTAACAGCTCTTCAACTAAGCATTCTAAATCTAAACTCATGCTTTAAAACAGTTGCATGCTATGCATGATTTAAAACATATTTATTTGAATTAAATCTAATGATAAAAATAAGATAAAGCTAACTTAACTAAAGCAAACTAAAACAAGACTAAAGCTAAAATTAGCTTTCCTAAAAAAGCTATAGTTGGAATTAAATATGCATCACATGCATATTTCCAACATTAATCTCATGCAATTTGAAGCCAAGTGACCTAGCTTAAAACAATTTTGACATCTAAAGGGAAACCAAATTGACGTCCAAAGGGAAACCATCATATCTGAGAGAATGAAGTAGAGAATAACTAAAAATTTTGATTTCAATATAAGCCTAGAGGGCCTTTGATATTTCCAAATTCAATAAATTACAGCACATGTAGGGTGGAATACCAGCTCAATCTCAAAGTTTATCACAAGAAAATAACCGAAAGAGTTACCGATGGCTATAAACTAATATTTTCCCCAAAAATGCAATGGAAGGTGTTGGAATTTTACCCAAAATAGATTTGACCTAGAAGTCTTTGTTAATAGTTTTAAAAGATGGATGCCAAAGTTTCAATAGTAAATGGCAATATAAGTAAACGTTCCAGAGGTTGTCAAAGAGAGTGTTCCTATCCTGAATTTGATCAAAAATCATGATGATGAAGCCCCTCACTCAATGATAAATTTCTTTATTTCCACTCATCATGATGATGAAGCCCCCCGCCAATGCTTGGAGATCAGGTATGTCAGTCTTCTTAGAAAGCATTCGTTATCCAAAAGCTCTTTGAACATAGCTAGCACTGGATAAGATGCCTAAAATCTCTTTTCAATGATTTTCCCACTACAAACGATCAGAATGATCCAATTGCGTGAGCCAATATCAACAGATTCCACTAGTGAGGAAGGGTTTGTGGGAAACAAAACCCATGTCCAAATTTGGACATATCCAGGTGTGGCCACTTCTATCACCGTCTCTGTTCTCAACCAACGACTTGTAACATTTTAGTCTCGAAGTCACTACGACTATTAAACATGTTTTCAACTAATAATAAACTAGTGGTCGCTCCGAGAGGAGCAATATTACACTGTTGATGTGTCATTAGGAGTTGGAGTGTAATGCAATGTACCAGTTTTATGTTTGTAATGTTGGAAAGTTAATAATGTTGGATAATTATAAAAGTTAGTACACGGAGCAAATACACATGTGCTGTGCTGCAGTCAACTTCAAAGATCTTCATCAAAAGTTATTTTCTATCTATGGATGATTTACAATAAGAGTGTGCTTTTTAAAGGGGTCTAATACTTTACATTAAGATTTAGTAGCAAGAGGGAGAACACAAATCAAATGGAACATGTGACTAACTTGTCCTAGTCAGGAGAAGTTCATCAAATGGGGTATGTGACTTTCTTGTCCTGGCCAGGAGAAATTGAAAAAGATCATTGCTCTTTCCATATGCGTCCTGTCAATCTAAGCTTCAATTCTTCTGTCACTGCCTGAGAAAAAAAGTACCATATTTCATTGTATTATTAATCCATCATGACTGTACCGAACTTTCCTGTGACTGTCTCTAGTGCTTCAAGGAATTCCTTGGCAAGTCAATTTTTGACCGTTGCCTCCAACCTCAAGGCTATAACTTAAGTTTTTAGCATCATTATCATCTCCCATGAAACGAAGAAAGGCTATATAAATAGGGGTTGTGCCCAATTGAAATGATTCAAAATGAAGAAAAAATTGTTGCGCAAAACAATTGAATACCTGCAAATAAAAGAAATAAAATGAACAATGATGAACCATATGCCCAGCACATAGACCAAAGAATAGAGAAAGGAGATTGTGTGTAAGAGAATATAAGGACTCACTGTTAGCATCCAAGTAGCATTCTCAACCTCATGTAGATTTGAATTTATATATCGGTGGTTGAAGGTGGGACCATCATGAAAATCAACTTTATGGTCTTCTCTCAAATGAGCCACCAAAGATGGAATACCACCGACTACCTTACATTCATGCTTCAATTTACTGTAGAGGAAGCTCTAAAGATGCTACCACCTTTTCAAGAGCCAAGCATATGATATTACCAAGGTCATACCTATAGGTTGGACACCGATTGTTGACCCTGGATTTACATGCATGACATAATGTATGACCATTTGGGCACTGCAATCAAAATTCATGAGAAAGATTGTTAGTGTACATATTTCACAAAGGAAATGTTATTCAATTGACAGCCTTCTGTCGTTGATCTTCTTACTCAGAAAGAGATCCTCAAAAGGCCTTAATTGATGCAAATGATAACCAAATCCACAAACATACAGGGTCAAAACTGACTTAAACTCTTCACGTTTCTAATGAAAATAGAATCACTGATAAATTCTCCCATAAAAAATAAAGTAGCAGTTTCAATCATTATAAAAATCTTTACCCGTACCACACCCTAACCATCTACTATGCTAATAAGAAATAGTTTCTAATTATTCTTTAGGGTTAATACTTAAGACATTCCATGATAGAATTGATTTCCTGAATCTGAATAAGCTCAACAACCAAACTAATAGTATTCACTATAAGAGCTTCACTTTGAAATAAAAATGGATTTTGTTCCTAGTTTCTTCAATACCTCTCGATAAATTTAGCTTGTGATATATCGATGTAGCTAAACCATATGTCAGAGTCAGCTTACGATAACCCTCATGCTTCATTCATCTTGTTGAAAGTGGATATTAACCAAGAAAATATGGGTAACTAAATATTTGTCACCTATCCTCTAATTACTTTTTGCATCATATATACCCCTCATGCTTCATTTATTTTTGTTGAAACTGAATATCAAGTACGAAAATATGGGTTCCTAAAGAATCTTTGACACTCTATTTGTTTTTAATTTCAATTACTTTTTGCATCATATCTACCCCTTTTCAGACATTGGACCTAAAATAACTGTAGGTGCAACAAGAAGCCCCAATTGAGTTCTATAGAAATCATCATGAATTGTAGTTGGAATTTTAAAATATATCTTTTTGCCTCAAGAACATTAGTGATTTTTACAATTACATAATTTGCAATCCTTTAATAATTTGTTCTTTTATGTTTGACTTAAGATGTTTTTTATTAGAACCACTTCAACTTTTATATTTTTTCAATTGGCTCCTCCAGTCAAGCATGGTAAGGGTCATTTCACATGTCAATAAGAATATTCATAAAATGATAAATCTGTTACCAAGGCAGAAGCAGCCCCTTCTCTTATGCAGATCAGGATACCATGTTGATGTTCCACTGAGCAAAGCAAGCTATCAGGTCAGGGAATTCTTTAAGTGAACTTTTTGGGAATATGCTCCACATACCTCAAAGTTCAGACAATCAACAAGCTTTACCCATACATCAAAAAACAATCACTATTATCCTAGCAAAAACCTATCTGAAATAGTCAACTGATAGTTTTACAACAACAAATTTTTGAAGTGGTGATTACTACCAGAAGAAGATTAAAAAGGAAAAATTACAGTAAAATTAAAAACTCTAAGAAATCAAGATATTTTTTTACATTTCCTTTCAACAGCCAAGTCAAATGAAAGATTCCACAAAAAACTGGGACACAATCATGCTTTTATCACCAGATAACCCAATCTCATCAAAAGGGCATAAAAAAAGAATACCTGGTATAGAAATAAGAGTTAGAAATAGAGGCATTTTTTCGTTTTCACATCTATATGCAGATGCGAAAAAATCACACACACTTCAACGTGACTGTGCATATAACCTGCAGTCATGTATATGTGGTTATGCTTCTCCAATCTCCACGTGTGGGTGTGTGTGAAGGGGGAAGAGAGGGTAGCTTAGGATTAAGGTGGGCGTTAACACCCCTTCATTTATATGAACAAAGGTTATCCCCTTCTCTTGTCTCTATATAGTTAGTTATAAAACATTTTGTTTGTTTGGAGCTACTTAGGACTGATAGAGGAAATGTGAATGGAAATCCCTTGTGTTTCATCCTTGGGGACAAAGGAACAAGAGCAAGGAAAGTACTTCTCTTACCCACATGAGAGATTCTTACCTACATGAATGTGCATGAGAGAGAGAGAGAGAGAGAGAGAGAGAGAGAGATTAAAATGTTGATCAAGATAAGTACAATTGCCACACTCACATAGGTTTTAGGACTAAAGGAAGAATACCTTTAGAGGATTGAATGGGTAGTCAGGTGGAAAGTGAATAGTAACCAAAAATACACCTCCTGCATATGGACTATCACCAGGACCCATTATTGTTGCTTGCCAATGGAACATATCTTCAGCCATGGCGTCTGTCATGCATACACATTATAGTAAAAATTAGAAGAAAAAAAGCAAACATAACATAAAATTGTCCTTCACTGACACCAAGTTCATGGTTTACCCTTGAACCAACAAGAATAAAAAAATATTTAAGACTCCAACCAAACCATCGAGGCAATTCAATTAAGCTCGGAAATGATCATGTACATTTACTATTCCAATTAATATTGGGTCGAATGTTTTGTGAATTAAAAATCTAAAAATTGAAGCCCTCATATCAATATCATTTCTTAAACAGTCAAGATTCTATACAGTGGGGTTGGGTTCTCATTGGACATGACTACATAATCTTATTTAGCCATCATTTCACAATTCTTACACTAAGTCCCATTGACATTGCAGTCAATATTTTGTGTGCTTGTGATGAAACAAATAAGTATCTTAAAAGTTTTAAATAGCTTCATTACATGTACTTTAATGTTAGGGTTTTGAGATGACCAATTGATCTGATGTTCCATATTAAGGCTCTGGTGCAAAAGGAATGTGTTCAAATACCACTCACAAAAATTCTGCACATTCAAGATGGACAAGAGATCTATGGCACCACACTCGAGAATGATAGTCCTTTTTCTAAGGCACCACAATCAAGTAGTCACCTCAGATGAGAGGTACGCATGGGGTATGACTATTTGATCAATGTAGATAATGTAAAGTTAATAAAGCTCCCTTATTCCCGTAAGAGACTTCCATCCACCCAGGAAATGAAGGTTAGGCTAGCACCTAAAAACCCCTCGTTCTACCTTCTATAGATCCATCTTTGGTTATTGTTTGGTTGAATTTCGTGTGATAGAATCAATGAAAGTTGAATCATACTCAGGGTGTCTATCTTATAAGTCCCTGAGAGACAGATTTGTTCTTGTGCAAAATAATTTTGTAGATGAAAAATTTGTACTGAATAAAATAGGTCAATGGGACTGTATTACATATTAGCACACTGAGCGAATATCACACTCTGTAAGAGCAATCTGAAAAGGTTATATCCATAAAAACCAGTTAAAAATTTAAAAACTAATGTTGAGTAAGCATAATCAATAACACCATATGCTTATAAAGCAGATAAATAAGACTGTGTGGAAAGAACATAGCTAAGAATAGTAAAATTAACATCAATGAATGTTCTGTTGTGAATGGTCTGTTCTGATGGCGTGATAGTAATTAATGTAGACACATTCCTTAACTCTATCACAGTGTGTTTGTTGATGCCAAATGGCTCCAAAGCACTACAACAAAAGTTACACTCAGGTTTATCACTATCATTTGAATGAGATGGTACAAAATGGGAAATTTTCATAACCCGTGGTTTCTCAGTGTTAATCAAATTACTTTGTCACTATCTTTACCAGTAACACTTTATACTTTGACAAGAAAAGTGTGAAACCTGTTGCAAGATATGTGAAGTTCACACTGTCAGGCCTTTAATGTTTTTTGGATTGGCGTGATTCCTTAGGTGCAATCCCCATGTTGTCGGATCAATTGAAAAGAACCAGTGTATATCCACCCCCAGGAGGTCATCAGGGAATGCGGAGACCTAATGTATGTCTCTAGAATACATTCTTTGAACTTGGTATGGGCTAATATTAATGACTGTATTTGAGCACTGAGACTCACCAGGTTAAAATTTAAAAGAATATTTTTTAATGAATACTTATGATTATGTGCAGTCTTTGGGAGTTAGTCCGTGATTCAAATCTATGACATTACTACTGAGTGTATTATATCTTTGACCTCACCACCCCAAAATTTAAAAGAATAAATTTTTAATGGATACTTGGGATTATGAGCAGAATTTAAGAGTCAGACTGTGAATCAAATCCATGCAAGCTATTGTAAAATCCCTAAGATTCAAGGTTGGACACTCAGGATTGTGTGGCATCTTTAGGAGTGAATTGGTGACTTGAATCTATGCCAGCTATGGTAGACTCCCTAAAATTTATGGTAGAACCATCAATGAAAAATAATCTATTCTTGAATTGAACCAACAAAGAAAAATGGCTGATAAAAGCCCAACTTATTTTTTGGAAGGCATCTGGAGACTGCTGTGAGATCTGTTCAATAAGGTCATCGTTCGTTTGCTAAATGAGCCATGGTAAATATTCATTGTATGTGCATGATTAAACCTTATCGATTAACTCCAATCTACTCTCCAGAGGAAACATAAAACTAAAATCTGCACACCTGACCATGAAGCTTTCCAGCCCAAAACAATAAATCTCAGTAAATTTGGAAAGAGGAATTTTTTCACCTCAATAAGAGAAATTTCAATCCACCCCAAAAGTAGAAATAGCTAAAATTAAAAATTTCCAAAAACCCGAAAGGGGTAGTGAAAAAGATTAAAACTGAAAGAGGAATGAGTTCACCAAACACAGAAATTTCAATTCATCTCAAAAGTTGTATTAATCAAATTTACCAACCCAATCAATTTCAAAAAGAATAATTACTTCACCCCACACAAATAAATTTCAAACCATGAATTACTTCACAACACACATAAATTTAAACCCACCGGAAAAAGAAATACTTTCCAAGATCACCCCTAACCATCACACAAAGTATACTGCAAATGCCAATGCATAGAATTATTGGAGATCAAACACAACTCACGTCCAAGGTAAGAAATAAAGCATCAATTATCTGCATTATCTTAAAGGGTAACAAAACCACTATTAATCACCAATGTCTACATAAAATATTAAAATGTTTAAGAAGATATCTTTGAGCATAGCAAAAGCATGATGCATGTCCATGTTATAGAATAAAACATTACAAATTTGAATCAAATCAAACACCAGTGTGATCGACTGCTGTGTTCATTAGCATTAGTTGAGCCAACAACTCGAGCACTACTTCCATTATGCAACACCTCCCAGACCTCACTCATGCTGTGAACTTGTGCTTCAACAAGCCCCGGAACATGATGGAGCCCTTCAGCTACCTGCTTTATCTCCAACCTATCAACATCACATGCAACATTTTATCAATATTTGAGAGCTATATCATGACAATCTAGTTAAGAAAAACATTAAAAGATACGCTTTCATGCAATGCGTTTAGTAATTACTTCTTTACGGTTTGTCTTGGTTGAGGAGGAGCTGCAAGCAAATCTTGAATATGCTCATTGTATACTTCTAGCACACTGACATAGATGTCATATTTTAATTTCCCTTTTGTTTCATTAGATAATTTGAAGAGTTCCTCCAATGTTTTATAGTTAACACCGTGATTTTATTTTGTTCCTTCCATTGTAAATGTATTCCCAGTTCCAGTTTGTCCGTATGCAAAAATGTAAACATTGTAGCCATCAAAAACTGAAACAATGACAGGTGCAGTGTCTGCAAAAACATCCACTGCCAGAAAAGCAATAATGACAAATCAATTACTCCATTAAGCATTTATAAGCTCATGCACATCTCTCCTCCAATTCTTTGCAAAAAGGTCCGTTAGATATATAGTTTAATTTTAACCCAAACAGTAAATTGCTTCAAAGGAAAAAAAAATATGAGATCAAGTGACATGACATGACATTCACCTTGATTGTCTTGTGGTGTAAAAACTGAATCAAATTTGAAGACCGTTTTGGGAGCCCCATTGGCTCGTATGCTGAGCTCACCATCTTTGATAGCTTTAAAATCTGCTATAGAAACAACTCCTTCTGCAACCTCTTTAGCATTCAATTGGCGACACCTACAGAAGACTCTAATATTTCCTATATAGAGAAATGAATATATAATTTGAGAATCTGTCCTCTGGATGCAATAGCTTTCATGGGGATAATTAGAAAGATGGAACCATTAAAATACCTTTGAGCTCTAGCAATTTTTTGTACAGCTATTTGCGTTCCTTACACTTTTTTATAAAATTTTCTTTTAGTTCCATACACTGGACTTTCAGTTCTTCATGTTGATCAACTGTAAAAAGAGAAAATTAGATTAATGGTAATTCATTGTATAAATCATAAATTCATATCGAATCAACTGTTAGGAAGCTAGACACATACAAAAATAAATAATCAGAAAGTTTATTATCATAATAACAGTTTACAGAGACGGAGATAAATACCAAACACGCGAGAGATAAAACACCATATTTACGTGGTAAAACCATAACAAAGCTAAGGAAACATCCATGGTGCAAGATATCAAGTTTTTATTAACTCAAGATGAACATATTACATGTAAAATCGTTGTAAGCTATTTGGCTCTCCACAAAGATAAATACACCTAATTGACAAAGTACCATTAGGATTCCTCCTAAAAATAGAGTGGAAAATGCCATTAGGATTTTCCTTCCTAAAAATAGAATTTAACAGTTTTACATAATTTTTTCTTTTTAGAAAACAGGGGTTTGACTCCTTAATTTTTGTTTCAGGGACTCTGCCCCCACCTGGACACCCCCACAACAGTAGTGGGGGGGTGTTGCCCCCCACACGCCCTTGTTGGGAAGTGAGCTACAAACTACACCACAAACAGATCCAACATTTAACTTTGTTGTCACATATCTAACATCAACTGACTACACAAGTAAACATGGTTGATCTCTCTTCAAGTTTTCTTTCGAATATTGGGGTGGTAAAAATAATTTCTCTTTCAATTTTATCTCATTTTGGATTTAATTTTTTTTTATATTGACATGTTTCTTATTCGTTACTTCTCTTCCTAGGCATGTCAAGTGGGAAGTTTCCATAGATTGCCATGGCACTTCTGCTAGGAAGAGTCCAAAGATGGTGAAGGTTGGTGTCAACAAATACAACTGCAAATCATACTTTGTAGAGAGGATTCAAAGCAAATTTGCAATTTCTACACTTTAACTAGATCCTACAAACCAATTTGATCTAACAGAAGTTAAAAATCAGCATCGCCGATATCATAGGCTATAGCTTTGAGAAGATAATCAAAGAATGCAAGCGATTAAAAACTCACCAAGTGCTTGCACAACAAAAGTCATTCGACTGATATCAGTGAAGGAAGAGGCATAGGAATTCGCCTCTTCTGATACTTTAGCACATTCACTCTTCAATATCTGCCATTTTCACCAAAAAGAAAAATCCAAATGAAGCTCAGATTAAATAGTTGGTAGTTAGAGCAATCCTTCTTCTTGATAAATAGAAAGTATACACTTCGCAGTTCTTACCTTGAATTTTTCACTCAATAGATACACTTGAGAGACCCACAATTTCTTCTCTCTCACATGCTTGTCTTGGAGGTCCCTTAGCTCATTCACTTGGCCCTCTACTGCATAAGCTGTAAATACATAAATAAATTCTACCAAAATGAATCTCATATCACATTTTGACATAAGAGAGGTAAAGGTAGAAGTGCTAGGTTAATGTCCTTTGTACCTAAGGAGCCCACATGCATACACTTGCGCATCAGTTCATTTCTTAATTTTTCAAGTTGGCGATTGGTGTCTTCCAGGGACATCCATGCCTCATGACATTCTTTCTTCTTTAATTCAAAATATTTACTAAGCTCTTTGAACTTCCTTTTGTAATCCAGAACAGATTTACAGTTTCTGCCTCTAGACTGAAAATTCATTGAAACGCATTTTGATTATTCCCTGAACTCTATCCTAAAAATATTAATTTCAGAAGGAATAGCATGAATGATTTCTAAAAATAGTATTCTGATGGATATGAGTGTGTAAAACATTTCTGTGAACTTTTTTCTGCTATAAGATGACAAAAAATAAGAGTTATCTATCTCATCCTTACCTTCTGATTTCAGTCTTCTTCGCCTACAATTAGTTCAAGGACTTGATCCGTTTTCCTAGAATCTTCTTCTCTAAATGTATGTGATTGTATATTCATCTTTGCACCTGAATCTTACCTCTATCAGTACCATATCAAACTTTTGCAGTCTCAATCCTTAATCTACAAATTTCATCAGATCCATGTATAAAATACATTCTGACTATAATAATTAAAAGATTGATTTTATACCAAAGTGAGGTGTTTTTCTTATGCAGATTGCGCTGACAATGGGGCTGCCAATGATTGCATCGAATCTGATAGTTAAATTTCCTCCATCAATGACATTTGCTGGGGAATCCATCAGGACAAGGGGCGTATTGGCACATACACGAGCATAAATGTCAAGCTCAGATAGAATCTTCGCCATGATTTCAACTTTTTAAAACATGCACTATAGCTAGGAAACAATAAAAACATACATGTAACATAAATATAGTTATATCACCTTTTCTTCCTGTATAAAGACATCAAAAACATGCATCCTTGGGGGGCCATTTGTGAAGATTATCTCTGCAAAGTGAAGATCAACAAAACATTCCCCGGCAGGAAGATCACCAATTACATATGAGAAGTCCCCAAACCGAGTAGTCTGTTAGATAGATGGGACTTCCTTTTCAAAAATTACCTCCTCTGTTCTGATTACATCTCCACCAACAAAATACAAATCTTTCTGAAAATCAATTCCCGTTAGTTATTCTCTAGCATTTATGCACATGATTGCATTTTCTGCAACATTTACCAAAACAAACACTACCCATGGTTATAAACCCAAAACCCCAATTACGCAATTCATATTGTGTGATATTAAAACATTTGAGTTTTATTGTTTTCTAAACATGTAAAATTCTTGCACTGGTAATGCCTCCATCAAACATTTCGATCATCAGGAAGCTTCCAGAGGGATTCATTGATAGGAAATGGGTTCTGATGATATTGAGGAGCCCTAGCTAGACATCTTCTTCTTAGTAATGGATCGTATCCATGAATCATTAGTCTTTGAGCTATATGCCAGTCGCCCAAAATTGAAAACTTAAAGAAAAATTACATACCAGTGGTCGATGACAATGTCTTTGGACTGGCTAGCATTCACAGGAACATTGTTCTCCACAACCACTTCTTCTCTGGTTTCTTTTCCATCAGAAACAGACTGGGTTTCTTCTCATTTTAAGACACGGGTTTTGAAATGGCGGAAGCACCTCTCTTCTTGGGAGCCATTGGAATCTCTTTGCAAGTCTAAATTGAACATATGCTGCAATCATGGCATTCCATAAGACAACATCTCTTTGAGGCATTTTGTCAAACAACTCACGTAAATTGTTAATGCTTCCAAATTTTGCATACATGTCTACAGGGCACTTGCAACTACATCATCTGACAAAATTCCATTCTCTATTATGCTTTGATAGATGTCCATACCTTGTTTCCAAGCTCCTCTTTTGGCAAAGGCAGGGAGTGTCCTTGAGATGATGGTGTGACCTGAAACAACAGAAATGGCATGTTCATAAATGGAGAGGAAAACATAAACCAGAAATGGCATGTTCAGATATCCGAAAGATATGTCGGCGAGATATACAACCAGGGTTTTCAGAGAGACCAAAACCTGCAAATACACAGATGGAGACACAAGGTTCAGTGGGAATTGTTGAAGAGGCCTAACCCACAAATTTGCAAGCAGGTGTATGTAGTATTGGAAGGAAGATGGGCAATTGAACCAGCCTGTATCCGCCTGACAGGGATTCAGAGGCAGCAAGAAGATATTTTTAGAAAAAAAAATAGATGCTAACAAACAAAAAAACCCCTGTAGTCACACATGCATGGATATACACAAAATAACTATATGTATGTAACCTGCGTGGCAGTCTATGGCCGACTAAAAACATGCAAGAAGGAGGTCGGCGAAGAGCAATGGATGACGAGCTGGTCAAGCTGCTGAGCTGGTCAAGCAGGGGGATCAGATGACAAGCAGCAGGAAGCTGCACACCGTCATCGTTGGAGACTGAGTGCACTATAGCCACACCTCCAGCTTAATTAGTCTTATATTTTATACTAAATTTTATATGTATTCAAAATTGGGCATGTAAAACCATTATTTTTATGGTTAGAAGCAACCGCTAATTGAAAACTTAGGTCTGCATAGATAAAGAATGATGTCGTGTCCACATGTGCTGCATTATGGATATAATACATATCCACAAGCTTTTAGATGGATTATTAGAGTATCTCTTAATAGGTTTTTTTTGAATTGCTTGATGAGATATCAGTGTGCAGCTGAGATAAATATTACAGAAATTGTTTACTTTCTACAAAATAGGAAATTCTTATGCGATTGTATATATATATATATATTGTTTTAAATAATAATTTTCTGCAAAGACTGATATTAACTAATGGGTTTGTGAAAAATATATTATAAACATGATAAATAATATTTAAAAAATAACTTAATCTAAAATATGTAATTAAAAAATAACAATTTAATATAATAGAATATTAATAATGTTGTTGTCTTGGGTTCGAAACTAGGCACATGTGATAGTTTCTTTTGGGGAAATTTTCTAGCAATAGATACAATGGTGTATAATCATTTTGACAACTTTAGAATAAATTTAGGCCACTGAACACTGCTTCTCTATGTTTAGTTCGGATATTATTGCTAACTCTATGGAAGGAGGCCTTGGCTGATGCTACAGGGTCCACACATCTTATTATTGCTTCTACGACTCAAACACTCCCGATTCAGTCACAAAATAAATCCCACCTAGCTTAGATCACCTTTCCCGTTATAATATGTTACATTTAATATGCAAATTAGAGGGATAATATAGCAGTGTAGGTAACCCTCTTACTTACATAATATTTGAATGGTTGTGGGACACTTATGATTGTTACCTTGCTACTCACATCAAATATGCATCTTCAATGCATATTGGAATTGCATTGTCAAACCTATAAACTTTAAGTACAATAGTATTAAGAACAAACATACCACTCTTTTATTGTATTCATTGAATCACGCAATCACTATGTACATCTAGCCTCTAAATATATCATTTATGTGCATCATTCCTAAGTAAGAGAATTACTCATTAAGACCGCTTTGCATTTCTTTGACATTGTTCTTATCTTGTTAATTTTTATCTCTTGTTGTTTATTATGAAAACTTAAATTTTTGTTTACTAGCCGAAATATTACTCGAATATGACTCCATTATGTTATCCTTCGCAGTATTTTTATAGGAATTCCCATTAGGGACCAAATTTCGTGGGTGCTACTATACAATCTGCGTGTTTTTTTCCTCTTTCATTCTCTTTCATTCTCTTTCCTATGTTTCATATGTTAATTCTTTATTGTCTTCTCTTATCACCCTTTTTCAACCTTTAACTTGTTAATGATGAAACCAAAAAAAATGAATGATATTATATATACATGTCTTATTAACCTCATCAGGGAGAAAACACTCAAGACTCAAGAGGCACATACATCAAAGACTGAATTTTTGAATGTATCACTCATTGCACAAGGGAAATTATACTAAATTCCATACCACACATTTGGATTTGGAAAAATTATTTATAACCCACTATTACTTTATGTGACTGGAACTAGGGAAACTTAGCTCAATGGAAACACACACACACACACACACACACACACACACACACACAGACAAGAACTACATAATATTTAATGTAGTGCAACAATTAGTGACTATTACGTTTAGGTGACCTCTGAGGTCATTTTGATTCATGCATATAAGCATATTTTTAATCATCTAATGTTCTCTTGAGTATTGTGTAGATATCTCAGGTTTATTCTTCAGGTACAAGTCTATCAAAGTGAATATAATACATCAAACAAAAAATAACGAGTAATACTAAGAAACTTTAAAAGCACAATATTTTGAGCCATTCAATAGACACAAGGGCCAAGGAGGCCTTATCCCAATCTAGGTTCTCATGTCCTTGAGATTCGTAGATCATAGTAATAGTTGAAAACCTTAAAAAAATCCTAGAATCTACCGTTCTTGATAATCCTCCAGTCCAAATTTAGTCTAGATACATAGATAGAAGATGGATCATTCTAAAAACCATATCTATCACTCTTTCTTTCATTTACTTTTTTTCATCTTGTTTACTTATTTTTTTAATCTATTTGAACACTCCTTCTTTATGTTTAGTTTGGGTAATACCGCTAACTCTATGAAAGGAGACCTTGGCTGATGCTACAGGTTCCACACATCTTTTTATTACTTCTATGACTCAAGCACTCCCCATTCAGTCAAATAAGATATCCCACCTAGCTTGGATCACCTTGCCCATTATAATATGTTACGTTTAGTATGAAAATTATAGGCGTAATATAGTAGTGTAGGTAACCCTATAACTTACATAATATTTGATTGGTTATGGGACACTTATGATTGTTACCTTGCTACTCACATCAAATATGCATCTTCAATACATATTGGAATTGCATTGTCAACCCTATAAACCTTAAGTACAATACTATTAATAAAAAAACATACCACTCTATTTTTGTATTCACTAAATCACACAAGCATTATGTACATCTAGCCTCTAAATATATCATTTGTATGGTGATTCCTGAGTAGGAGAATTACTCATTAATATTTTTTTACATTAATTTGACATTGGTCTTATCCTTTTCATTTTTATCTTTTTGTTGTTTATGATTGAAAAATTATATATTTTCTTACTAGAAGAAATATTACTCAAATCTGACTTCATTATTTTATCATTGTAAGTATTTTTATAGGACTTCCAATTAGGGACCAGAGTTCCTGGATTCTACTATCCCATCTACATGCTTTTTTACTCTTTCTTTATCTTTCTTATGTTTCAAATGTTATTTCTTTATTGTCTTCTCTTATCACCCTATTTTGACCTTTAACTTGTTAATTGTCAAACCTAAAATAATGAATCATATATATACACATGTCTTATCAACCTCATGAGGGAGAATCAATCAACACTCAAGAGGCACATACATCAAAGAGTGAATTTTTAACTACATTACTCCTTGGATGGGGGAAATTATACTGAATTCCATACCACACATTTATGTTTGAAAAAAATAGTTATAGCTCATTATCACTTTGTGTGACTGGCACTAGGAAAACGTAGCTCAAGGGACATTATTCCAATAATTCACACACACACACACACACACACACACACACACACACACACACACACACACACACACACACACACACACACACACACACACACAAAGTACATAGTCTTGAATGTAGTGCAACACTTAGTGACAATCACATTTAGGTGACCTCCTAGGTCATTTTGAATCATGCATATATGCATGTTTTTATTCATCTTATGTGTTATTGATTATTGTGTATATATATATGGTTTATTTTTCATGTATAGGTCTAACAAAGTGAATCTAATTAAAAACACAAAAATAAGGAGTAATACTAATAAACACCAAAAGCACAAGATTCTAAGAAAATAAATAGACATAAGGGCCCAGGAGGCCTTGTCCCAATATAGGTGCTCATGTCCTTGAGATTTGTAGATCATAGTTACAATTACAAACCTTAAAATGCTAGAATCGAGCCTACTAGATAAATCTCCAGCGCAAAATAAGTTTAGACCTATAGATAGAAGCGGGATTATTCTCAACAATATATCTATTGATTAACTAAAATGTGATTTAATGGGTATTTAATCTAACTAGGAACAAAATTCTATAAAAATACTAAAATGATGTAAATAACAACTAAATAAATATGAAAAGTGACCCAAACAACTAGGCTAATGAAAATAGAAACCCTAATATGTAAAGAAGGGTTGGTATGAGCTTAGTTGATTTGGCGAACTTGCTGGATAGTGTTAAATATCTAACTCAAAAAATAGGAGGAGGAGGAGGAAACGACTATGTTGAGGCCAATAAACTTGCAGATCTAGGTAATCTGAGTAAACTTGGATGCCTGGGAGAGTATCAGGGAATGTGTGGGTGCCCTAGTCTACATTGTGCATGCCCTAGTCTGTGCAGGAGGTCTAAAAACCAGATTTGTAGGGTCACTATATGATCTAGATCTCGCCACATGTTAGAATAACTTCACTACATTATGCTGTACGTTGTTGATAATCATTGATGAAGAAGAGACTTGCAAAACCACAAGATAAGTATTAAACCGTAAAAAAAAAAATGCATATGAAGGGGTCAAACTTTCCTAAGCTACCACAATGGTGGACTTACTAATTGAGTGATGCACTACATCTCATAACCGATGTAGTTTTATGTGAAAGTATTTGTAATCATACCCTATGTGATTTTGTGCCAGTCATACTTTGTGAACGTAGCGAGCAATAACTATATGTAGAAAATGTAATCGAATTGTGGATGGGATAGAATAAACTTCCCTCCTATGCTTTTGTGATACAAATGAAGCAGCCTTGTTCCTTGTGATGGATCTTTTGATGGATGCAACCTTAGGTGATGATTGTAGTGACTAGTTCTTGGTCACTCATTTTGGTCAATTAACTTTATATTAATATGGTTCTCTTGTTTTAATTTCATAATTAACCCTGAAATGGCAGACCACAAGAAATAAGAAATGTCCAAATAGATAGAAAGTTCCTAAAAAGTGGTGGGAAAAAGGGAAAAATATCAGGGCATCCCGACTGAGACTATGATGCCTTCCATCGCCACAGTATAAGCATGAGCACCCCATTTGAGGCTAAAATGACGGAAAATAAAAAAAAAGACTAGGAAAGTGTGTATGGGAGGTCGGAAGTAATGATAGAAATAAAAATAAAATGGCTAAACGATGGGGGTTAATTATTACTTTCTTCACTCAAAAACCATATGAATAGTAGTTTGAGACCAGGAATAAATAATGTTTGAAGTGTGTGATTTTGTGACAAAATTTTCCCCCACTTTTTGTTGGCGAGCGAAACACTCAGTAATTTAAAGTAGATAGAGATGCATACCTAATCATCCATGTATAGTGATGGAGACACACACTGAAGGACTAGAAAAAGTGTGGAGTTACTGTTAACCAAAATGAGCTCACATTTCATTTTAGGAAACTAGTATCGATTTCCTCTTGAAGTGCTTTTTTTTTATTATTTATATTTTTCAAGCACTCAAGAACATTTGAATCCATAAAAATCACTTGTTTTAATCATATTTGGGTTCACTTCCTCTGAAAATCCCTTCACTTGGTTGCAAAAATCCCCTTTTCCCAAAAAAAATTTAAAAATCGTTCTAAATTTGTATTTTTCCCAAATTCCCAGAACTTTTTTGCAAAGTGCACAAATTTTGGGCCATGGAACCTTTTTACAAAGTGCACATTTCAAACATGGGGAAATTTTTTGCACAATCATAGTTTTCAATGTGCAATCTTTATATGCTCATAACTTTTGATCTGGGTAATGAAATAAGATAAACTTTATATCACCGAAAAGGTATTGAAGAGAACTACATGATTAATGCATTTATTTTCCACATTAAATTTTTTTAATGGTGCTAAATTTCAGAAAAAATTATAATGGGTAGTTTTCAAGAACAAGGTCTACAAAATTTAATTATGCCCATGTTTTGTTTGCAAACTTCAATGTTGATTGGTCCTAGGTGGTTGAAGAAGTGGTTGGGATATTTAATTTCGGATTTAATCTCTCTCTATGTCTCATTTATTTTATATAATGTAAAGATATTCTCATTTGAGAGGTGGTTAGGTGGGATATTTTGGGCATAGGGAAACTATGTCAATTTGTTTTCTCAAATTCTTTGAGCTTCAAGCCTTTTCATGGGCTCTGTAAATGAAATTGTGCTTATTTTATATAAATGTAATGGACTGTGTATATTCATGGAGAAATAAGATTTGTGTGTGTGGTGTTCTCTAAAACATTTCATATATATTTTTTCTTGCATTACCTTACCTCTCCATTTCTGTTGTTATATTATGTGCATGCATCCTTTCATTTGTAGGTTTATGATTTTGTGTTTCATGGAGATTATGTGGTGAATGAAGCTTGGTTTGTGTCGCTATTGTTTTCCCTTCCATTTCTAAATTTTCCACTCCCTTTCTCCCTCAAGCAAGATATTTCCACCCCTTTTCTTGGTGCTATCACCTCTCTTTAGCTTAGGACGTCCCTTTTATGCACCTTTCTAACCCCTCTCTGTCACCTTGGTCCCTTAACATGTTTAGGATAGGATTAGTTAGCTGAATTTTCCATTCTAGGAGTAGTTTTAGCATTAGGATTAGGTAGATGAACCAGTCTTCTCTGGAGGTACATCTCAAGTATCGAAAGATCATCCCACATTAGCCAAAAGTAGAGATTTGCAAAGCTAAATCTCAGAATGCTACATTGTTGTGATAACAATTCTGACACGCTCGATGGGAAAAGCAAGTGAAATCTCTATATTTCATAGGTATTCCATTGTAATATCTTAGCCATTGTGCTACTGATACTAATCATTCTTACACACCCTATGGGACAATATTGAGGAGCTTTATATCTTCATTTCAACAGGTTGATGTGTTCTTGTTGAAATTTCAAACTTTGGAAGAGCATTCTAAGAACATATGGTGACTCCACTAATTCATATTAACCCATTTTCTGAGTTGCAGACCATCCCTTTCATCCACTTCCATCTATTTTTATTTCCATAGATTTTCATTTTTCTTCCATCCATGAAGTTGTGAAATCCTGACTCAATTCCCATAATGGAATTCCTATTTACCGGAGCATCAGTTCCATTCAAATCCACCTCCAAGTTTCTATAATACACCTCAAGATATGTTCTATGATCAGATTCAGAATCACTATGCATTTCCATATGAGAAAAGTATAAGAAAATTTGGTTATTCACTAAATTTTGAAGTTATTCAAGAGTAGGAGCATGCATATTTTTGAGGCCATTCCACACCTAAAGAGGACTTGGAGGAAAAAATTCAAATAATGGAGTAGAGATTGGAAGCTATTAAGAGGATCCTATAAAGATTATAAACTAGACAACCTGGTTGCAAGCATCCCTATCGATAGGGAGGTCCCATACCCATTTTTTTAGCCAAGACTAAAGGCTTGAGGTAATGACTAATTAATTTTCTTAAATAGTTGGTTTTGTCTCTTCATTGCAAGAATAGGAAACTAATGGATCCAATGTTAAAGAACCCTGTCAATGCGATGTTCTTGAACCTTCATCTTGTCAATTTCCAATACCTATACCTTTCCAACCACCCAAGCCTAAGGTTAAAAATCACAAATTTCCAACTACTACCCCCATTGTGGATTCCATTTCTCCTTCTCTTATTCTTCCACCCAATATAGATTTCTCTGCCCTTTCCACCTCTTAAACCCATTTCCCTCCCCAAAAGGAAGAATTCAAACCTTCCCTTCCACCTCAAATAATGTAAAAAAAATTGAGACCTAACCCACCCCTCCTCTAACTTCCCCCAAAAATTTTTAGGAAAAAGAAAATTAGAAAATCAGTCAAGGAGGGAAGGAAATTGAGGATTCTCACTAGGAATAACTTGCAAGAAACTTGAAAGAGTGAGCTAAAATTTTCAGTATCAAGAAAATTCCATTGATGAGTAAGCCTTAAGTTGGTATTGAGGTTGAAGAACACAAGGTGGAGATTGAGTTTGCAAAAGAATAAAGACAAGAGTAAGATGACTAACAGTCTACTTTGTCAGAATACAGTCTGTATATTGGCACCGTGTCTGTGAAAGTTGCTGATTCATCTCATCCTACAAAATCATTTGAGGAAGAGGAATTCACTAAAAATTCCCAAGAAGAGAGAAAAAAATGAGGATGAGATCATAAAGGAGTATCCCACAGAGCTAGACAGTGAAGAGGATGACTTTTTATCAGATTTGAAAGAGTGTATTGGTGAAGAAGAACCCATAGAACTCACAAATTTTACAGCTTCATCATTCACATTCCAGTCCATAGAGCCTCTTTCTACAAACTACTCATAGAAATCGGCCATGGAGGATATTGAAGAGGAAGAGAATGTTGTAAAAATAATTCTTCATGAGGACAACGAAGAGGAGTTTGACCTTTTAAACTTCATTTTTGAGTAGTAGCAAGAAGAGAATGAAGAAAAAAAACCCAAATCAGTAATCAAGGAAGAGAATGAGCTATTTTTTGATGAGGAACAAGGTCCAAATTAATATACAAACATTCTCCTTTTCTACGAATGTTTTCAAGATAACTCCATTATTAGAGTTGGAACTCAGAGTAGTGAGAAAATTCAATGGATTAGACCTTTTTTAATCATGTATTTAGATTCCCTGGATCCAAATTTGGAGTTTCCTCTAGTCATGTTCACTTACGAGCATGAGGATGAGTTTCAGAGTACCAAGGATCAGCTGCAATTATTGTTCAATCCAAATTCTGAGCAACTAAAAGAGGCATTTGTCTTATTTCTAGTTGATACCTAGACGATTTGGGTGGAAAATCATCTTGTAGTTAGTTTTTCATTCATGCACAAGACCATGTTCAGTGTCAAATTAGTTACATGGTCCAAATTTTTGAGGAAGGTAAGCTACTTCTCCTTGTGAGTGTTAGGATTTGTATGAGTTTTCTATTCCTTGGATTAGAGTACAGTAGTTAGGTTTGCTTTCAGTAGAATAAGTGCTTGTGCACAATATTCATGTTTCCACTTGGAACATGTATGATTTTCCATTTTGTACATAGTTTTTGCGGGCCTTTTTTGTTGTTGAACATTCCTTTAGGAAGGAACATCTGGTTTTACGAAAAAATCTGAAGATTTTGGGGTATTTTCAACCTTTATTCAAAGCTCCAAGCGATCAGCTTCAAATCAATGCTAAGTTATGTGGGTTAGGGAAAAAATTAAATATTTGAGATCAATGTTTTCATCGAGATTATGCTTGAATCCATTCCCAATGGATGTCCCTTGGAGGTCGCTAATTTGTTGACCAAAATGAGCTCACACTTCATTTTGGGCAACTAGTATCGATTTCCTCTTAAATTGCTTCTTTTTTAAATATTTACTTTTTTTAAGTACTTGGGAACCTTTGAATCCATAAAAATCACTTGTTTTAATCATATTTGGGTTCAATTCCTCTGAAAATCCCTTCACTTGGTTAGAAAAATCCTCTTTTCCCAAAAACAACTGTAAAAATCCCTTGAAATTTGCATGTTTTGCATTTTTCTCGGGTCCAAGAATTTTTTTGTGAGGTGCAAAAATCTCGGGCCCTGGAACCTTTTTACAAAGTGCACATTTTAGACATAGGAATTTTTTTGCACAATAGTAGTTTTTAATGCATAATCTTTAGACGATCATAAATTTTGATCCAAGTAACAAAATAAGGTAAAATT
This sequence comes from Taxus chinensis, assembly GCA_019776745.2. Lineage (NCBI taxonomy): Eukaryota > Viridiplantae > Streptophyta > Pinopsida > Cupressales > Taxaceae > Taxus > Taxus chinensis. The sequence continues at coordinate 186,545,671 of CM034155.1, read as the reverse complement.
TATATCGTCGGAAAGGTATTGAATATTAATACATGATTAATGCATTTATTTTCCACATTAAAGTTATTTAATGGTGTGAAATTGATAAAAATGAGCTTATGGTCATTTTTAGGTACAGGCTCTACAAAATTTAATGATGCCCATGTTGATTCTGCAAACTTCAATGTTGGTTGGCCCTGGGTGGTTGAAGAAGTGTTTGGGATCTTTAATTTGAGATCTACTCTCTCTCTCACTTCTTCTATATATTGTTAAATAATTTTCATTTGAGAGGTGGTTGGGGAGATATTTTGGGCATGGGGAAACTCTGAATTATTTTTTTCCCAAATTCCTTGAGCTATAAGTCTTCTCACGGGCTCTGTAAATGAATATGTGCCTTTTTTATACAAATGTAATGGACTATGTATATTCATGGAGCAATAAAAATTTTATTTTTGGTGTTCTCTCAACCTTTGCATTTATTTTCTTTCATTATCTTACCTCTCCATTGTTTTTGTTCTATTATGTGCATAAGTCCTTTCATTTGCAGGTTTATGATGTTGTGTTTCATGGAGATTTTGTGGTGTATGGAGCTTGGTTTATGTCACAGTTGTCTAGATTTACCTTGCTACATTTTCCACTCCATTCTCCCTGAAGAAGGATATTTCCACCCCTTTTCTTAGTTCTACCACATCTCTTTAGCTTAGGATTTCCGTTTTATGCTCCTTTCTAACCCCTCTGCCCCCCCTCGGTCCCTTGGCATGTTTAGGATAGGATTAGTTAGCTGCATTTTCCCTTCTAGGAGTAGTTTTAGCATTAGGATTAGGTAGAGGAACCAACCTTGTTTGGATGTCCATATCAAGTATGAAAGTACCACAACTTGGGAGATAGTCCCATGTTGGAAAAACAAAGAGATGTGCAAAGCCAAATATCAGGGTGCTACGTTTTTTGTGATAACAATTACAAAAATTATAGAACATGGAAAATAAAGATGCAAAATCACAAATATGTGATGAGAGTGAACCTAGGGCAGAAACGCGTGTGTAGTTGCCAATGTGTGTAATGCACATGCATAGTACTATGGTGTGTGCTACCACAAAAATGTCATTTTTGTGTCCCCCATTGTTGTAGTTTGTGTTCACTGATTGATTTTCATACGAATAGACTTGCAAGGAGAAGATGATCAAGTAGTCAAATATGCATGTATATATGTAAAACATTCATGTAAAAGATGCATGTATATTTAATGAAAAGACTGAAATGAAAGTAGGGAAAGTGTAAAAGGAACATGTGCGCTTGATCCGTGATGAGAGAAAGTATGTAGAAAGAGGACATCCTTTTCTTTATTTTTTGGGCGATCTGACATGATAGGATGAAGAAGTGTAGGGAGAAAGCTACATAATTCTTCAACATGTAACTGCTTCCCTGAAGTTGTGTGAAGATATCTTTTTACTTCCTTGTTTTTTAGGTGATCTGATGTCATTGGCTAAAGTAGTGTAGGAAGGCTCACCCACTATAGCCTCCAAGCCTCAAACTGCTCCCCAGAATGTTAAGGACACCATGTCCTGTAAAATTCACTATGTACAGGGTTGGTAGACTTGTCTGAACCCACTCGTTGTATAACCTACAATACCAAGGATGAAAACTGGCTAAGCTAAACCGATATAGAAGTATTTTGTAATACGTAAAAACCTAAATTATGCCCACCCTTTTTGCGGGTGCATGCAACGTCACTGATAGGAGAATTTGGCCCCAATATAAGACCAACCACATGAAGTCTATAAATTTTCCCTGCAGGGGGAAGGGAATGTGCTTGGTAGAATCTAAGGAATGTTCAAACAAGAAGGCTAGCCAAAACAAGTATTAGTATGAACAAAAATGCATGTAGAAAGAAATATGTAAGCTACAAGCAATATAGTAATGTAAACAAACAAGAAAACAAAGTAGACCACCAAAGTTGGTTGCAAACATGGGACACCACTCATGATGTTGGAAGAAACACAAGGCCATCATGACCACATATAAAAAAAAAGTGTGCACACTAAACATATGGAAAATCCTACAAACAAGATTAAATAATAACAGACAATGCAACAAAAAGGTATGGAAAAAAATAAAATATTATACTTCTGTTAGAATGGTGCAATAGTGGGAGGGGAGATTTTTAGATTAACATTTGTGAAAAGGGGTCTAGAGAATCATTAGGTAGAGCACAATACGGATAATAAGTGGTTGGTTCCATAAGTACTGCCTTCTATAGAAGCCACGTGTTTGGTTGTCCTCGACGTAGAAGATGGTTTGGTGGCACAAGTCATTATACATGTAAATAGAGTAGTAGTTGCAAAGTTTTCTAGTAGAAAACTTTCTACGAAGGGTATTATTGGTTGGTGTGAAAGACAATGGGGGAGAGGGTTGCATGCTAGATTCTTGGAAAAAGGGTATTTCTGGATCTTTTTAGGAGCGTGAGCCAGCAGGAAGACACTCTCCTTGGGAGGGAGAAATTTTTGTAGAACATGGGATCCATATTCGTAAATTTTCTTCTAACTTTGATACTAATATAGAGGCTATGGAGGAGTTAAAAATATGGGTTTAGATCTATGCTCTCTCAACCGAATATTAGATCTCTCGTATTCTCTCTAATATTTTTGGGTCTCTTGGGAAGGTTGTTAGGATTGATCCATGGAAACTAGAAGGGGATAATTTAGTGTATACCAGAGTTTGATATCGGTGCAGTAGGTGGATTATGAGAAGATTTTAGTTAAATGTTTCAAGTTTCAGTAGCTCAGTCACTTGAGGAGGGATTACAAATCCCAATCGGTTTTTGTGGAGCTCGTTAGGAAGCCCCCCATTGTTGTGCATGGTGTAGAGGAAGAAAAATTTGGGTACCCCAAAAGGGGTCACTCTCCCTTGGTCAAAGAAGCCTCGGGTTCATTTAAAGTTAAAGAAAAGGATTTTACTCCAAAGTCTCTATTACTAGAAACCTCAAAGGTAGTAGCAGAATCCTACTGTCTGTTATCGCTAATCTAGGAAGGGGTAAAGGTGTGGAAAGGAACTATTATGGAGGTTATGAATTGATGGGGTGATTATAGAGAATAGTTCTTGGAGGATGCGATTAAATGGGAGGCGGAGGAAGAAGCCATTGAATCTTCTCCCAATGAATGAGGAGTCATAGAAGGTCATTTCTCTATTACAGAGATACCCAGTATAAATTTGTTAAACCATGTCAAGTTAAATTCGCCGAGTAGGATGAGTAATGAGTGTAAGACCATTCAGGAGGTGGAAATAGGAAGAAAAAACCCCATCAAGCCTTTTTATAAACATGTAAGTAGGGCAGGAAAGACCCCTCAAAGAATGTATGAAGTTGTTATCATGGAATATTAAGGGTTTAAATTCCCCTGAAAAGCAATGCCTGGAAAGGTGTCTAACCTTGGAGTAAGGTACTATTTTTTTTGTTTACACGAGAGTAAAATGCTCTGTTTTTGAATGCCTTTCAAGTTTGGTGCATAAATGGAAAGGTTGGAAAGGTTATTTCATTTATGCCAACATCGATTTTGGTGGTTTAGGGTTATTATGTATGTCTAATGAAGTGGAGGTTACAAATTTGGAAGCCTTTGAAAATTTTCAATGGTGTAAAGTAGTGGTCAAGAATTTTGATAAGTGTTTTCCTCTTTGTAAATTCTATGGTCCAACTAATATTATTCAAAAAAGAGCTTTATGGGCTTCTTTTTCTAAAGAGTTGGTTGATATAGGGGATGAGTTGGTGGTGCTTATGGGGGATTTCAATGCTACCCTCTTGGATTCGGAGTATGGAGGGGGAAATAGAAGCAATCCTCAATCCTAACGTGACTTTTACTCCATTGTGGAAGATGAGATTTGGGAAATCCTCCCTAAAAGTTGATGGTTGACTTGGCCTAATAGATGGGTTGGGTTGGGGAGAATAGCACTTAGAATGAACAAATTTATGGAAAATTCCCATTGGCATCAAGATATTATTTTAATAGAGATAAAATTTCTTCCGTGGTTGGAGTTAGATCATTACCCAATTGCACTTAACCTCTCTATTAATTTAGTCCTCAAGAACTCCCTGTTCAAATTTGAGAAGATGTGGATGAAAGATCCTTCCTTTAAGGAGTTGGTGAAGCACTGGTGGTTGTCTTTTTTGGTGAAGTGTAAGCATACATTCATCTTGGCTAAAAATTTGTCTTCACTAAAAGAAGAAATTTCAGCAGGGAATAAATCCACTTTGAAGAATATTTTTCAAGAAAAATATAGAGTTGACATGGCCTTGAAGGAACTAATGAAATGGTGTTCAAAGAAGGAATGGATCAAGTGGATTATTAATTTGGGAAAAGAATTGTTGCCTAAGATGAATGATCTAGTTCTTAAGGAAGAAATATATTGGTGCCATAAATCTAGGGAGGTTTTTTCGAAAGAAGGATATAAGAATTTAAGATTTTTTCACGCTTATGTTAATTTGAAGCATAGCTCCAATTATATTTCAAAAATAAAAAATGGGTTAGGTGATGGTTGATGCAATTGATATGGGGAGGATGATGACTCATTTTTATGTGGAAGAGGTGTGAAGTCGCATCTTCTCTATGGAAAGAGAGAAAGATCAAGGGCTCGATGGGTTTTCAGATACTTTTTAACAGGATTTCTGGTAAGTCATCAGGGAGGAAGTTTGGCTAGCTGTTGAAAAATCACATGCTACAGATAATGTTTTGAAAGAAACGAATCATAATTTTATCAGTTTATTTCCATAGAAATTTCTTGCGGAATTGATGGATGTTTTCAGGCTGGTTTCCCTCTGTAATACTTCATATGAAATCATCTTTTAAGTGATTTATGGTCACTTGAAGCTGCTTTTAGATAATCTTATTTCATGTGAGAAAATTGGATTTCTTCCTCGTAGATCCATTTCGAAGGGGATTATGCTCTCGAACGAATTGATGCATTCACTCTTAGGGAACCAGGTTCATGAAGTGCTTATTAAATGGGATTTTAGTAAGGCCTATGATAGAATTAATTTGCATTTTCTTATGAAAACTCTTCAGATTCAGGGTTTAAATTTAAGTTTTTGCAGGTGGGTCTATAGCTGTATGATGGCACTGATTGTATCGGTTCTATTCAATGGTTCCATTGAAGGGTTTTTTTGGAGTAATATAGGTATTCAGTAGTGTGATTGTTTGTCGTATTTTTTGTTTATTTTGGTAGTAGAGGCTCATAGCCATGTTTGTTAGCAATATTTTAATATTGTGAACATTATTATTATTGTGCAAATAATGAGTTGGTGACAACTCGTAGAGATCTCTTACAGAGATTCTAGGTTTGTTGAGTGAGAATAGGTATTGGGAGAGATTTGTGGGATGCTGAGTGATTAGTGGGATGAGTGTTGACTCCTAGAATCAAGGAGATCAAACTCTATATATGTAACCTCTACCTGTGAATAATATATCCCGAATGAATTGAAATCATTGTGTTCATGTTTACTGTTCTGTCTGTTTCACGGTTATAATCTGAGCAAAATTATATCATTGGTATCAGAGCGAGTCAACCATTAGCCATGTGAGTCGTGTGCTAGTTCTTCAATGGTGAAAATGGATTGGATTATTCCTGCGTGAGTATATTCATTGCGACTGAGATAGGATTTTATTTGTTATTACAAGTTTATGGTTTGATTCTTTGTGTATCAGAGGATGTCAATATTACTGCGCATTATCATTGACTTCAACGGATCCATTTCTTACATATGCTTGCGTCCAAGTCTGTAGATGTAACGTCATTCGCCTTATATCATTCTTGGATCTGCTGTGCTCACGTCCCAATGACTGCAGACCTCACGAGTTGTCTCCTTGTCTATCTGGCATGATTCCACTCCCAATAGTTTCCAGCACATCCTCCAGACGTCTGCATAAGGCACGAGTGCCTGGAAATGGACAGACTGTAGGCCGTGTTTTTTTATTTTAACCATATTTCCTTGCATGTCTGTGTTATTCATTTTTACAATCATCACCATTTAGATCCATTCAAATATGAGAGTCATTCAGATCTGCACTCAGTAGTTGTTTATATTGGATGTTCCTCAACACATCACCTGTTTGAATCCTCGTTATTATGTGAAATTAGTTTTGGATTTATAATTTATAGTGGTAGAAGTTGAAGCCTTCCATTTCAGGTATGGATCTATAAAAATATGGCAATCACTATTGTGAGGATCTGCAAACGAATACAGGAGGACACTATCTTGTATCATTATTTGCTATATCCGAGAGTGCAGAGAAAGGATTTACATTAGATACATGTATCTAGATTTGCAGTGCATTTAAGCTTGTTATATTATCTGTTGCATCTACCCTCTGTATTACAGCTCGAGATTTTAGAAAAAGAAAAGAGAAAGAATACAGTTTTCTAATACAAAGATGTTCGTCCTTTTCTTATCTGTCCACAAGATTATTTTATCATTCTGCCACTGATCTGGAAAGTCTCTTTGCATGCGACTCAGTTTTTCCGCGCACACACAAGGGCTTATTGATTTTCAGGATAAGTTTTACCTGGAAATGTTGCAGCAACAGGCCGTTAGTCTAGCCCTTGAAGAAGAATGGAACAAGGCAAGCGTTGTAGGAAAACACATAGAAGGATGGCTTAAAGACGCTACGGGTATCGCAAGCATTCAAGACCTGAGGAGGACATATCCCTACGAAATATCTGAACATGGCACCAATTTCCTGTTCATTTTTGTCAACCAGCGCGCCGTAAAAGAGGCGTTGAGAGCAGATGTTAACATAAATTGGAAGCGCTGGAGTGACGCCGTGGAAAGCAGAATGAGCGCGGATTACATCAAGAGCACGAAATGGAAGGTTGAAATGCTCGTAAAGCGGATGTCGGTTTTGGTGTATCAAGGGCAGTTTGATCTGGGGTTCGCTGTTTGGGTGGAAGAATGGTTACGGAGTGTGGATTGGAGTGGAATGAGTGAATTTTGGCGTACAGAGAGAAAGGTGTGGAAGGTAGGGCCTGTTGTGGCAGGGTACATTAGATCCCATTCAAATCTGACAAATGTGGTGGTGGCAAGAGCAGGGCACGAGGCCGCTGTCGATCAGAGGGGTTCATGCCAGGTGATGATTGAATCCTGGGTTAAAAACCAGGCTGCTGCCAATACAGATCATGTTTTTCAGGCTCCAAGCTGGAATTTAATGATAGCGTTAAAGTTTCTCAATAGAGGCCGGAGGCAACAGAGGAAGGAGGACAACCAGCGTCCTCTCGCCAGCTGCATAATGATTTTGTGGCATTTTTTTTTTATTTGTGTGTTTCATTGTTTGTAATAAGAACAGATGTTACATTCCTGTTCAGAATTGTATTTCCTTTTATAACCTCCTGATGTAAATATGTGATAGTAGAAAGATAAAAGCACAAGAAAAAGCAGCATCATGTTTTTCTTGAAGAGGTTGAACAGAGGTTCATGAGCAGGGGCTCGTACCTAGGACAGAGGTCTGTGTATTGTCGAACAGGGGTTCGTATTTGGTGAACAGAGGTTCAGCATACCAAGATCATGAGCATGCAGAGGCAGGAAAGCTGTATAAGACGTGTGAATGTTTTTCTCTACATTGTTCACATTAGGGGAGTGTATGTGTGGAAATAATAATGTTAACAATAGGGGAGTGAATGTTAGCAATATTTTAATATTGTGAACATTATTATTATTGTGCAAATAATGAGCTGATGACAACTCGTAGAGATCTCTTAGAGAGATTCTAGGTTTGTTGAGTGAGAATAGGTATTGGGAGAGATTTGTGGAATGCTGAGTGATTAGTGGGATGAGTGTTGACTCCTAGAATCAAGGAGATCAAACTCTATATAAGTGGCCTTAAGATGACCATGAATATGGATCCAGTTACACATTAGCGATTTCTTGATGATACTTTCCCCTTTTCCATATCGATAGTGGAGGAACCTAAGAATTTTAAAGTGATATTGGATATCTATTCGGAAGCAGTTGGGCAAGTGATTAGTCTAGCTAAATTGCTTATCTTCTTTTTTAATACACCCCCAAGGATTCAAAGGAGGATTCTGAATATTATGGGGTTTGTGAAAGTCTCTTTACCTAACAAATATATAGGGATCCCACTTTTTGTTGGTGCAAACAGATCTTCTTTGTGAAATGATTCGGTGAGGTTGATCGAGAAATGAATTCAGAGTTGGAAAGGTAAATGGATATCTTTGTCTAGTAGGATTATTCTTATTAATTCAGTGTTGAATATTAATCTGACCTATATATTGATAGTGATAGACTTATTATTTCTAAATCTGAAGGAGGGGGGAAATTATTTTGAATCTTAAATAGTAGAACTTGGCATTAGGTGCTATAAGTATTTGGGGTCTTTTTTCCAATCCCAATGATGTAGTCAATTCAATGTTAAAAAATAATTACCTACGAGGTAGAATTCCAAAGATGGTGCTTTCTAGTCAAGAGGTTCTCTGAGGCTCCCATATGTGGAATTTATTCATGTCATGCAGGAATTTATTCTAAAATATTTCTTCTTGGAGGATTGAGAATGGCTCCTTTACTAATTTATGAGATGATTCTTGGAGTGGACACATGCCCCTTTCATTAAAGCAAGATATTCAAGAAGTTGTGGAAGCTTTGAAGAATCTTTGGGGAGTGAATGTGCTAGATTGCAACCTACTGATAGTGGATGGATCACCAGTATCCATTTGGAAAGTTCCTGAGGATTTGGAAATCTCATATTTTTCTAAAGATTATTGTAGGAAGGATCTATTGGTACGTATGGCCCTCAACATTCTAGAAAATGATTCTCTGTTTTGGTTGGGCTCTAGAACTGGTTCATATCAGGTTAAGGATGGTTATAAATGGTGGGTGGCCAATGAAGGGGTTAGTGCTCTAAGTTGGTTAGGATTTTGGGATTCTAAAATTATTCCCAAAGATGGGGTGTTCTATTAGTTGGTGTTCAAACTATAAATAGCCACGCAAGAGTGAAGGAAGAAGTGGGGATACACTGGTCTGACTCAGTGTGTTTTATTACGAAAGGCCAAAGAGAATATTGATTGTTTATTGATATTATTTCCTTTCTCCTTTCAGTATTGGAATTGGCTCTACCTTCATCTGGGCATTTCATGGGTGTAGGGAAGGAATATAAGAGAGATATTAGTTTCCTGGACAAGGTTAGTGAAAGCTTGTTTCCTTTTCTCTATTTGGATTTGCGCTCCCATCCTTCTTATTTAGCACATTTGGTGGGAGAGAAACCTCATTATTTTTCAAATAGCCTCCTCTGATATTTCTCAGATATTTCTGTACTGATTTTAAGGCTTGAAACTTCCATTTCGGAAAATGTTAGTGCAAATTGCAAAGATGTGTCTTGATTCTCCTCTATGGATGATCATTTTTGGTTAGTCTAGCCTTTAATCAATTTGTTGGATCCAGGGATGCTTCTAAAGTAGGGTCTATCTAGGGTCGAAAAAGTGCTTCTCAAGTTATGAGTGAGATGGCTTCCACCCCCTCCTATTTTTTGCAAACCAAACTTCGATGGAGGATCGAAAGATAATCTAGGATCGTCAAGAGTGGGGTGCTTAACTAAATATGTGGAGGGAAAGTTAGTGATTTTAGGATCCTTTCCTTTAAAATATGGAACAAGAAATGAAGCGAAGGCCCAAGCCTTGCTTGAAGGGATCAAATTAGTTGTTAGTGTTTGATTTTTAGCGTTGGTTATCGAAGGTGATTCCCAAGTCGTAATAAGAAATGTTTGAAGGGGTAAAGTGGTTTCATAAAACATAGATTTATTTATTACTAACATTATTCATTGGATGAGTTATATTCGTACATTGAATTTAAGACATAATTATAGGGAGTCCAATTCCATAGTCAATTACTTCGCTAATCAAGGTATTATGAGGAGAGATGTCCTGTCATTTATATGCATGCAAACACGTGGGAGGTGCTTTATGCTACTATTTATTAGGAAGGGAGAGTTGGTAATAATGAGTAAATTCTTGTAATTTTTTTTTTTTTAAAATTTAAATGTATTCTACACTCTAAATAAAACATTTTTTTTAGTGGTGTAGGATTCTTCTCCCATTTTTGCAGGGTTTTTGGTGGGTGGTTACGATGTCGTGGGATCAAGTTTTTAGAATAGATAGCTATGTATTGCCAAATTTTTTTCTTCTGGGGTTGAAGAAGGAGATGGAGTTCTTTAGAATTATTTCAGGCCATCTCAAGGTCCATTTTTGAAGCTATTGAGAGGTTTCTGGGAAAATATTAAATGGAAGTTTTAGCAAGGGCTAGGGTTAATTTAGAGGTGGCATCCTGGTTTGTTTCTCGGTTGGTCATGGTGAGACAAAATGTATAGGAGTTTAAATATATTTCTCTTCATTTCACCAAACCCTAACATCATTTAAATTTGAAAGTGGCATTGGAAGAATAGAATTGGGTTCAGCCAATGCTGGTCACGAAAAGGGTGGAGAAATATTTAGAAGATTCTTGCTGAGTGAATGTTATTATGTCAGCTAAGAACGTAGTGCTCATGAGATTTGCATCGGATGTCCATGAGTTTTTTTTCTGTTGGGATCTCAGAAGGGAGTAGACTTGATAAATTGGATCTACCAGAGCCTTTGGTGCCGGTCGTCTTTAATTCTGATGGAGTTTCCAGATTTCACAGAAATATGGGGTTTATGTATGATTTCTTGCTTAGGACTACTCATGCTAGCACATCAGTTGGGGGTAGGAAGTCAGCGGACACTAACTGCTCTTCTTCTTCGGCATAAGTCTTTCAATCAATTGATGGACTATGTTTGGGTTTATTTTTTGTTCAAATTATTTTTTCTTGGTTCCTTCGGATTCTTGATTTGTATGTAGGATTTTATGGTATAGGTTTTTCTAGTTAGGATGTTAGGGGTGTTAAAAATGGTTGTACTCGGGTGAGATCCCTTCAATCCCTTGGTTTTAAGCTCTAGCTAAAATCATTAAACTACCGAAAACAAAGTATGGAAGAAAATATCCCTGTATAACAAATGCTGCATATGAGACACCCATTAACATGTTAGAAAGATAACCAGCATGTCAAAATCATATATAACCATGTAATATAGCATGTTAAGTACAAAATAAAACAATAAACCTATGAGAGATGAATTTGGATTCCCCCATCAATAAATGTTGGATGCGTAGAAGGTTAGCATCCGTGTGACATGTAAGAGACCTATATCTACAATCACAACTAGAAAAATATGTGAACACATATGTGTGGATGGTATAGATAAATGAAATACAAGAGATCTAATGAGCATGTGTAATTTAGTGACCATATATAACAAAATACAAGCAAGAGTAAAAACAACCAAGATATGCAATATGTTGTGGATGGATGGAATGGAATGAAAGATGGAATTATAGGAGCCACATTAGCCCTGAGTGAATGGAATTGTATGCAATGAGGTTCATTTGATTTTCCCACTCAGTAGTCAGGAATGAACCATAAATGAGAGCGTGTCATCGGACAATGGTCGAATAGTGTGTGTTGTGTCTAACATGATGTGATGAATGTGTATGTGTTTTTTGAAGATGCGACGTAGAAATGATGCGTCATCAACCCTATAGCCGAAGCGTGTATGATGACAAGATGACTGAAAGAGTGATGATGTGGCGTAAAGTGTATATCACTATAATATAAAGGGATAGGTGACCATTTAGCCTAAATTATATGGAATTAACCTAATAATGTTGCATGATAGAAGGTAAAATGAACGTGTAATAATGATAAGGTCCATTTGATTGGTAAACCCTCGGTAGTTGAGTATGGACCAAGGAACTAAAGTGTATCATATGGTAGTGAGTGCGGTGCATAGAAGATGATGTAGTATGTGTGATGATGGTAGATGTCCATATGATGTGTAAGATGTCTAAAAAAGTAATGTATAATGTGTAATGTAAGAAATACTAGTAATATAAGAGTGCATGCAATGTAGTATGTAGGAGGAGTAGTATGTGGTGCTAGATTCGTGGACAATAAAAGTGTGACATATGTATGATGAATACTAGTATAATTTATATACAAAGTGTGGTGTATAAATGCGCAATGCAAGTATATAATGTAGACCCTAAAAGTGTGATGTGTGTATAATGCCAACTAGTATGATGTATGATGTGTAGTTGTGTAGTGATGTAGACTAATTGTAGAGTGTATGATGTAATGTGTGAGATGAAATATGTGTGAATAGACATAGTGTGTAGTAACTATTGTGCAGTGTGTGGGGCTCATGTGTAATAATCCTTCAACAGTAAAGTGTGAACCACAACACAAGAGTGTGTTATCAAGAAATGATGATACCAATATAAGTGTGATGAGTGCGCAATGAGGATGTGATATGCATATGATAGAAGTATGTTATGTTGTGATGGATGATAGTACTAGGTTGTGGTGGGGATGTGTTAGATGTTATGCCCCATGTGTACTATGATGATAGAGATATATGAAACGACCTGATATTTTCCATGTGATTGTGGGAGAGAATTCTTTATGTCATGATAAGAGTTAGGACTAACACAATTATAGGCCAAAGAAACAGTAGGACCATGCGATGGTGGCATAATGTGAAATGTGTCTTGGCCATCAATAGGAGTAGTTTGTTTGATAAAAGTTATTGGTTATATATTATGAGGGATTGATGACACTACAAAATATTTGAAAAGAGAAAATGGTGGACTAGTTTTGAGAGGTTGTTGCATCGTTTCAATTTGTAATGTTATGGATGCCTTGAGAGGAAGAGGTGTTGCACTCATGTTTAAAGTGGGCTACTTATGTTGAGTTGGTGATGTCGTAGATGACTCGAGAAGAGGAGTTGTATCAATTTTAAAGGGTAGATGATTAGGTGGTTCTTTAATTTCTTTTAAAATGATGGCATGATGCTCATTAGACGAATCAAATTTAAAAACCCATTGAGATGTAACAAGTGGAGATGACCATGTAACAAAATGTTGTGCGGTGAATGAGATGAAACCTTAATGCTCAAGATGTTTGGTTCGTTACTATAAAACATAACAATCATTTTCATTATGTCGATTGATTTGATGATAATTACAATATGGAATACTGTGATATTTTGCAAGTTGATAAGGAGGATAACAATCAGTAGATGGAAAGAAAATTAATTGATGAGTTATGAGTTTAAGAAAAATATCTTGTTGTGTAACATTGATTACAAACTTGAGAGGCACGTGGAGAGGAAATATTTTAGGTTCACTAATATGAACAAATGTAGACGACATATAATGAAGATGAAATGTATAAGGAGAATAGACATGAGCTTAAGAAGCATTATTAAGATGTTGGATTTCAGATTTTAGAGATATAATCATTGATTACATAGACTGAAATTTGTCTTAAAAAAAAGAATGTAAAGCTTGAATTGATTCCTATAGGTGTTGATTAGATGGAGGATCACTAGGGATAGGGTCATCATATAAACAATCAAATGTATGACTTATTTCATTTGTCAGTGTATTTTGAGGACAACATATTATGTCTAGGGATTTTTGAAGATTAGTTGGGCAATTAGGATGTTTCTTAAGAAAGTAAGATAAAGAAACCTTAGGAATTTTAGGAACCATGTTAAAGGGAAAATGAGGATCCTAAGTGTGTGTTATCTCTTAGAAGTGCACCCTGTGATTGAGGGATAATAGGTGTCCTAAGTTTACTTTTCCCTCACTTCCACAAATATAATGGAAACACCTCAGGGCTATGCGCATCCCTATGTTGAGGTGATTCTCAGAGATAACAACGCCAGTTCCTTATTGATGTATCCTAAAAATTATTAACTGTGGGGTTTAAGGGTAAAATATGGCTAGAACAAAAATTTAAATGAGGTGATACACCAAAATTGATGAGGGCTTTGACTAAGAAACATGCACAATATACTAAGAACATATTAATGAAGCACGATCAAATGGGTTTTAACTTGGTCCTAAGGAAACACTTTACTGTTGAGGGATAAACCACAAAAACACAATAGATCACTGCACACTAAGACTATGTAAGAACACCAATCTGCTGCAAGGTAAGCTTAATAATTTAGAGAATACAAATGAAAAGAGTTAATAAAATAATACACACAACTGCAAATAATTGGAAAGACAATAATTGGTTCTCATTTAAGGGAAAATATGGCCAATGGCTTCAGCTCTCAGTATAGAAGTCCTCATGTAAATATTACCCTTGTGTTCACCAATGCACACAATAAATAGCAAAAATATTCACCCAACCCCCTAAGAATAGACTAAGTCTAACTACACTTGCATGTTATTATTAACCTTTATTATGAATAAATAAAAAGATAAAATAGCATGTTGTTACAATGAAGCAATAATATCCTTTTAACTCCAAAAATACATCTCCAATCAAAATATAGTTGACTCCACCAATAATGATGCATGAAGTTTACGGTCCCTTTGGGAAGAATATGGTAGGTCGTTCAATTTTTATCTTTTTCTCCTCATGTGCATAACAACTTTACATGCATATGTACAAGTCACCCTTTTGTATGATTAAAATAATGAAACCCTTGTCCTTCTTGAGTTGATGTGAGATTTGATCACATGGAATTTTCTTCTTGTACACCACCACCTGTGCATTGAAAAGTCAATTTTTCCTTCACTTTCCCCAGAAGATATTTATGCTCCTAGTGAGCACTCACGGTATTTTAATCATTGGTTGTTATTTGATCCAAGATTAGCACCATGCATGGTATAACATTACCCTCTTTGATTATGAATAGTAAAATGCCCCTAAAAACTTCCATTATCATCGACCCCAATATTGCAATCTTACTTTTGATTTTCAAAAGTCAAAGATTTGATCATTGCTCGGCTTATTTGATTTTTCTAAGGAATAGACTATGGTTTGAAAATAATCATTTAAATTTATTCTTAGTTCCCTCTCACGATACTCGACCCATCATTGGGATGGTCGGTGTAAAATAACTCAAGTTGAGTTAGGGTTTTGTTGTGATGTCTCGACGTGCATTTTTTTAACCTCTAAGTTGAATTGAGTAACTCACTGGTTGGGTTACGTAGGAAAAATCTTTGGAACCCTAATCACATTTGCATTTTGAGCTCTCCGTGAGCTGGGGAAACTATGCAAAAATTTCGTTGTTCCACCATTGATGAATGTTTGAAGATCTAATACATTTATTCGGTTCTGTGGGAGACATTGAATTAAAACTACTGACATAATTTTCTTGTTGCTTCACTGAGAGGATATATTGGTTCATTCTTCTTGATTCTAGGCTTTCAATTTGTTCTTTCCATTTTCATGGGTTGTGGCCATTGAAGAAGCTTGAGATTTGCATTTTATTAGAGTCCCCATTGGCTCATTTCGAACCTAGGTATATTCTCTATATTGTTCTCTGTATTTCTGTGCATGAGGTTCACCATTTTGTGTAACTTTTGAGCTCTGTCTCTGTGTTGAATCTTTTGGGAAAGGGTTTTATTTTTTGACCAAAGTCACCATTATCAAGGTATCCAGCCTGTTTTATAGAGGAATGGCTCTATTTTTTATTCCGTGATCTTACTCATTCCTAAATCTGGGTTACTTATTTGTGCCTCTATTGTGCCATTATCCTGTGCTTCTCGAGGTCTGGTTTGTTTCTCCCTTTTTGAGCTCTGGTTCGAGTTTTGAAGGCCCGTTTGCTAGCTTGATGAGGGCGTTTTCCTTTTGAACTCCATCTTGAGCTTAGTTACTTGAGCCTTTTTGGTAAGTAAAAGCTACTCTTTAATTTCAATCTAGGTATCTATTTTACGTTGGGCTTTACCTGTCGAACATGAAGGTTTCATGAATAATGAACATTTTCTTGAGGCCATTTTAAGATCAATTGGGTTTGGATTTGTATTTTTTGGCTTCCATGTAGATCTGTTTTAATTTCTTCGAGGCTCGTGTCATTGCTTTACTTGAACTGCGACTAGTCTGACCTTGATGCCATTCTTTGCCATGTGAGCCTGATTTAATTTCTAGAGCTCTTTTTTCATCAATGTGTTTCTTTTTGTTTCAGATTTTTGATTTGGACTCTACAATTAGAACTTAATGAGTTTATTCTTAGACTTGGCCATCATTCTAGGTCGTATACTTTGATAAGTTTGCATTTGGGATGATTGCAACCCTAACCAACTTCAAGACTTGTAGAAACAGTGAGACCATGGCTGAAAGTCTACTTTTTTTAGCATTGTATTGCAATTAAAAGCTTATTTTGGAGATGGTAAAACTAAATATCTGAATTTGTATTCTCCTTTCTTGCGCTAAAAATTTCACAATGTATTCATAAAACTTAACTTGTAATGAAGACCTCAATCTTTATACCCCTTAATTCTAGTTGCATATTTGTGAATTGGTTTAGTGGTGGGATGTACTTATTGCTTTTAATAGAATTTGTGCATCAAATTTCTCATTAGCTTTGATTCTTACATATTCAACAATGTAGACATGGTAGACAATCTTTTGGATCTGGAAATGAAAATGTCTTTCTTGTGGCCGTCTTTGAAAGCTAAATTCTTGTTATAGACATTTTCCTATTCACATAAACTCTGTCAATAGGCTTATTACAAGTACCTTGAACTTTATAGGTAGCTTTGTGCAGTAATCTATTCATGTCTTGCCTTCTGCAATGAACACTATCAGTCTTGATGGATGACTGTTAGAATGTTTCTATACATTGTACTATGAATGCAAAAGGTCATTGATGTTCTTCACTTTATTCCATTTAATAATCTGTACTAACCAAGAAGTTTTAATGGTCCTCATGGTCATCTATGTATCTCTTATTCCTCACTATTTGAATGTGAAGCTGGAACACTCTCACTTTCATGGTTAATTACAAAATTCAAGAAAAGTAATCCTATAAATATAAAGTTATGTGATCATAATAAATGACGAAGCACTAAGCATTAGCTATCACTTCCTAAGGTTGCAGCCATCAAGCATCTAAGAGCTCTATTGGATCCATATAACACTATCATAAGGGACACAATGACTGATTACTCTGAATACACTTCATAGGAGGGAATTTCATTTTATTCCATATAGACATCTATTACATTTCTTTACATCTAGCTTACTTACTCGCTATCAAGTGCGACACGCACAAGAGCATCCTAGGGCACAATTTTCACACACACACATAGAACTATATTGGTTCTGAGAGGTAGTGAAAAAATCACTTGTAATTTTACCATTATGATAACTGAGGACATTCTAACCCCTTAGTTTGCATGTTTTTTTAAGGATTTTATCTTTATTTGAGGTTTTTACATGTTCATATTTTATTCCAGGTTTCCAGCGATCTCGGTGATCTTGGTGCAACCTTAAAGTGATCAAAACAAAAGTAACAGGGAACAACTTGTGATACCCAACAGGAGGTTTCCTGAGTTTTTTTTCAAACCTAGATGCCCAAAAACACATCTAGGGCACCCATAGGCATCCCAATCCCTCTCCCAGAACTCTTGTCTAACATATTTCTCTAGACATGCATTTTTTTGAGCTCCAGTGTGATGGTTAGTGCTTCATATTTTCAAGTTTTTTAGTTCTTCATACCTCTAAGATCTCTACGAATTAACTAAATCTTTCTATCCCTTCTTTTGGATTAGGGTTTCATACTTCATTTTTTATTTTCTTGGGTGTAATTTTTGTATTTAATTATTATTCATTTACTACTGCTATAGCATTCAGATTAGGCTTGTATTTTCCACATTTAGCTTAATCATTTTGGTGAACCTGATCTTCAAATCCATCTTATCCTTAGGAATCTTATCCTCTCATCACTATGACTCAATCTTATTACACATTTATTGAAGCCCACCTTAAGGCTCTTAATTACCATATTGCTAAGCATCCCCTAGATATAGACTTGATTTTATACGTTGCTCATGAGGAAACTTCCAACCTTACAGATCTTAATGCTTTAGCGGATATTCCCACCTCCATTTCTACTCAACCACCTACTTCCACTGATCTACCCATTTCTACCATCCCTATTTCTATTCCTTCTCCCACTAACCATTGTACCCCACCTCTTGTTTCTCAAACAAGTAAATTTTCCTCTGATGGCACTCAAGGTTTATCCTCCTTTGATCAAGACCTTCAACCACAAATTCGTCAATTACAACAAGCTACCTTTCATACATCTCCATCCTTGGATTCCACATTGTTTTTGAACACTCCATTCGCACCCTCCATATCCTCTTACTTGCTTTCTCCTAAATTTGTCACCCCAAGATTCCCATTTTTAATGGGCATGGTGACCCATAAGACCATCTTTGAGCATTCCATGTGGCTTTCCTATATTTTGAAGATAATCACATTCTCGTAGCTAATATTTTTCCACTTAGTCTTCATGATTATGTGATGTGTTGGTTCTACGAACTATCTATCCACTCGATAACATATTTCACACATCTTTTTGATGATTTTCTTACTCATTTTTCTATCAATATTGTCTCTAATATCTCATACGTGCAACTCAAATAACTCAAATAAGGTTCTAACGGACATCTAGCTAAATATGTCTTATGGTACAAAAACCACATAGCAAATATGCCTAATGTACTTGTTGAGTCTAAGATTCAATATTTATTCGTTCATATTTTATTACCGCCTCTCCAAGAGAGTGTTATCTTCGAGACGTCTCCATCATTATATAAATGTTTTCACACTCTCAAGCTACGTGAAACTAAAATCTTATCTATAGGTAAACTTAAATATCAAGAGAAACCTTCATCCTCTATGCATTTTCAAAGAAAATAAAATTTTAAACCAATTGTGAAAACTACTGAAACTAAGGTTACTATAAATTTCATTTCTACCACTAAAGAAATACAATGGAAATAACCCAAGTGTACATATACAAAGTTGATTATCATTCCATAAATTATACTACAAAAACTTCTTGAGAGAATTTTTTATCATGCTTCCTCTTTCACTTGACTTAGATCCATTATCTCAAAAGTTTGAAATTACAATGATAACTTTCAATGCAACTATCATCAATATGGCGTACACTCTATAAATAGGTTTTTTAAGCTTGACAATATAATCCAAGACCTCATCGATGAAAAAAAACTCAAGCTTCCAGAGGCTACAAAATTTATAGCAGTAAATGAAAATCATAAGCTCAAAATATTTAATAAACTTCTTTGAAAACATGAAAAGACAAAAACTGATTTCTCAGCTAATCATACATATCGCATTGTATCTCCTCCTACATTGGTGGATCTTAATTTCCTAGTTTCTCATGGTGACATTTCTCCACAAATTATCTCTTTCTCTGATCATGATTATCATGTTGCATTTTCTTTTGATCACCTACACATTAGTGTTTTTATCGGATCAATCCCTATCAATAACTCCAACGTCAATCCATCATGGCTTGTCAGCGCATGTTCTATTCCACTTATTGTTTCTATTGGATTTCCACTCTCACAAATTTCACATCCAATAAATAATTTGTAATGAGAGAATCAATATTCGTATTACTATCGGTCCTCTAACCATGATTGTATCCTTCATTGGAGCATAAAATATTGAAGGGTGTGACATGCTCTTAAGTCTCAATTAGATTCGCAGGTAGTGGTCTATTATCTCCCTGAATCACTTGCATATGAATTTCATTCACAAAAATCAAGTCATCTATATCAAAGGTGTGCCACCATCTACTCCATGGTAATAATATCCTCTTTAGTTTTCCATTTCATCCCCTAGTCCATCTAGTGCCCTACAAGATGTCAAACCTAAAGCACACTCCACTCATAGCTCACATGGTGTCCTCTCTCTATTAGTCCAGTCCATCAGTCTATCTCCATCACCAAAACACCTCCTATATATAGGCTTACTTAACTATCTTTCTTTACTGCACATAGGTGTCCATCACATCAATGCTCCTTTTCACATAGGTCTCCATCACCAACATATTGTGCTACATGAATATTCCCACCATATGATAATAAATCACATGCGTATAGACTTCATTCACATGTTCAACATCTATCTCATAGAACACCACTCTTAGAGCATGGTCACACGCCTTCATCACTGAAAACATCAGGTAGAGGACATTCATCCTTTAATTTTATCAGATATAGCATTCATAAAAAAAACATGGGGGGAATTATGATTCTCACTCCTCCCGAGACTACTACATGTCTTACTCTCATCACATCACATCTAGAACTTTTCACACAACATACATTGGCCTCATCATTTTTCGATAATGAAGTATTTTTATACAGTTCACATTTTATTATTGAGGGCATACTATACACATGAGCCTAAAAAACAACACATACACACTAAACATTACATTAAACACTTCGTGCATACTGAAAATCCTCTTATCACATCATCTACTACAAACTAAGTGCATTATCCATCTTACACATTCATGTTATATCTTATTCATCTACTACTATGGGTTGCACTCACTAACCTATGATGCACTCTAGTTCCACAGTTTGTACTCGACATCTGAGGGTCTATATCTCTATTGGACCTCACGACACTCACATATCTTCTCACACACTACTCTACACACATTCAACCCATTTCCCGATGATGTACTGTCATTTATGGTTCATTCATAACTTCTGAGGGAGCATAAATAAATGATCCTCATTACATACATAGACATTTTATCAGGGGTCACACAACTCCTACCATTCACACTTCATTCCATTCTGTCTCATCCACAACATACTACAAATATTGGATGTGTTTACTCTTGCTTAGCTATACTATTACATGTACATCTTATTACAAATTATAGATAGATATATCGTATATCATTATCTTTATCATACACACATGAAATTTTACTTTCCTTTCTAGTTGTGATTTCAAATCTTACAGATCTATTATACACAGTATGGATGTTTGGAGAATTACCTATTACATGTCCCGCAACATCTCCTTGGTGCATCCAGTCTCATAAATTACAAAAGTTATTGTTTCATAGTAAGATAATGTATCAAGTTATACATGCTTTGACATACACTTTATCTTCCTAACATGCTAACAAATGCTTCATGTGCATCATTTGTTATGTAGGGATATTTTCTTCTATGGTTTTCTGATACATTATTTTACATTAGTTTCTCTTTGTATGCTCCTTTTTGTAGGGATTTTCCTTTGTCTTGTGTGCACACTTGTCTACTTGTTGCAAGTATGTCATCATATGTATTGCAACATCATGAGTGATGTCCTATGTTTGCAACCTAGTTTTTGCGGTCCACATTTTCTTGTTGTGTGTTTACATTATCTTCCTGCATCTTAGCTTACACTTTTTGTCTTCTTAGCTTACATTTTGTCTTCTACATTCTTTTTTTTCTTTCCTTGCACTAACACATGTCTCCTATCCACTTTTTTGTATTTCCCTTGTTCTCTACAAAGCACATTCCCCTTCTCCCTGTAGGGTACAGTTTCATCACAAGTTTCATTCATCCTTTGGGCCACATATTTGTTCAACAACGTCGTATACACCCCAAATGAGTTGGGAATTATTTGGGTTAATCAGTCACCCCATATAGTGTTAAACACATCACACCATAATATTAGTACAACACATTTTTTAGTTTTAGATATGGCCTAGAATCAGACTTAGGTCCTTAGCACACATCGACCTTCCTTAGATGTTAATAACCAGAGGCAATTACACTAAAATTGGTAGTTCAACATATTCTATAACACTTCACAAAGTGGCTTTTACAATATACACACCATCTGTAGTGGTGTTTCATATTCTAGGAAGCATTAAAAGGTTAGAGAATAACACCAGAGCTTTCTCCCAATACTACTTTTTCCATGGTGTAGGATCACCTAAAAAACCAACATTCAATGTGATCAATAATTCCGAGAAGAATTCAAAGGATTAAGAATGACACTAGACATTTCTACCTACACATTTTCTGCCATGACGTGAGATTTCCCTAAAAAATATCCCTTCATTGACATCTCTACGATCCTTTCTATACTCTTTCCTCATCACAGATCAGGTGCACAAGTTATTTTTTCACATTTTTTCCAGCATTTTTACATGCTTTCTTTACACACTTTTATACATATACATGTGTATTTGACTACTTTTTCATCTTCTCTTTTGCATGTTCGTCCGTATGGGAAGAATTGGTCAACATCATCCACAACATCATCAACAACAACAATAACATAAACTATAGGAACATCGTGACATCTACATACACGTTGCCACCGAAGGTTCATTTTCATCATCACTCTTTTACTTTTTTTCCTCATTAGCATGCATTCTTCACATTTTATTACTCCATGCTTTGTCTTTTCCCTCAGCATACACTTTTCATTCATCTACATAGTTATCAAGTATGCATATATATTTTCTTTATGTTACTAAAATTTTAGCTCACCAACATAAAGTGGGGGAAAATGTACACACAAAGTCACGTACTTTGGGTAATTATCTAGTCATGATTACATACTACTACACAAGTGATTCCTAAGTAAGAAAAGTACTAATTGACCCATGTATTTGGACATATTTCTTTTCTTTCTATTATGGATTTATTTTTTACACCTTTACTTGCTCATTATTCCTTTTTATACTCAAGTTTTAATCATCCTTGACACCAGGGCTTAGCTAGGATGTCACCTTCAGGAACGCATGTCCCCTCTGGGTGCCCTTGTCCCCTTTGGACTTTACTTACACTTTTTGGGTCCTTTCTATTGGTTTGAGCATCTCAAATTTTTGGTAGTTAGAATTTTTAGAGTTAATTACAAAATTCAAGAAAATGAATCATATAAATTTAAATTTATTTGATCATAATAAAGGAACAAGCACTAATAATTAGCTATCACCACCTAAGGTTGTATCCATCAAGCGTCTAAGAGTTCCATTCCATTTATATAACTTCAGATTAAGGGACAAAAGGGCTGGTTATTCTACATCTTCAGAGGATGGAATTTCATTCTATTCCATGCACACATATATTATAATGCATTACATCCATCGTACTTTCTCACTATCAAGTGAGACACACACAATAGCCACCTAGGGCACAATTTGTGTACATACAAATAAAACTATATTGGGTCTGAGATGTAATGCAATGATGAGTCATAAGTTCAAAATTGTGACATATGAGGAAAATTTGACCGCTCATTTTTTATCTTTCTTTTTAGAATTTGATCTCTATTTGATGGTTTTACAGGTTAATATTTCATTGCAAGTTTCTAGAGACCTCAACAATCTTGGTGCGACCTCAAAGTGATAAAAAGGAGATTAACAATGAATAACTTACAAAACCCCAAAGGAGGTTTCTGGAGATTTTTCCTAGACCCAGACACCTATAAATAGGATTAGGGCACCCACGGGCATCCCTGTCCCTCTCTAGGTACTCCTTTCCTATATATTTCTTCAGACTTGATTTTTAGCTCTGGTGTGATGGCCAATATTTCATATTTTTAAGTTTTCCAGTTCTGCATACCTTTGGGATCACTGTGAATTAGCTAAGTTTTTCTATCCCTTCTTTTCACTTATGGTTTCATACTTTATTGCTTAGTTTCTTGGGTGTAATTTTTGTATTTAATTATTATTCGTTTATTATTGCTATAGTATTCAGATTAGGCTTGTATTATCCACATTTAGCTTAATCATAGACATATCCTTTCTATACCAAGAGTCCAATACTCATATGATTGTTCTTCAAAATTGTAACATACTAAACATCATGCATAATCATTTTCTCCCACGTTTAATTTATAATATTAATCATTCCTTTTCTTTGTACAGAAACTCTATTGTTATTTACAAGAGTAACATCACTCTTCACCGATTCATCCAAACTATAGAATAAATCTATGTTACCTCACATGTGATTATTGAAACTTGAATCCAAATACCATCCATCACATGTGATATTTTTTCATAAATTACACTCAATGGGGGCTAAATAAGGTATTTCTTAATAAATCCTTGTGCATGCAATAAACATAGATCTAGGAGTATAACTTTCAACCTGATTTTTATTCTTCATATCTTGATCATATTATTTTTTCTTGCAATCATAAGCATAGTGCTCATACTTCTTACAAAAACAACATTGAACATGAGACTTATATTTTCTCTGACCATGACTATGTTCTTGAATTTCTCCTCTTCCACCTGAGTTTGAGGAACTGTTGCTATGTTTTTGAGATGAAATTTTTCCTCTACCTCTTGGGCTGAAATTTCCTCTTCCTCTTTCACGAATACCTCATTTATGAGATGAAAAATATTTATCTACAACATCATATGATATATTCATCCTTCGTTCATGATTTATTAGTGATGCATGCAACTCGTCAATTGAAAACTAACGTAGATCCTTAGTTTCTTCAATAAAAACAAATAAAGGATCAAATTTGGTAGGAAAACTCCTAAGAATTTTTTTAATAATCATTGTCTTTAATAACTTCTCCCTAGGATTTAATTTGATTAACTAGGCTAAATATGCAAGTAAAGAATGATTATATGAAATCCAAATCTTTCATGGATAAATTCTAAAAATCTCTATGAAGTAAATATAGCTTGGTTGTTTTTTACTTTCTCCTTACTTTGATACATAACGTGGAGAGTGTCCCATGTGGTTTTTTCTTGACTATCCAATGCCACTCTGTGAAGGATGGTTTCATATTTATTTCTTTATTACTTTAAAATTCCTTTTTATATCTATGAAAGTGCAGTGTATGTTGTTGCATCCACAAGATCTGAATACACATTCTCAACTATCTCCCAAGTATCTTGGGATATGAATAGCATCATCATGGTAAACGACAAGTACTAATAACTCTTTCCATTAGATTATGATGTCTGCATAATGTATGTAGAATCCATAGATTTTGTCCAATTAAATAACATGCTACAAAACAACGCTTGTATACAAATTTTTAGAAATTATGCATGCTTAAACAATGACCAAAAAAAACTTGCATAAAAATAGAGTAACCATTAAAAACAATAGTGTTGTGCATAAATAATTTATTAATTCACTATCACAAAGTTTTGCCTCATTAACTGCAAACTAATTTAAAACATAGATTTCTAGAAATAAAATACAGTCTAAACCTAAAGTATGATGTGAATGTTTTAAAACAAATTTATTTTTTATTTAACTTTGTCTAATTCCTAAATTTAAGAATAAACTAGAATTAGCAAACAAATAGTTAATTAAGCTAAAATGGTAAATAACCAGCCTAATCTAAATGTTTTGGTAACAACAAATAACTTGATAAATAAAATATAGAAATATACCCAAACAACTAAGTAATGAATAATGAAACCATAATGTGCAAAGAAGGGATGATAAGACTTAGCTGATTCATAGAGTTATGGAAAATACACAGAGTTAGAGAACTGGAAAAGATGAAGCACTGACTATCACATCAAAGCTTAGAAAATTTCATAACTGGAAGAGGAGGCTAGACGGAGGCACTTGAAGGTATATAAGGGTCCCTGTGGGTGACCAGGTACTAATTCTGGGTACCCAGGTCTATTGAAATACTCACAAAACCACCTTTAGGGTATATCAAGGGCTTCGCAATTACTTTTATTTTATCACTCTGAGGCTGCACCAAGATTGTCAATGTCGCTAGATACCTATAAAGAAGAATATACCCGCAAATCCATAAAATATACATCAAATCCCAAAAAAGTTAGAATGAGGGGTTGGACTATCCTCAACACCATCAAAATGGTGATATTGGGATTGTGCATTGTACTAAATCTCAGACCCAATATAGTTTTGTATGTGTGGGTATAATTATGCCATAGGTTTCTCTTCTGTGTGTTGTACTTTGAATAACAATCGAGTATATAGATGTAGAATGCAAATAATGTGTGCATCGAATAAAATGAACTTCCCTCCTATGAAGTGTATGCAGAAATCCATCCTTTGTGTCCCTTGTGATGACACTAGATGGATGCAATGAAGCTCTAAGATGATAGATAGTGCTTAGTGTTTGGTCCCTTATTATGGTCACATAAATTTATATTTATATGTTTCCTTTTCCTTGACTTTCATAACTAACACCAAAAACACTGACTACAAAAAACATAAATTGATCAAATAGATATAAAAGTCAGAAAAAAGTGTGAGTAAAGCATAAATGGGACATGAGCACCCAAAGGGGATGAGGGTGCCTAGTGTTGGCATCCTGGCTTGGTGTTGGTGTCTAGGCTAACAAATTTCAAAGGGTAAAATTGTAGATTGAGAAAATAAGGGTGCAAGACTGAAAGTAAAAATAGAAGGCAAAGAAAGGTGGCCAAAAACATCTATTAATCAATAATTTTCTAACTTAGGAATTATATGATTAGTAGGATGTAAATAGGACTAGATAATTACCCAAAGTGCGTGATTTAGTTCTACATTTTTCCCCACTTTATGTTGGTGAGAAGATAGCTCAGTAACATAAAGTAGATAGAGATGCATTCCTGAAAACCATGTAGATTGATGATGAAAGCATGCCGAGATAATTGAGAAAGTGTGTAGTGATAAAAATGTGAAGCATGGATACTAAGGATGAGGACGTGTAAATAATGATGAAAATTAACCTAAGGTAGAAACACATGTGTAAATGTTGTGATGAACCTTTTTTTGATGTTGATGTCGATTTTTGTGATGTTGTTGTTGATGTTTGTGGAATGTTATTAGCTACCACTTCTCATATAGCTAGACCCGCAAGGATAAGAACAATCAAGTAGTAAAATAAGCTTGTATATATGTAAAATCTATGCAAAGAAAGTGTATTAAATGAAAATTTTGAAAAAGGAACATGTTCACCTGATCTATGATAAGGAAAGAGTGTAGAAAAGATCCTATAAATTTTGACAAAGTGTGAGTTTTCTAGGTGATCTCCCACTATGGAAGAATAAGTGTAGGGAAGAAAGTCTAGTGATGTCCTCCAACCTTTAACCGATTACCAAAGTTGTGGATCACTCTATACTTTTTGGTTTTTGGGAAATCCATGCCATGGTAGAAGGAGTGCTGAGAGAAAATTATAGTTCATCCTCTAACCTTTAACTCCTCCCCAGAATATGGAACACCACTGCAGATGGTGTGTACAAATGCAATTACCAATGACTGTCTACCATGTAAAATCTGTTGTGTTTGGAGTTCTATAGATTATGTTGAACTACGAATCAGCATGTGATTGCCCCGTGTTAATGGTACTCATGGAAGAAAACTATTTACTAAGGACCTTAGTCTGATTCTGAGCCCTATCTAAAATTGACAACTATGTTGTGTTATGTATAACATTGTATGGGGTAACTAATTAACCCCAATGATTCCCCCCCCCCTTGTTTGGCCTACATGATTTTTCACTGAAGGAGTATGTGGCCTAAAGGAGGACCGACTATTAAGCTAAAACTATACCCTAAAGGGGAAGGTGGTGTGTTTGGTAGAAACCTAGGCACATGCAAACAAAGTGGGTAGGAGACAAGTGTTAATACGAACAAGAAAAAATGTAAAAGACAAGTATATATAATGTATAAGTTATGATACAAATATATAGTGTAAACACACAAGAATACAACGTGGAATGGGAAAAGTAGGTTGCAAAAATGGTACACAACGCATGATGTCACAAGATAATCAAGGCCAAAGTGGTCACAAGTAAACAAGTGCACACACAAGACAAAGGGAAAATCCCACAAATAAGAGCATACAATAAGAAAATAATGACAAATGATGTAACATACAACATAGAATAAAATAGTCCTGCATAAAAAATCTTGCACATGAAGTACTCGTTAGCATTTTAGAAAGATAAAAATTATGTCAAGGCATGTATAAGCTATTAAAGTAATGTGCTATGAAACAAAATAAAACAATAAAAAATGGAATGTACAAAAGTTGATACCCCAAGGAGGCTCTGCGGGAATTGTAATAGTTGTTGTTCCAAGCATCCATGTTGTATATAATGTCCCTATAGAATCTATGATCACAACTAGAAAGGCAAGTGAATAGACATGTGTGTATGATAAAGATAATGAAATAAAATAAATCTATCTAACATGTATAACAAAATGAACATGTAACAAGTAAATGTAAGCAAGAGTAAATGGAACCAAGGAATGAAAAATGAATGATAGGAGAAATGTGCCCCACGAGTGGATGTGTATGTATGGAATGAGGTTCATTTATTTCTACCTCTTGAGTAGTCAACGATGAACTATAGATGAGATTCCATCATCGGGGAATGGGTCCAATTGTGTGCATAAGGAGGCTAGTGATTGTAGGTTGTTATGTGATGTTTAAGATTAAATGTGACAAAGAAATATTGATCCAGAAAGTGTAGGAGTGAGGTGTTATAACGCGTGATGATTTAGCGTAAAAGCATATATCACAAAATCAATGAGTAAGTGTG
Source organism: Taxus chinensis (assembly GCA_019776745.2). NCBI lineage: Eukaryota > Viridiplantae > Streptophyta > Pinopsida > Cupressales > Taxaceae > Taxus > Taxus chinensis. Next base: position 186,517,277 of record CM034155.1, on the reverse strand, counting down.
ATGAGAAGGGTGAATTTCAATTTCGAATTAGACCCTCATAAATCTAGTATGAACCATGGGACTAGAGTTCATTTTTGGGTAGTGCACACTACATTAGTTGGGTATAAAATGTGTATGATGTACAAAATAATAGTATGACTTACTAGGAGAATATATCATAATGATGTAAAGTTTAGAATGTAGGTTGTAATTAATATGTTAGAAAAATAAATGTTTTGAGTGTAATGATGTATAATGTGCAATGCAAGATGTATAAATTTTATGATGTAGGATGATGAAGATAAAGATGTGTATAATGGGTAGCACAAAGTGTGCATGATGTATAGAAGAAATATGAATAGAGGATATATGAATCGCATATTATGTATGATGCTTAAGAATTATATGTTGTATAAGTGAAATATGTGGAATGACTATAAATCACAAAGCACGTAAGATGTATAAAATGTGTAGGAATAAGACGTCAAAGACGTGTCAGATGTATAATGTGTAAAATATGTAGTATGCAATGTATGATATGTAATGTGTATTGTAGTATGTAGCACGAGGTGTGTGAGGCTCATGCGTATAAGAATCCCTCAACAATCAAGTGTGAACAGATGTACAAGATTACGTCATAAGGTAATGTGGATGTAGAAGTGTATGCTAATTTGAGTTTATTTTATGTGTAAATGTGAAGTGATAAGATAACACGATGTTTATTAATGTGGGGGGAGTAATAAGTACGATGCTCCCCAAGTATATGTTGGTGAATGAACTATCCGATAAAATTTAAGGGTTAAGGTCCTCTACCAAATGCATGTAGTGATGAAGGCATGTGACCATGTTAGAAGAGTGGTGCTATATGAGATATACACTTTTTACTTGAGTGAAGTATATATGCATGCAATAGATGAGTATATTGTGGGTAGTGTGGTGTAAAACCGTTAGTAGGTGATGAATATTGAGGTGAGTCAGAGGGCAGACGTGAGGGAAACCTACATGGAATAAAATGAGGAGGTGAATTGTGTTTAGATATAGGATTTGTCCTAGTGATGGGTCTAAACATATTAACTAGACTAGTCGAGCGATCTGACCATCTAGGTTTACTGTGAGTAGGTAAACTAGGAGAAGATTGTGCTTTAGGTTCTATAGGACATGGTGCACTAGATAAACTATGTGATGAAATTGAAATGGTGAGAGGATATCATGACCATGGGGTAGATGAAGGCATACCATTGATAGAAATAACTTGTTTGTTTTGGTTGAATTTGAGATGAAAATGATTCATGGAAAATATATACTGAGACCAATGAATCTAATTGTTTTGGTTGAAATCATGTCAACCCCGTCATTTTCATGTCCCACAAGGAAGGGCACTAGTATAGTAATAGGACCAACAATAACATGTAGTTTTTAAACACCATAGAAATGTTTCATTAGATATCAGATTTGTGAAAAGTGGGTAGCCAATATAACTAATAAATGGAATATAATATACATTGATGGGCCATTATGGATTAACCTTTTTTGTTATTGATAGGGTTAGATCTAATAGAGGAAACAATGTGTAAATGATTATAAGAGAAGACCACATAATAATAATGATCAGAAAAAGAGATGATTGGTGTAGAAATGTATGTGTTAACAACTAATAAATCAAGAGCCCCTAATGTAGGAGGAGGAAATGGGTGATATGTATGATTATACAAGGAATAAACAAATTTCTTGTATTTTTTTGGAACTGGGTTACTAAATATTTTATGCTTATGATTTTCGTTGACTAGTGCAGAATCCATAGGCTCCAGAAGCTCAAGCTTGTTATTATCGATAAGATCTTGGATGATGGTGCGGATTTTAAAACACCTATTTTTAAAGTTTCCAACACATCAGTGGTAGTCTCATTAAACTTTCTCATTGTAATTTATTCCTTTTTGTTGCGATTGGTCTAATTCAAGTAGGGGAGGAGGGGTGATAATATTTCTCTCAAGAAGTTAGTGTAATATGAGATGTAGAGTAATAGTAAATTTTGGGAATGTATGTTGAGGTGGTTGCTGTTGGACTTATTTGGTATTAGAGACAACATAAATAGTAACTTTGGTGTTAGTAGGTTTGATCGTTTAAGGCTTGTTGACTTGCTTTGAAAACTTGTATAAGGAGATATTAGTTTCACAAAGCTTAATAGTATGACATATTTTTTCAAATGAGGGAGATTTCTCAAAGAGGAAAATTTCCTGAAGAGGTGGTAATAGACTTTGAATAAATAATTCCTGAAGCTCAAAGTTGGATAGTAAATTAGAAATCTTAGTTTGTTTTTCTATCATATGACATAATCAGTGAGATGTTCATTAGACCCGTGTTTAAGTTATTTAAGTTTAGCATAGGAGGTCTTGGAACCGATGTTGATAGAAAAGTCAGTAAGAAAGGCATCATAAATAAGTGTGAAGAATATTACTAAATGAACAAGTAGGTCAGAACCATAGACAAGCCATGTAGAATTCTCAGAGATGATATTATGGGTCACCATGCCCATTAAAATGAGGAAGCTTGGGGATGAAAAAATTATGAGGAAGTGTGTAAGCGAATATGGAAGGTTCAAACAAATGTTGCACTAATAAAGTGGAATCCAAATATGTATACACAAGAGAAGTGGCTTGTTGTATCTAAATAATTTGTGCTTAGATATCTTTATAGAGAGAGGTTAAATCTTATGTTTCGATGGAAGAAACTTGGCGTGTATGAGAAAAAATTGGTGGAGTGAATTGGTTTGTGGGAGTAGGTACACATATGGGGATGGTAGAAATGAGTAGAAGAGAAAAAGAAGGTATTTGAGTAGTAATTGAAGTGGGGATGGAAACACAAGTAGTAACCTCTGTAAGGTATGTTTCCTCCTCACAAGAAACAATAAGATCAAGTCTAGATCTTGAGGACGTTAAGTGATATGATGATTGATTGCTTTAAGGTTTTCTTTAGTAAATTATTTAGAATATTTATCCATAATGTTGATAAGAGTCCCAAGGAAAATGTGGATTCAAATATTGGGTTCAAAAAAATGATAAAGCTAAAATGGTAAATAAATAGACTAATATAAATTTTATGTCAGTAGTAAATAAATTGATAAATAAAATACAAAAGTATACCCAAACAAATAACCAATGAATAATGAAAACCTACTATGAAAAGAAGGGATAAGAAACCTTAGATAATTCACATAGTTCTATAAAATGCAAAAATTTGAAAAACATGAAAAGATGAAGCTGCTATGCCCTTAATCTATTACTTGTATTAGGATATGAGTAGCTGACTTGTGGCTTACCATATCATTTTATTATATAATTTATAATTTCTCATGCTTAATAGGTCGGCCTTGGTGATGGCCATAGCATATGAATAGTTATATATAACAGATTATAGGTAGTATTTGATTATCATTTGAGCATTTGAGTCTTGTTATATGGTTTGGAGGTTGCCCCCTTGAAGTGGCGAAGCTATTATAATTGCATATTGAGATAATTATTCCTGAAGTTTTGTGTTATTTGGTGCTCTACTGTTGCTCTTAAACTAAATTATACAAGTAATTTCATTACAAGTGGTATCAGAGCTATGATCCGGGCCGAAATTAGGGAAAAAAACCGTAATTTTTTGTTTCCACCACATATTGCAAACAAGAGTGAATTCGTGGGAGATATTTTTACCAGAGTTGCGAAGAATTTCAAGTAAGTATCCCTAAAAATTTCAGAATTTTTTGATTTATTTTACAAAATTTGTTACAAATTTATGTTTTTTCATAAAATCACTCCCTAGGGTGCAAATTGTGAATTTTTTTAAAGTTATTTACATTTTTCGGTAAGCTCCCAAAAAAATAGTATTAGTATCTTCTCTATGTTTTTTCCTGTTTGGCTAAAATTGTAATCAAAACCTAGTAAACCCTACGATTTGACATCATGACGGGGCCTTGCACAAGAGCAAAAAAAGAATCTAGTTACTTCGGGTAACACCCCAGATAAAGAGGGGGTAGTGATTGAAGAGATTGAGTCAGAATGGGTAAATACAGATTCCCACAGCACTAGGGTTTACCTCAGTTGATCATAAGGTTTTCTAACTTGAGTATGAGTTGCGAATTGTACAATCTGATATGGCCTCTAAAGGAGACATAGCCCAAATCAATCATCGGTTGGATGATATCATGCAACATGTAAAGGGTAACCAGTATGGCCCAAATCCAGGCCCATATCAACCAAGGAGGACCTTCAGTTCAAAATCATGGACAAACTAAACCATATGGGAATCACTTTTTCAGTCCCATCAGAATCAAACTTATCCACAACCATGGAACATGATGCCAAAAGTGGATATGCGCAAATTTGATGGTAAGGATCCCTTGAATTGGAGAAATCAAATGGAGAACTTCTTTGAGTTACATCAAACACCATCAGGAAAAAAGGTGATATTGGCATCCCTATATCTTGAACCCGACCAATTTGTTTGGTATCATTGGTTATGTGCTCAGAGGCAGAAGAATGGTCTAGGTGTCACTTGGATAGTTTTTACTGAGGAGTTGCAATTGCACTATAGCTATAGTGTTTTAGAGAACTACTTTAGTCAATTAGCAAAGTTACGGCAACCAAGATCAGTCAAAGATTATGTGCATCAATTCCAAAACCTATCCTTAAGGGTGGAGAATATTCCAGAAGAGAATCTGAATGACTTGTTTCTTAGGGGTCTTAAGGACCACATCGAGCATGAGGTACGGATGTTTAATCCAATCAAGTTTTCTGATTCTATTATCATGGCATGTCGTGCAAAGGAAAAAATTCTTTGTATTAGGAGGCCACATTTCATTAACACTAGAGACCGTAGTATCTCTTACCATTCATTTGCTAGGCCAATTAGACTGACTCCTCAACAAATGGAAGAAGAGAGAGCAAAAGGATTATGTTTTAACTGTGATAACAAATATGGACCGGGACATAAATGTGCTGAGAAGAAGTTGTTCTATATTGACGGAGGTAATGAAGATGATGAGGAAGATGAAATTATAGGAGAAGCTGAGGAACTAGTAGAAGATGAAGTAGAGGATCACCAACCTACAATTTCTTGCCATGCATTGTCAGGTATTAGTACTCCTCAAACACTCAAGGTTATTGGCTATCTCAAAAAACAGAAGGTGACGGTGTTGATTGACTCGGGGAGTACTCATAACTTCATAAATAGTAAGTTAGTTTCCCGCCTCAATTTTTTTATTTACTCAGCTCCAGAAATACAAGTTATGATTGCGGATGGTGGGATAGTCAAGTGCACAGGAAAGTGCCATAGTATCAAGCTTTCCATGGGAGACTACATGTTAGACTCACCTATGTTTTCTATTTCTATGGGAGGGGAAGATACTGTTTTGGGGGTCCAATGGCTCATAACCCTAGGTACTATTGAGATGAATTTCCAAGAATTGTTCATGCGATTTCATTCAGATGGAAGGACAATACAATTGAATGGGATGGTAGCTAAGTCTCCACAGATTATTAGCTCTCATCAAATGCAGAAGGTTCTCAGAAAAGGACTGGATGGCTTTATAGCAAAGCTATTTAGAATTACAAAATACAAAGTCTTCAATGCCACCCAATCTTCAGAAGATTGTGGATTCTCACTCATTTTTTTTTTATGCAATTCCAAAGGGACTTGTTATCCAAAATTCACCCCTCAAGGTAATTTTGATAACATGCATCAAATTATTCAGTCATGAGAAAGTAGATTGATTCAAGGCCCGACATCATGTTTTTGGGCCCCCCCCAAATTCTCTCTAACTCTCCCATCCAAGAAGAAATCCCAACGAGTTAGAAAAAATTGAAAAAATGCAAAAAATAAGGTTGCAGGAGTGTTTTGAGGCATTTCGGGTCTGAAGGGTTTGGGTTGTACTGAGGTTCATTGTACCAAGCTTGGGGCCAAAAAAGTAAGAAAATCGGCTAAGTCTTTTGGCCCAGGCAGTCCGCGGGACAGTCGGGACGTCGGGACGCGAGGGACGCGAAAATCTGAATCGGCCGAAAGTGAGAAAAATTTCTAAGTCTTTGTTTTAGGTAGTTCGGGACATGTGGGCCAAAAGTATGCGTGAGACGCGAACCAGATGATTAGCCGAAAGACAGTCCATTTCAGGCGGTTCGGAGATATTTGTCTCAGGCAGTTCGGGACATCTGGGCCAAAAGTACGCGTGAGACGCGAATCGGCTGATTAACCAAAAGACAGTCCATTTCAAGTGGTTCAGAGATATTTTTCCCAGGTAGTTCGGGACATCCGGACCAAAAGTACGCGTGAGACACGAACCAGCCGATTTGCCGAAAGACATTCCATTTCGGGCGGTTAGGAGATATTTGTCCCAGGCAGTTCGGGACATCCAAGCCAAAAGTACGCGAGGGACATGAAAAGCTGAAAGAGCCACCACTGAATGGAATCTCGCCACGTGTCTTCACCCCAAACAGGAACAAGGAAGCCCGATTCGGCCGAAGAAGGAGTTTTTCGTCCGGGACAGTTGGGACAAGGGTACGCGTGAGACGCGAAAAGCCAAAGCGGCCGAAGGCAAAGAAGAAAAGTCAATGTTTGACCCATGAAACTTCAAATAGCCATATCTAATGAGGGTAGATATATTTAAATAAAAGAAACATATTCGGCTCCAGTCAGTTAATGCTCATTCCCGTCAAATGACAGAAAACACCTGCTAGACCCAAAATAGCTGCCCGCACTTAGAAGGCCATAACTTTTGCATTTCTCAATGAAATCACACAAAATTGGTACCGTTGGAATTGTGGCTCCGAGCCCGAATTAAAAAAATCAAGAAATTCCATATTTGATGAGATATGGATGGATATTTTTTAGAAAACGTGGCTGGGTTCATAACAGTGTTTTATTTGGTGGTTGGGAGTGCAATTAAGAGGCATGGTCATCATTCTTTCTCTGCTGCAGCACCTGGGACAGTATGGGGAGCCTTTTGAAAGTAATATATAATCATTTTACTCCATTTAATGCCTCTTATAGGTGGTTGAAGGACAGATTTTTGGATTTCCATTTTCCCTTCTCTTTCCATTCTCATTTTTCTATAAATTGGAGTGTTGGGCTCATTGTAAAGGGAGGTAGTTTTTTTGTAGCAGAGCTCTGCCAAAATTGCTTTGTGAAGCTGATGTGTTACAGGCCCTTGTTTTGGACTCCTTGTATGGTGATCCGGGCCCTTATCTTGTAATAGATTGAACTGTGCATATCATGAAGCAATAAAATATAAGTTTGTGGATATATCTTCCCCTGCTGTGTTTTCTTACATTCTTCTTGCCCATTCAACCTTGATTATAAGAATATTGTGTCTATTATTATGTTCATACAGGGATCCATTATCATTGTGTATGTTTGAAATATTGTTGTGAATGTGTTTTGCTAGATTATGGAGAACTGTCATCACCTCTTCTAGTATGCACTTTGCTTCCATATGTCTCGCATTTGAAGACTAATCTCACACCCTCCTTTTTTGGTGTATCACCACTTTAGTGTAGGATTTCATTTTATGCATTCTCTCTTCCTGGTCCCTTGGAAATTTAGATTACAATAGTTAGTTTCCCCTGCATTAGAGTAGATTGTGGCAGGTAGTTTAGGAGCAAGAACCAGCTTTCTCTGGAGGTCTATCTCAAGTACCAAGTCCCACAACTTGGAGATAGTACCCATGTTATCCAATCACACCGTGAGTTCAAGTATATGCACTTGTACAAACCATAGAAGGGTGCTGTGATTTGGTGATAACAGGACTACCACCAGTTAGGGATCATGATCATGCCATTCAGTTGATTCCACGGATTCAAACACCTAACATCAGACCATACAGATACCCATATTCCCAGAAAAGTGAGATCGAAAAAATGGTGGAGGAAATGTTGAAGAAAGGTATCATCAAGCATAGCTAGAGTGCATATTCTTCACTAGTGGTCATGGTACATAAAAAGGATGAAACATGGAGGATGTGTCCAGATTACCGAGAACTCAACAAGTACACCATCAAAGATAAGTTTCCTATTCCAGTAATTGATGATTTACTTGATGAATTACATGGTGTTGTTTATTTCACAAAATTAGATCTTCTTTCGGGGTACCATCAAATTAGGATAAAATAGGAAGATGTTCATAAAATGTCTTTTAGGACTCATGAGGGGCATTATGAGTTTTTGGTAATGCCTTTTGGTCTTATAAATGCACCCTCAACCTTTCAAAGCTGGATGAACACTATTTTTAGGCCCTTTTAAAGGAAATTTGTATTATTTTTCTTTGATGACATATTGATTTATAGTAAGACATGGGAAGAACACTTACAACATGTAAATAACATGTTGGAAGTTTTGGAGAAACATACTCTATATGAAAATCCATCCAAATTTTATTTTGGTGTACAAGAGGTAGAGTATTTGGGTCATATTGTATCCCATGAAGGTGTCAAAGTTGATCCTCAGAAGATCAAAGCTATGGTGGAATGGCCAAGGCCCAAAAATCTCAAAAATCTGCGTGGGTTCCTAGGACTAACAGGATACTACAGAAGATTTGTGCAGGGATATGGTAGAATAGCAACCCCACTCACTGCATTGCTAAAGAAGGATGCCTTCCATTAGATATACGTAGCCACTAAATCCTTTGAGCAGTTGAAGGAAGCCATGTGTAGCACCCTAGTTTTGGCTAGTCCCAACTTCTCAAAAACCTTCATAGTTATGGTAAATAAATAGACTAATATAAATGTTATGTTAGTAGTAAATAACTTGATAAATAAAATACAAAAGTATACCCAAACAAATAACCAATGAATAATGAAAATGTACTATGAAAAGAAGGGATGAGAAACCTTAGCTAATTCACATAGTTCTATAAAATGCAAAACTTTGAAAAACATGAAAAGATGAAGCACTGAACATTGCACTAAAGCTTATAAAATTGCAAAACTGGAGGAGGCTACAATGAGGCACTTGGAGAGAGATAGGGGCACTCATGGGAACCCAGGTACTGATTCTAAGCACCCGGGTCTTTGGAAATTATCATAAACCAACCTTTGGGGTTTCGCGAGGTGTTTTAAATTAATTTTATTTGATCACGTTGTGGTTGCACTAAGATCGTCGAAGTTTCTAAAAACTTGTAAGGAAGAATAGACATGTAAAAACCTTAAAAAGACATTAAATGCCATAAACTAAAGATGCATAATGAGGGGTAAAAATTTCTTCAGCTATCAAAATGGTGATGTTAAGACTGAGCATTTCACTACATCTCATACCTAATGTAGTTCTATGTGTGTGTGCTTGAAATTGTGCCATTGGTTTCTCTTTTGCATGTCCCACATAGAGTAGAGAGAAATTAGCTAGATGTAGAATGTAAATAACATGTGCATGGAATAAAATGAACTTGCCTCTTATGACGTGTATGCAAATAACCATCCGTTTTATCCCTTGTGATGGCACTAGATGGATTCAATTTTACTCTTAGTTTCTTTTATGGATGCAACCTTAGGTGGTGCTAGATATTGTTTAGTTCTTGGTCCCTTATTATGGTCACATAACCTTATATTTATATGATTCATTTTCCACGAGTTTCGTAACCAACCCGAAAATTTTTGACTACCAAAAATATAAATTTCTCAAATGGATAGAAAGTTCCGAGAAAGTGTGAGTAATAAATAAATACGAAAAGAGTGTCGAGAGGAGATGAATGTGCCTGGTGTCAGAATATTGGTTGGGGATTGGTTTCTAGGATGAAAAATGCCAAAGGGTAAAAATTCAGACTAGGAAAATAAGGATGTAAGAATGAAAGTAGAAACAAAAGGAAAATAAAGTTGTCCAAAAACAAGGGTTGATAAGTACTTTTCGGACTTAGGAATAATATTAATAGTAGTATGTAACCAGGACTAGATAATTACCCAAAGTGTGTGATTTAGTGTCTACAACCACATAATGCATGAAGAATCTTACTAATGTTTGCTAAGCTTATTCTTCATCCACAGGAGAAATTACACATGCATTACACATCCATATTCCAGAATTTTTTTGTGATAGAAGCCGCATTTTGACTTGTTTAGGTATCCTCATCGACTTTCCTTATATTCTTACACACCACCGTCAAGTTTCAATATTTCTTATCGGAAGACACTCTAATCATGATAAATGTATTCCAGTATTGTGTTTGGCATCTCCATGATCCATGGCCACAAGATTTTACGCAATATAGTTAATAGATTTGAAACCTTATATTTTAGGATAAATTTTGAGGAGATTAAAAAATCCAAATCTATGATCAGAAATATAGGATTTACAGTAATTTTTTTATTAACTAGAAATTATAATATAGTTATAACTATGGACATAAGGCAGATAACACTGGTGCGAACCATTTGAATTTGACCACTTATTTAAGATAAAATAGGAGTTAGTGATTGGTTTAGTGATAGACAAATAACATGGTTGAAAATTTTGATAGGATAAATATAATGAGAAATTTAAAAATATTAACATATATATTTATCAATTATTTTATTCTCTTTTACACACACACACACACACACACACACATATTTACAAAAAATATAAACACATTATTAAACAAATAAATTTTATAAATGATTTAAATTGGTACAATATTATAGGTGTAAAAAAATAAAAATCCTAATTACAAATATTATACCACATTAAAGATAACAAAAATTTAAGACATAACTGGGGCCAATGCCTTTGATAAGAGTTTAGATTGCTCTCTTCTAGACTCATGACAATTATATCCTTTACCTCTACCTTATTTTGCGTAATATCCCTAAACTAGTCCTATATTTATGTCATAATTTATATTACTATAAAAAACGTTTGTACCAGTAAGAGAAATAAATATAATATTCTCCAAAATAATTAGCATGTGGATTTATCCACCAATTTTGTTAAAATTACATTCTCTAAAAGTAATTATAAAATATAGTGGAATGGTCTTAAAAATAAAATAATATTAATGTGTATCAACATAAATAAACAAAGATAAAATATTGTTGAGGTCATCTAAATATCATTTGATTTGGATCTAATGTTTAAATTTACTCCTTCGGTAAGTGTTTTTAATAGTTCCTAGCTACCGATAGTTTTGGTTACCGATATAATAGGTTTCTTCCTAGTTGTGCATAGAGAAGAATTTTGTTAGCTCCTTAAAAGCTCTATCTTTGTTTGTTAAAAGGGAAACAAACCCTTCAACCATCGTTTAAGTATCAACAAAAAAATATAGAAGATGATAGTACAACTAAATTAAATAGAGATAAAAATGAATGATAGATTTGTCAAATTCTTACACCTTTATTAAAAGAAAGACATGTTTAGTATGGTATTGTATGTTTGGGTAAGTGCACCAAGATGGTGGGCTAAAAAGTTGACAAAAACCTGAAAATGAACGAAATGCGATCACATTTTGCAATAAGTCAATCACATTATGTTTTACTAGGCTCGGGTATTCACGAACCTAAAACATATACGCATTATAACGCGTACACATTTTTATGAACACAAAACGCATATGCCATTTTCTCTATATGAAGTTTGTAAGGGCTCAAAGGATCCATATATTGTGAGGAAAAAAAAGAGGAGAGAAAATAGAGATTGATATCTCTTATTATTCTATTGAACAAAGAACCCATGTACATTATTTATAGGTATGGGAATAAACAAGAATCCCATAAATGGATGGAGAAGGTACAAATAAGAAGGAGAGAATAATGGAATAGATAGAGCAACTAGTCTAATAATAAAAAAAACAAGTATGTAGACTATGCTAACATGCCCCCCGTTATTACATTATTCTTGAAAATGTGATCCCGTGAAAATTTCAAATTTCACTTTACCAAGAGATTTTGTGAGAATGTCGGCTACCTGTGCTTCTGTAGGATGAGTCTACTGGAGTTGAATGTGATGGTTTAAGCTGTGCTCTCAAATGAAATGGTAGTCAATTTCAATATGCTTTGTTCGTTCATGAAAGACTGGATTCTCCATGAGCTTCAACACACTCTGATTGTCACAATAGAGAATAGGTTACTATTTTTCAGGAATTCCCAGGTCATCTACAATGTGACGTAACCATAAAACTTCACACACAAATCCTTGTGGGGCGTGCAATATTCTGTCCTCTATGGATGAGATAGAGACAGAAATTTTTCTTCTTGCTTATCCATGAGATAGGTCCAGATCTTAGATGAAATATGTATCATGTAGTTAACTTCATATCATCAACAGATCATGCGTGGTCTGAGTTGACATATCCTTATAAGAATAATTGATCATTATTTTTATATTCCAGACCATAATCATTTGTTCCTTGGACATATCTCAAAACATGCTTTGTTGCATTCCAATGACATTTATTCGGCTCTTGCATGAACCTAGAAAGATAGTTGATATCATAGCAGAGATCTCGTCTAGTATATGTCAAATAGATGAGCCCTCCAACAAATTGTCATGTACAGAGTAGCATCTAATTGAGGTGAGTCCTAAAATCTTCAAATTAGCAAGCCTTTCTCCCATGGGAGTGGATATAGATTTACAATCAGACATTCTACACTTTTCCAAGAGTGTTTTGGCGTACTTTGTCTAGGAGACAAAAATGTGATGCTCCTTTTGCCATATCTCCAAGCCAAGACAGTAATGTAGTATCCCCAAATATGTCATGTTGAAGGATATTTTGAGATCATTCTTTACAATATCAACCCTGATGTTCTGAACTTCCAGTGATCACAAGATCATCTATATACACAACAAGAATGAAAATTTCTTTGCCTACCTTATTTATATACAAATTGGAATATGAAGGCCTACAAGTGTACCCATGCTGCAAAAGGTGATCATTGATCTTGATATACCATGCCCCTGGGAGCTTGTTTCAATCCATACAATGATTTGATGAGACAACATGCCTTTTTAGGATGCTCTTCATAAAAAAATCCTTCAGGTTGGGTCATGTATACTTATTATTTTAGATAACCATTTAGGAAATCACTCTTGACATCCATCTTCCGAAGTCTCCATCCTTTTTGTGTTGTAAGTGCGCAAACTACTCTGATGGTCTTCATCTTCATAATGGGTGCAAAGGTTTTCTTCATAGTTGATGCGCTCTTTCTGAGCATATCCTTTCACTACAAGTCATGTGCTTTATGTTTGTCGATGGATCCATCTGCCTTATATGTTTGTCTTGAAAACCCATTTGCAGCCTATAGATTTCTTTCCTATAGGTAGATTGAAAAGTTCCCATGTCTAATTTTTCTTGAGTGAGTCATATTTCTAAATCCATGGCTTCCTTCCATTGAGGTTGACTGAGTGCTTCACAAACATTGTCTGGCTCGGAGCTATTAATTAGTGAACTCATGAGTGTAAAGTTTACCTCATTTATTGTTTGACTCCTTGTTTTTACTCCGGATGATGTATCTGGGAGTTTTTGCAAATGTGAGTCCTTGATGGTGCTTTGTACCCACTTCAGACGAAAACTAGGTTACTTTTGAGAAGAACTATGTCGTTTCCGTATGGATTGATGTGGATTCACATTCTCCAGTTCTCCAAGGTAAACAAATAGCTCTCCTAACAACATTTCTTTTCTCTGAATAATCTCCTTTGGCTCATCATATGATTCAGAGACTAGTCGGTGAGAGGCGGTTGGAAGTGGATCATCTGTTGATACTATTGAGTCAAACGATGACTCATCAAAAACCACATCATGAATCTTGTATATTTTCTTTGTCTCAGGATCCATGAGATTGTATGCCTTCGAATTAGTGCTATAGCTAAGTAGGATGCATGGGAGTGAATTTGGCTCAACCTTATTTGTTTTCTGAGTTGGGACATGCATGTATGTTATGCAATCAAATACTTGTAAATGAGAAATTGATGGATTTCTACCACTCCATACCTCTTCTAGAATTTTATTTTGTAGAATATTTTTCGATGCCATATTGAGAAGATATACAGTTGTTTGTAATGCTTTGGCCTAATAGTGTTCCTCTAGCTTTGTTTTTGTTAGCATGTAGTGAGCCATCTCCATCATTGTGCTGATTAAGACACTCAACAATTCCATTTTGAACAAGAAATTCTACCTTAAGGTGATGATTCATGTGCTGAGTAACTGACAAGAGATTGTTAGTCAAGTTAGGAACATATAGTACCTTTGTAAGTGTACATTATCGTGTTCCCAGAGGAATGCTGAGATTCCCTATTCCTTCTGCAATGTGAATCTTTGTCATCCGCTATCCGAACTCGATATCCAGTTGGTTCCTTCATGTAGTGAATCAAACAGATGGTTGTCGCCTAACATATGCTTGCTTGCACCAGAGTCTATCAACCATACTTTCTTCATGGGCTGAGAAGTTCTGAGAGATGAGTACAAGGTTCTTACCACAATTGGCTCCTTCTGATGTCTCCTCATTAGATTCATCATCTTCTTGGGCTATGAAATATACCTTCTACATTCTCCAATGGGGACGTCATTTGGAATTTTGAAAATATTCACACCCCGGATGTGCTTGTTTGACTTGAAGACCCCTGTTTCAAGCTATTATGCCAGCAGTGACTAGTTTCGTGAGTATTAGTTCTGTAAATGTGACACCATCTCTTTGAATTTTGATCTTTCTACTATGGTTTTGGTTACACTTGATTTGGCTTCTCTAGGGGACCCTTATTATTCTTTTGGCCACGATATGGCTTTGAGAACAAGGCTTTATCCTAAGAATCTTCTTGGGCTGAATTTATGGCCTCCTCCTCCTGCAGCAGATTTACAAGTTCTTCAAATGCCACTATTTGTTTAGAAACATTCAATGTCGTAACAAACACTTGAAATTGTAGAAGGAAATGCTCTTAAGGTGATCGACGATGAGAATTTTGTCATCCACCATTTCACTAAGCGCCAATAACTCTTGATCTCAACTCAGCCACATGATGTAAGAACTTCTCCACTTTCTCATCTGACCCCACTAGAAAGGGTGTGCAGCTTTGACTGAAGATGAAGAATCTTCATTTGATTTTTGGCTTCATAAATTTTTTCCATCTTGTCCCAGGCATCCTTTGGTTTTTCCACATTCTGAACATGTGGTTGCATATCATCATTGATGCTAAGCATTACCAACATCAAGGCTTTCACACTAGCCATCTCATACTTTATTAGTTCATTGGGTGTTATGGAAGTGGGCATAGACCCTATGACAATGCCCCATAATCCTTCAAACTGAAGGATTTGTCCTCATTTTTGTCTTCCAGGCTGCAAAATTTGGACCCTTTGAGCAACTGAGCATTGGAAAGAAGTAACTTCGGAGTAGATATTGTCATAAAAGAAATTATTTATTTATTTATTTCAAGAGTTATTTATAACTTTGACTCACTGGTGAGAATTATTAGGCGCGTAGATGCTCTGCGAATATTCGCGTGCTAGTGAGACAATGATGCTTTGTGGGGCAGTTCTTCTTTGTCATCATAGTCAGCGTTGTACCCAGCTTCTAATTCTTCCCGAACTTGCTTTGCTTGGCAACTGATGTCGAAAAGGAATTATTTAAGAAGTCCTTCTCAAACTAGCTTGTCAAAGGCTAGATTTATGGTATTTTGAAGCTCATTCAGCAAAGCAAAGTAGAACCCAAAGCTCTCAGGAGCTTCTTCATGGTGTTCCCTGACTGTTGAGTTGATGTTCCGACTTTCAGCTATGGCAACCATGTTATTAATGCTCTCAATCAAGTTGTCTACACTCGACATTTGGTGAAGTGTTGTAAAATTTGCTTCTTGTCCTTTATTGTCTTGGTGGAGTATCTCTTCACGTAGTCCTCCTCCACACACCAGTAGCTTCCAATGTTCAGGAAATGAGTGAATATTTCAAACTTTCACATGAGCTACCAGCTAGAAAAAAACAACCACCACATAGTAAAATAAATTAAAAACAAATTGCAGAACACTTCCACACAATTTCCATGCACCAACTCAAAATTTATACTGAAGACTCCTCGTATTTCTTCTATTCCTCATGCACAGGTTTATGCTACGTTGAAATTGTAGATTCTTTGTTGGTATTCTTTTCTCCACGCAATAGTTAGGCACATGGAAGTGAATTTGCTACAGAAAATGAGACAACAAAATCTCTCATGCAGACCGTAGTTTCAGACATCTACGTAGCTTCTCTATGCAACAGGTTGTAGAAGACTTCTACACAGGTATCCTTATTTGTCTTCTAGCACAAAAAGATCTCCTTCTTTGTCTCTTGCTGCAGGTCTTTCTTCACGCATAGCTTTCCTTATTTTGATTTTCTTCTTGTCTTTTCACATAGATTCATGCAGGAATAACAACTAAAGACAAGATGAAATGAATATTTCCACACAACAAATGGAAATATAAGTCACATTTTTAAATTGTAGGTGCTCTCTTTTCTTCCAGGTCATGTAGCAAAAATCCATGCAGGTGTATTTTCTCCACAAACACAGGAGACAAACCACAGGTATCGAAAATTCTCCATGCAGAATTCCATGTGGGTTCCTTTGAGAATAATAAATAGAAGAAGAATATATACCAGATCTCTGATATTATCCTTCTTCCTCACGCAAATCCTTCAACGTCAAGTCAAATTTATTTTCTCCCTTCAAACGCACACAGGTCAGAGATCATACGTGCTCTGATACCAAAATGTGAGGTAGAAATAGAGGAGAGAGAATAGAGATTGATATCTCTTATTATTCTATTGAACAAAGAACCCACGTATATTATTTATAGGTACGATAATAAACAAGACTCCCCTAAATGGATGGAGAAGTTACAAATAAGAAGGAGAGAATAATGGAATAGATAGACCAACTAGTCTAATAATAAAAAAACAAGTACGTAGACTATGCTAACATATATGAAGTATAAGATTTGTTTTATTATTTCTTATACTTAAAATTTATTTTACTAAATATAAGAAATTAGGGTCACTCTACACCCAATGAAAGTTGTCCCGTAGTTCTGACAGTGATAATATAGAAAATAGTTTTTCAAAATATAATCTTCTCAGTACTTACTAATTTTCATAATTTCAAACAATGACCTAAAACTTTCAAGCCATACATATTGTATCCGTTCTTTATTTCATTAAAACGTATAGTTGTTTTGTAGGGTTTTTAACCTTGTGTATTGGATTTTAGCCCTATCACTTCTTGAATTGGTACTAATTTTGAAATTTGGTCCATAATTCACTTTAGTAACCACGAATAAGCTCTATGATGCTTGTCTAATTCTTACTAAAATGATGTTTAGGGTTTAGGGTTTCGTGTTTAGAATTTAAGGTTTAGGGTTTAAGGTTTAGGTTTTAGGGATTTGGTGTTTAGGGTTTAGGGTTTAGGGCTCAGGGTTCAGGGCTCAAGGTTAAGTGTTTAGGGTTTAGAGGTTATGGTTTAGGGCTAAGGGTTTAAGGTTTAGGGTTTATGGTTTATATTTTTTGGCTCACAGTTTGGGGTTTATGGTTTATGGTTTAGGGTTTAGAGATCATGGTTCAGGGTTTAGGGTTTATGGTTCAGGGCTAAGGTTTTAGGGCTTAGGGTTTAAATCTATAATAATTTCAAGTTTCTTGGAAATCACATCACACCCTTCACTAGGATTGATGACTACCCCTATCTTTTTGAAGGTGGTCTTGAAAACATCCATGGGTTTATAATATATGGAATCATCAATGGATGGAAGGTCACTATGTTGTAGGCCAAGTGACTCCCATTTAGAACTAAACAAGAAATATTTAATAGGTGATTGATAAACCCTTTGTGTTTCTAGTCATTGCCCTGTTTCTATGCTTATTTTGAACACTTCAAGAAGTTATGTCAAATTTACTATCCATTCCAGTAGAAAAAGAAATTTTTCTTTCTCCGGAGGAGAAGAGACTATAGGAAATTCAATTATTATCCTGCATCTCCGAAATTGTATATTCTCTATATTTCTTTTGTTTCCTTTAAGATTAATTTTTTTGCTACAATGGTTATTTCTTCCATCTTCGAATTAGTCATCCTAGCTTGCATAATACCATACATGGAAATATGAGAAATGTGAATAAAAAATCAGAGTGTGAATAAATTTACATTCAAGAGCGTAAGTATATGTGAGGAGAAACAAGTTTGGAAGAGATGTGTAATATGCATTGCAAGGCACAAGGTAGATGTCATATCCATTTAGTTACTTGTCCCACTTGTCATAAAAAAGGTATTTCTATAAAAAGACTCAATGATGGTTATAGGAACGAGACTACGAAATATTGATGAAATATGGTTCAAGGTTTAGGGTTTAGGGCTCATGGTTTAGGGTTTAAGGTTTAGGTTTTATGGTTCAGGGTTCGAGGTTTAGGGTTATGGTTTAGGATTTACGGTTTAGGTTTAGGTTTATGTTTTAGGGTTTATGGTTTACATTTTAGGGTTTAGGGTTTACGGTTTAGTGTTTAGGATTTAGGGTCTAGGTTTTTGTGTTTATGGTTAGGGTTAATAGATTGGGGTTAAGGATTTAGGGTTTAGGGTTTATGGTTATGGATTTAGTATTTAGGGATTAGGTTTTATGGTTGATGGTTTAGGGTTTAGTGTTTACGGTCTATGGTTTAGGATTTAACCTTTAGGGCTTAAGGTTTAGGGCTTGGTGTTTAGGGTTTAGGGTTTAGGGTTTTGGATTAGGTGTTTAAGGTTTAGGGTTTAGGGTTTAGGATTTAGTTTTTACAGTTTAGGGTTTAGCATTTAGGGCTCATGGTTCATGGTTTAGGGTTTAGGGCTTAAGGCTCAGGTTTTAGGGCTCATGGGAAAGGGGTGAATGTTTAAGGTTTAGGTTTGAGGGCTTAGGGTTTAGGGTCTAGGGATCATGGTTCAAGGTTTATAGTTTAGGGTTTTTATTGTAGAAGTTAAATGCTAAAAGCTTTAGGTTTAATGCTGAAATCCTGAAAAATTACCTATGTACTGACCAGATTATACTATAAAAAACTATCTCCTAAACCATGAATCATGGATCTATGAGAATAATTCCGTAATGTGCAAAGTGACCCTAATTTTTTATATTTACAAAAATAATAATAGTAAATATAAATATAAATATTTATTTTTGTAAATAGAAGCATGCCAAAAGCATATACAATGTTTATACTATAAAGAATGTGTACGTGTTTTGAGTTTTCATTTTTTCCAAGCCATGCCTCAAGGATTGGGATCCGGTTTGAATCCCTAGCCCAAGGCATGGACCTGCAAAAACATAGAAATTTTTGTTTTTTGCAAGAAAATGTAAAAAATCTACTTCTTTGATGATAAATCAACATAAAACAATTGATTCGTTTAAAAAAAATATACCACGATGTAGAGCAAAGTTTCTTCTTTCTAAAATTATTTTTTTCAAATTTTCTATCTAATATAAGGTTTCCATATTATTTATTTTCTAACTGAATTTTTATAGCTATTTTTTAAAGTTTATATATGTCTATCTTTCATCATGTATCTTTTTTTTGGGTCATCAAAATTAAAAAAAATTTATACTAGCATAAACTACACCTAATTCTATACATATTCAAAAAACACAAATTTATTTTTTTGATATTTTTTGAGGTAGTTGGGGGGGTGGGGCAGGCACATTCAGAGCTCCATTATTTTTTATAACATAAAATTTTTGTACTAGAAAAATCATTAAAAACTAAATACTTGCTAAAAAATCAAAAAACAATTCTAGCACAAACTAGATGCTCCTAGCTATCTTTCTACTAAAGGGTCAAAAAACTACTAAATTGTGCTCAAAAATGGTGGGGGGCACGAAAGTCACTCTTTTATGTTTTTTTAACAAAAATAGGACCACTTGTTGGTATTCTAGTTATTTGATCCACTTAAAATTATCCATTTTCAATAAAATCTAGTAGCGTAGAAACTAGACTCAAAATGCTACGATTCGTGTTTACACAACATATTCCAATTTTGAGTGTAAATATTTCAAAAAAATCATATATGTTGAATTTTTTTTATTTTTTAGAAAAATACGTCCACTTAAGACCCCCTTTTGGCCCCCCAACTTGGTGCACTTACCCACCTAAGAATCAACACATGACTCTAGGATGCACTCAACCTCTCGAGGTTATGCCGAGACAACTGATATGAGATGGAAAGATGGATAAATAATAAATAAATAGGATGAATAGGATAAATATGAAGAAATAAGTGAAATGGCTTAAAGATAGATCAAGGAAAATGAATGTCTTGTATTGGCACTATGGGAATATGTTCGTCTAAGGAAATGAGCACTTGTCTAACTTGGGTGGGAAAAAAGGAAAGGTCAAGAAGGATTACCACACGGAGGTTTTTTATCAATAGTATAATAAAAAAATATTCCTCGAATGGGATGTGGAATATGTGGGAATCGTCCTATGTCTTCCTTGTAAAAATATCAAGAAAAGGTCTTAAAGGTGTGAGAAGAGATGTATTGGAAGGACGAATTTGTGGATTGTGGAATCTAATCTATACTAGGTTGGTCTAACAATAACTCATTAGATTTATCAGCTTCATCGTTTAAGGTTATTATTTATGAGATGATGCTGGATGGAACAAGGTTGTTTTGAAGATAAGATTTCTAAGGCGCTGATCAATATCTGTCAATTTGGTTACGGTGTTTGGTTATGGCACTCTTGGGTCACACACACATTTTTTTGGTTGCATAGTACCTTGGATGGTCATGTGGATTTACAATAAATTAATCTAAGGAAATAAAAAAACATGCAAAGAATCCGAAAGAGGCAATGCCACATTTCTGGTAATCTAAGAAAACTAAGGAAACATAGGGAGTTGTCTTCCTTTCAATCTAATTGATTATATGTTCCTAAATTAAAAAATAAACGCAAGAAGATTTTAAGTACATCAAATTAATTAATCTCTTTGAATCTAACTAACTCTACTTGCAACTAATTAATTAAAGAAAAGAAAGTAAATATAATCTATTTTTTTGTATTTTCAAACGATTTTTTAACAGAAAGGAAATAAGACAAATAAAATAAACTAACTAATTTAATATAATGTTTTTTTTTTGGAATTTTAGGTTTTCTATAATTAAATAAAATAAATCTACAGACCCACTACAAATTTTAATGAATAAAAATTTCTTCTACTCTAGAACAAATTAAACTAAACAATGAAATAACCAGATGTGGCTATTTCCCTGTTACAGAATGGATATAATATAATCTAATAAATTAAAGGTTTTCCTAAAAAAATTTCTGGATATTACTTCCTCTAGTTCTACCTCAAAATCATGGGAAGAATGAAAATATTCTCAAAAGTAATTCCTCCCCTTAAGCTTCCCCAGTAAAATAGATGCTTCCTACGATGAATAAATTAAAATTAGTGTAGATATACAAAATCTTCTAAAACTCATTATCTGTGCAAATCCATAGGGATAAGAAGCAAGGAATATTTCAATAGAATCTTTTCTCATGTGTAGACTTGATCTAAATAATGAATGTAGTGAACTCTATAAACAATTTAATAATGAATAATTAATAACACGCTATACATAAAACCTCCTCTAAATCCTTCCAAGGAAAATCCACATGGATGAACAAAGAAGAAATTCTCAACAGAAGCTTCTTATAGGAAAATGAAACTACTGAAAATGCTACTACTTTAAACAAATATATTCTAAAACTATGAAATTGAATCTATCTATATAAATAATAGAAGCTTCTTGGAATGAAATAACACATCCAAATTGTAAATGTAGTAAAGAGAAAAATCTAGTGCTGGTAATGCTTTGTAATCCCCTCATCTTCTTTTCCAAGTAATGTCCAAATGTGTCCAGGAAGTTTGCTAGTAGTGTGTAGAAGGAATGAAGGAGTGTTAAAGCTAGCTAGTTTGCAGGTAGTCTGGTAGTAATGTAAGCAAGATAGGAACAATGCAAATGAACTATATTTGCTTGTGTAATTTTGACAAGATTTCAATAGCATAATAGTGTAATTCCAAATCAAATGAATCCAACCAATGCTTTGGTAAAAATATTGGTTTTTATAGAAAATTGGTAGAGAATTTGTCCAACCCACTTGGCTCCATGAAGTTCCACATCACTGATGGGAGTAGTAGTTAAGTTAGTAATAATAATAATTAGGGAAGTAGAAGTATATATACATCTAAAAATCTCAATAATAGTTGATTCGGTAAATAAATGAGTGAGAAAAGTGAGTTGGAAGAAGGAAACAAGCGTCCAAAAGACACTAGAAAGTCTCAACTAAATGCACATAGAACCACCAATCTACGGATACCAGTGGTTACGAAATCGCATCAATAGTTACGTAACTATTGGCATAGTTCCATAACTAAAAGATGAAAAGTTAAAGGAAAGTCTACAAAAATACTAAGGAAAGAAGAAAAATCTAGAAAAGGAAAAATAAGGTAAAGAAGGCTATAAGAACATTCTTCGAGTAAGAAATTGGAATTTAACATCATTAAAATCAGTAATTAATCAACATTGGGGATTTGAATTTTTCTAACAATTTAGCACCATATAAATTTTTGTGTGTACATATTTCCCCCTCGGAGAAGCGTTTTATCCATGAATACGTGTAAAATGTGAGATCTGAGTATGGCACTACCAAATGGGAATGTTGGAAATTATATCGTACATGCCCATGTGTTGATACCATGCCAATCCAAGGTTGTCACTACCTGCAAGAAGAAAATGGGAATCAAGTGCAAATATAATTTACAATCGACAAAACATTGAAAAGTAAAACAAAAAGAGAACTTACCGTGTCCGTGGGGATATAAATATACATGCACCAACGTATAGTCATTTTGTAGGGTTTTTAACCTTCTGTATTGGATTTTAGCCCTATTACTTCTTGAATTGGTAGTAATTTTGAAATTTGGTCCATAATTCACTTTAGTAACCACGAATAAGCTCTATGATGCTTGTCTAATTATTACTAAAATGATGTTTAGGGTTTAGTGTTTAGTGTTTAGAATTTAAGGTTTAGGGTTTAAGGTTTAGGTTTTAGGGATTTGGTGTTTAGGGTTTAGGGTTTAAGGTTTAGGTTTTAGGGATCAATATTTAGGGTTTGGGTTTGAGGGTTTAGGGTTTAGGGTTTAGGGCTCAGGGTTCAGGGCTCAAGGTTAAGGATTTAGGGTTTAGAGGTTAGGGTTTAGGGCTAAGGGTTTAAGGTTTAGGGTTTATGGTTTATATTTTTTGGCTCACAGTTTGGGGTTTATGGTTTATGGTTTAGGGTTTAGAGATCACGGTTCATGGTTTAGGGTTTATGGTTTAGGGCTAAGGTTTTAGGGCTTAGGGTTTAAATCTATAAGAATTTCAAGTTTTTTGGAAATCACATCACACCCTTAACTAGGATTGATGACTACCCCTATCTTTTTTAAGGTGGTTTTGAAAACATCCATGGGTTTATCATATATGGAATCATCAATGGATGGAAGGTCACTATGTTGTAGGCCAAGTGACTCCCATTTAGAACTAAACAAGAAATATTTACTAGGTGATTGATAACCCCTTTGTGTTTGTAGTCATTGCCCTGTTTCTATGCTTATTTTGAACACTTCAATAAGTTCTGTCAAATTTACTATCCATTCTGGTAAAAAAATAAATTTTTCTTTCTCCGGAGGAGAAGAGACTATAGGAAATTCAATTATTATCCTGCATCTCCGAAATTGTATATTCTCTATATTTCTTTTTGTTTCCTTTAAGATTATTTTTTTTGCTGCAATGGTTATTTCTTCCATCTTCGAATTAGTCATCCTAGCTTGCATAATACCATACATGGAAATATGAGAAATGTGAAAAAAAAATCAGAGTGTGAATAAATTTACATTCAAGAGCGTAAGTATATGTGAGGAGAAACAAGTTTGGAAGAGATGTGTAATATGCATTGCAAGGCACAAGGTAGATGTCATATCCATTTAGTTACTTGTCCCACTTGTCATAAAAAAGGTATTTCTATAAAAAGACTCAATGATGGTTATAGGATCGAGACTTCGAAATATTGATGAAATATGGTTCAAGGTTTAGGGTTTAGGGCTCATGGTTTAGGGTTTAAGGTTTAGGTTTTAAGGTTTAGGGTTCGAGGTTTAGGGTTATGGTTTAGGATTTAGGGCTTAGGTTTAGGTTTAGGTTTTAGGGTTTACGGTTTACAGTTTAGGGTATAGGGTTTACGGTTTAGTGTTTAGGATTTAGGGTCTAGGTTTTTGTGTTTATGGTTAGGGTTAACATATTACGGGTAAGGATTTAGGGTTTACGGTTTATGGTTTATGGTTTATGGTTTATGGTTTATGGTTTATGGTTTATGGTTTATGGTTTATGGTTTATGGTTTAGGGTTTAGGGTTTACGGTTTATGGTTTATGGTTTAGGGTTTAGGGTTTAGGGTTTAGGGTTTAGGGTTTAGGGTTTAGGGTTTAGGGTTTAGGGTTTAGGGTTTAGGGTTTAGGGTTTAGGGTTTAGGGTTTAGGGTTTAGGGTTTAGGGTTTACGGTTTATGGTTTATGGTTTAGGGTTTAGGGTTTAGGGCTCATGGTTTAGGGTTTAGGGTTTAGGGTTTAGGGTTTAAGGCTCATGGTTTATGGTTTATGGTTTATGGTTTATGGTTTATGGTTTATGGTTTATGGTTTATGGTTTATGGTTTATGGTTTATGGTTTATGGTTTATGGTTTAGGGTTTATGGTTTATGGTTTATGGTTTATGGTTTATGGTTTATGGTTTATGGTTTATGGTTTATGGTTTATGGTTTATGGTTTATGGTTTATGGTTTATGGTTTATGGTTTATGGTTTATGGTTTATGGTTTATGGTTTATGGTTTATGGTTTATGGTTTATGGTTTATGGTTTATGGTTTATGGTTTATGGTTTATGGTTTATGGTTTATGGTTTATGGTTTATGGTTTATGGTTTATGGTTTATGGTTTATGGTTTATGGTTTATGGTTTATGGTTTATGGTTTATGGTTTATGGTTTATGGTTTATGGTTTATGGTTTATGGTTTATGGTTTATGGTTTATGGTTTATGGTTTATGGTTTATGGTTTATGGTTTATGGTTTATGGTTTATGGTTTATGGTTTATGGTTTATGGTTTATGGTTTATGGTTTATGGTTTATAGTTTAAGGTTTATGGAAAATTACCTATGTACTGACCAGATTATACTATAAAAAACTATCTCCTAAACCATGAATCATGGATCTATGAGAATAATTCCGTAAGGTGCAGAGTGACCCTAATTTTTTATATTTACAAAAATAATAATAGTAAATATAAATATAAAGATTTATTTTTGTAAATAGAAGCATGCCAAAAGCTTTATACAATGTTTATACTATAAAGAACATGTACGTGTTTTGATTTTTCATTTTTTCCAAGCCATGCCTCAAGGATTGGGATCCAGATTGAATACAAGCAAAAACATAGAATTTTTTTTTTTTTGCAAGAAAATGTAAAAAATCTACTTCTTTGATGATAAATCAACATAAAAAAATTGATCCGTTTAGAAAAAATATACCACGATGTAGAGAAAAGTTTCTTCTTTCTAAAATTATTTTTTTCAAATTTTCTATCTAATATAAGGTTTCCATATTATTTATTTTCTAACTGAATTTTTATAGATATTTTTTTAAGTTTATATATGTCTATCTTTCATCATGTATCTTTTTTTTGGGTCATCAAAATTGAAAAAAATTATACTAGCATAAACTGGACCTAATTCTATACATATTCAAAAAACATAAATCTATTTTTTCGATATTTTTTGAGGTAGTTGGGGGGTTAGGGCGGGCACGTTCAGAGCTCCATTATTTTTTATAACATTAAATTTGTGTACTAGAAAAATCATTAAAAACTAAATACTTGCTAAAAAATCAAAAAACAATTCTAGCACAAACTAGATGCTCCTAGCTATCTTTCTACTAAAGGGTCAAAAAAATACTAAATGTTGCTCAAAAATGGTGGGGGGCACAAAAGTCACTCTTTTATGTTTTTTTAACAAAAATAGGACCACTTGTTGGTATTGTTAGCAAACTAATACATTGTTTATTGGGACAGGCGGTTACATCTCCTAACCGCATTCCCTGTGTATTTATTTCCCCCTCATGCATCCAATATATTCATTCAAACATTATTTTATACAGCTCCTGTGCTAACATTGGTATCAGAGCAGGCCGAGCCAGGCAGAGGACGCATTCAGTTGTCAAACCGTTTTTCTATTCAGTTGTGCCGTGAAGATTCCTCTGCCTGTCCGTTTCTGCTGTGTGTGGCGCCGAAGAACTGTGCGTGAACTCTGCCTGTGAGTTTGTTTGCTGTGCGTGGTTTCCTGTCCGTATTTACGTGCTGTGCGTGGTTACCGCGTGGAGGAGGTGAGAGCAAAGTCCGCTGTGCGTGAATGCGTGAAGGAGGAAGAAGACCGTCCATTTCTCTACTGTCCCGCCGTGGAAACCCGTGGAAACTCATTGCTGGTTTTGCTGTGGGTGCCTTAGCCTGTCCCGCCGTGAGAACCCGTGCGTGAAGAGGTCTTGCTGTGCGTGGAGATTTAGAAGCCGTGTGCGTGACCGGAGCTAGCGGGTTTATCGGTTCATGGGTCGTTCGTTTGCTGTTGGAACGGGGTTATGCCGTGCATGCCACCGTTCAAAATCTCGAAATATGGAAGGAAACTAAGCATTTGGAGGTGATGGAAGGAGCCAAAGAAAGGCTGAAGTTATTTCAAATGGATTTACTGGACTACGAGTCAATTGAGGCGGCCATTAATGGCTGCGCTGGTGTTTTCCATTTGGCAATGCCCAATACTATTGAGGCCGTTCAGGATCCACAAAAGCAACTGATGGACCCTGGCATCAAGGACACTCTGAACGTACTGGAAGCAGCGCTTAACTTCCAAGTGAAACGGGTGGTGCTCACCTCTTCTGTTTCGGCCTTCGTTCCCAACCCCAAATGGCCTGCTGAGACCCCCTTGGACGAATCCAGCTGGACCGACCTCGAATACTGCAAAAAAAAAAAAAATGAGAAGACCATACCTGTGCGCAGCGACAACATGAAGCATTCTATTGTTATTCATGTCTGGCAATGTGGCATTGATCATTAAACTGATCCAAGTCCGCCTGCGAGTTATCCCATCAACGACCATTTCTCGGCGTGTGAGGAAACAGCAGTGACCAGAAGAGTAAATAGTCAGGCATGTGAGCGTACTCAGAGGAGGATACCCGTGGTACAAGCCCGCAGTTCAAAAAGAAGAATCCATCACCAAAGAGGGAGAAGAGAGCATGTGACAATGACCACTGACCAACTTATCAGCACTGTGTGGAGTTTGACATGTGTGGCATCGACCGCCGAAACCCCAGGTGTGCGTTGGTAGACTCCTTCCCCCAACATCTTCTCAACTATTGTTCGTAGACCATGCAATACATTAGCAAGCGCATCGTACAAAAGATCAGGAGACATGTGGAATTTGTTTGAATCAAATCAGAACAAAACGAGATTAAGCCCCTTCATTCATTCATCAAATTTGCTATCAAAGATGGACGCGAACAACCAGCCTATGATCCCATGCAACAGTCTGAGAGCATGAAAGTCATGCCCAGATATGTTAGCAACATTGCAAGCAACCATAGAGACATGACGCATTTGAGAGAACCGAAGAGCATCGGTATCTACTCTTAGCCAGTCTCCAAAACTTGCAATCCGAGGACATAATGGACTGAGTCTTGTTCGACATATAGACGGAGAAGAGTTGTGTCGATCCAGATGACAAATGCGAGATTAAATGCCCTCAGGCACATCTGTGGCGCACCACACGAGCTTTCGAGCTCACTTCTTCATCTATTTTTCTACAAACGAGAGCACATCTGTCATAGAGATTCAAGAAAATCCAGGCACAGTCCTTGTTGCAAGAAGCAAACAGGACATGTCGTGACGTAACAAGATGATGAATCTGGGGTACATTTGTAAAAACAATATATTAAGGGGGGGAATGTTAGCAAACTAATACATTGTTTATTGGGACAGGCGGTTACATCTCCTAACCGCATTCCCTGTGTATTTATTTCCCCCTCATGCATCCAATATATTCATTCAAACATTATTTTATACAGCTCCTGTGCTAACAGGTATTCTAGTTATTTGATCCACTTAAAATTATCCATTTTCAATAAAATCTAGTAGCGTAGAAACTAGACTCAAAATGCTACGATTCGTGTTTACACAACATCTTCCAATTTTGAGTGTAAATATTTCAAAAAACTCGTATAAGTTGAATTTTTTTATTTTTTAGAAAAATACATCCACTTAAGACCCCCTTTTGGCCCCCCAACTTGGTGCACTTACCCACCTAAGAATCAACACGTGACTCTAGGATGCACTCAACCTCTCGAGGTTATGCCAAGACAACTGATATGAGATGGAAAGATGGATAAAGAATAAATAAATAGGATGAATAGGATAAATATGAAGAAATAAGTGAAATGGCTTAAAGATAGATCAAGGCAAATGAATGTCTTGTATTGGCACTATGGGAATATGTTCGTCTAAGGAAATGAGCACTTGTCTAACTTGGGTGGGAAAAAAGGAAAGGTCAAGAAGGATTGCCACATGGAGGATTTTTATCAATAGTATAATCACAAAATATTCCTCGAATGGGATGTGGAATATGTGGGAATCGTCCTATGTCTGCCTTGGAAAAATATCAAGAAAAGATCTTAAAGGTGTGAGAAGTGATGTATTGGAAGGACGAATTTGTGGATTGTGGAATCTAATCTATACTAGGTTGGTCTAATAATAAATCATTAGATTTATCAGCTTCGTTGTTTAAGGGTATTAGTTATGAGATGATGCTGGATGGAACAAGGTTGTTTTAAAGATAATATTTCTAAGGCGTTGATCAATATCTGTCAATTTGGTTACGGTGTTTGGTTATGGCACTCTTGGGTCACACACACATTTTTTTGGTTGCATAGTACCTTGCATATTCATGTAGATGTACAATAAATTAATCAAAGGAAATAGAAAAACATGCAAAGAATCCGAAAGAGGCAATGCCACATTTCTGGTAATCTAAGAAAACTAAGGAAACATAGGGAGTTTTGTTCCTTTCCATCTAATTAATTATATGTTCCTAAATTAAAAAATAAACGCAAGAAGATTTTAATTAAATCAAATTAATTAATCTCTTTGAATCTAACTAACTCTACTTGCAACTAATTAATTAAGGCAAAGAAAGTAAATCTAATCTATTTTTTTTGTATTTTCAAACGATTTTTTAACAGAAAGGAAATAAGACAAATAAAATAAACTAACTAATTTAATATAATGTTTTTTTGGGAATTTTGGGTTTTCTATAATTAAATAAAATAAATCTACAAACCCATTACAACTTTAATGAATAAAAATTGCATCTACTATAAAACAAATTAAACGTAAACAATGAAATAACCAGATGTGGCTATTTCCCTGTGCGGAATGTATATAATCTAATCTAATAAATTAAAGGTTTTCCGTAATTTTTTGTTGTGGATATTACTTCCTCTAGTTCTACCTCCAAATCATGGGAAGAATGAAAATATTCTCAAAAGTCATTCCTCCCCTTAAGCTTCCCTAGTGAAATAGATGCTTTCTACGATGAATAAATTAAAATTAGTGCACATATACAAAATCTTCTAAAACTCACAATCTGTGCAAATCCATAGGGATAAGAAGCAAGGAAGATTTCAATAGAATATTTTCTAATGTGTAGACTTGATCTAAATAATGAATGTAGTGAACTCTATTAACAATTTAATAATGAAGAATTAATAACACGCTATACATAAAACGTCCTCTAAATCCTTCCAAGGAAAATCCACATGGATGAACAGAGAAGAAATTCTCAATGGAAGCTTCTTATAGGAAAATGAAACTACTGCAAATGTTTACTACTTTAAACAAATATATTCTAAAACTATGAAATTGAAGATCTATCTAAATAAATAATAGAAGCTTCTTGGAATGAAATAACACATCCAAATTGTAAATGTAGTAAAGAGAAAAATCTAGTGTTGATAATGCTTTGTAATCCCCTCATCTTCTTTTCCAAGTAATGTCCAAATGTGTCTAGGAAGTTGTGCTAATAGTGGGGAGAAGGAATGAAAGAGTGTTAAAGCTAGCTAGTTTGCAGGTAGTCTAGTAGTAATGTAAGCAAGATAGGAAAAATGCAAATGAACTATGTTTGCTTGTATACTTTTGACAAGATTTCAACAGCATAATAGTGTAATTTCAAATCAAAAGAATCCAACCAACGCTTTGGTAAAAATATTAGTTTTTATAGAAAATTGTTAGAGATGTTGTCCAACCCACTTGGCTCCATGAAGTGTCACATCATTAATGGGAGTAGTAGTTAATTTAGTAATAATAATAATTAGGGATGAAGAAGTATATATACATCTAAAAATATCAATAATAGTTCATTCGGTCAATAAATGTGAGAGAAAAGTGGAGTTAGAAGAAGGAAACAAGTGTCCAAAACACACTAGAAAGTCTCAACTAAATGCACATAGAACCACCAATTTTTGGATACCAGTGGTTACGAAACTGCAGCAATAGTTACGTAACTATTGGCGTAGTTCCATAACTAAAGGATGAAAAGTTAAAGGAAAGTCTACAAAAATACTAAGGAAAGAAGAAAAATCTAGAAAAGGACAAATAAGGTAAAGTAGGCTATAAGAACATGCTTCGAGTAAGAAATTGGAATTTAACATCATTAAAATCAATAATTAATCAACATTGGAGATTTGAATTTTCCTAACAATTTAGCACCATATAAATTTTTTTGTCTACATATTTCTCCCTTAGAGAAGTGTTTTATCCATGAATACATTTAAAACATGAGATCCGAGTATGGCACTACCAAACAGGAATGTTTGAAAATTATACCGTACATGCCCATGTGTTGATACCATGCCAATCCAAGGTTGTCACTACATGCAAGAAGAAAATGGGAATCAAGAGAAAATATAATGTACAATCGACAAAACATTGAAATCTAAAATGAAAATAGAGAACTTACCGTGTCCGTGGGGATATAAATATACATGCGCCAACGTAGCGCTCCTGACCTGCAAAACATACAAAATCAAAACTAAGTTAAAACACGTGATATATAACTCAAAATTATTATTTCTATAAATCATTTGTACTTACCCACTTAGTGAAATTGGAGCTCTAGATTACTTATGATGGTTTCATTTGAGAGTACATTCAAAACAAAGTGGGTTTAGCTATGATGGCATCCCAATTAGCTGGAGAAGTAGCAGGTCACAAACAAGTGAGCTATCTATATTTTTTATCTTTACCCTAAAACATAGAAAATGTGAAAAAATCAATATAGTGGGGGTTATTTTTGATAATTTTATAGTCAATATGATCATGAGGGGGGAACAAGTTAGGATGCATTATTTTTTTATTCGAAAAGGTCATTTTTTGCATTTTTAAATTTTTTTGAGCCCTAGGGTATGACTCACTTTTCACAGATGGAATCACCACATCGATTACATAACTACCACTTTGCACATAGTGGTGGCTGCACAAACAATGTGTCGATTATGCAACTACTAGAAGTCTAGTAATAAATGTGTAATTTTTGTGGTAGTTACGTAACCGCCACTCTAGAGAAAGTGACCGTTATATAACCTCCACTCTGCACAAAGTGGAAGTTTCGTAACTGTCAAGGAAGCTTCCAATTTTTAACTAAGTATTGCAAAAATTTTAATTTTTTATTGTTTTGTAGTGTTTTTGGTGAGATTAATATGCATTGAAATGATGTTAAGTTTCCCTTATTGATATTTATGAATGTAGGGAAATTATGTGAGATTGAGTAGAGATTGTAAACATGACTGACTTTCCCTAATCTTAAATACACGGACTGAGGATGAGAGGGACTTACTACACAAGGATGTGATATGGAGGATATCCTAGACACATCTGGTCGCACTAGCTAGCCATTTGTTATGTGAATCATTGAGTTATTGGGATGCTGATTGGAACAATATTCAGCTTCTTAGAGTTAGGGTTAAGAGGATGACCACTTTAGACAAATTGTACCAAATTATGGGGAAATCCTATCACTTGCAGGCAGTTGATTTTGGTGAGCATAGGCTCAAAAGCATAGTCTCTCTAGTAGGCCGCTTACATGGGGGATGCATAGAAACCTAACACTAGTGACAAACATGGCATGCCACTACTATTTTTTTCCCCCGCTCTTATCCCTGCCTTGCACACGGCCAATCCTATCCCTACCCTATGCCTTATTTGGGTACAAGGGTGGAGACAAGATACTCTATTATTTGGCATTGACTATTCAAAGAATTAATTAAAAGGGCCACATATATGCATGGGGAATTGATATTCTCAGTTCTACTCATCATGATCTATACAAAGTTGTTTGACTAAAGGGAAAAGCCCTTAAAAACCCTACACTGGTTATGAGATGAGTTTATGATCATATGATTCCCTATCAAAGGGTCATTGAGATATTTAACCATGAGTCTATCATAGCGGAGAAATGTATTAACATGGCCCAACTTAGAGGGTAACATCAGTTACTTTCTATAATCATTGCTGCCGACATGATCACACAGTGATATATAGACATGGTTGGCCTATGGATTGAGGAGACCATCTTCCTGACCACTTTTAGTTCTACTACAGAGTCAATAGATAAAACCAGCAGAGTGGAGGTCTATCTAGATGAGAGGGTACCCCAATAGTTTGGTTTAGCGTATGTTGATTCCCTCTTGGTAGTGCTCATAGTGTATAAAGGGATCCAAGAGGCTAGAAATGTCCTTAATGGAAATCTCAAGTGAACTGTTACCATTCATAGGGTTCCAATTATCATTCCACAAGTTCCAATGGACCCAACAAGATTGAGGGAAATCCTATAGATCAGGGAAGCACCTCCACACATTATGGAGAAGGAGGAGGATGCTGAGATAGAGATAGAGGCAGAGGAAGACACAGAGAGTGACACAAAGTGGACAACTATTGGATAAGCTTCCGTGGCAGAGGCTGAGGAAGGGGAATTTCACTCTAAGTACCATTTGAGTGCTAGAGGAGGATGGGATGAAGAGTAATTTTATGCATTGAAGAGGGGTGAAAAGGATATGGTAGTAGATGAGGTTAGAGTGGAGGAGATATTTGTCACAGATTCCATACCCCACTAGCACCCGCTGATAAATCCTAGATACCAAGCCATCTGAGTAACTAGAATAATCTTCTCTCGAATCTACTTACTAGAGTATATTTTTAGAAAACTATTATCCAATTTTTTCCTTCAGGGAAAATTGGACAAACATGACCTCACATAGAGAAAATAGGAGGATCGAATCGACCATGGGAGATCGTATTTTGGACTTGAATCAAGAAATTTAGTGAATCAAGTCGAGCACATTGTAGAGGAGCTGGGGAAATGAAGAAGCTTTGAAGTCTGAAATTAACACTTTGGAGGTGGAATCGTTTGGAGTTAGGCTGAGGTGAAATTATGGGACTTGGCAAAATCAAGCATCAAATGATAGGAGGAATTTCAAAACCTGAACTCCAAATTTGATAGTTTAGGATTTCAGAGATTTTGAGGTTTCATGGACCTATTCAGATGAATAATACCCAAAACCCTAAAACTCAAACTCCCAAAATCCCAAAACTTAAACCCCCGAAATCTCAAACTCCTGAAATCAAAAAGATCCAAAACCTGAAGTTAGAATTTTGGAATTTGGGGTTTTGTTGTTTTGGAACATAGAAGCCCCAGAACACGCAAATCATAACTTGAGGTCTGAAACCCGAAGTCTAAATTTCAGACTTTTGGGTTTCAGTATTTTGGAGGTTTCATGAACTCAGGTAGATGAATAGTGACAGTTATCTCTGAAACCTAAAGTTCTAAATTTCTGAAGTCTAAAAATTAGGATTTCAGAGGGTGTGATGCAAGGTCGAAGTCCAAAAGGTCAGATCAACCACTCGTATTTATTTTTGTATGTCACCCTAATCTTCATAGGGCCATAACATTTGAATGGGAGCTCATATTTGCACAAAATAAGACATTTTAGAAATCTCTCAGTGTCCTTTATTTCAAAATGAGCAAATATTGTCCTCCATTTTAGAGGGTTATTTCCATATTTTTCACCTACAAAAATTATGAAGGTATAGGCTTCCTTTCTTCCCCCAAAATGAAAAGTAAATGGAGGTATGGGATTTTCAGTTACACCCATGATTGTTGCAGGTGATTTTAACGAATATTAGGGTGGTTGAATAAAAATTTAGAATTCCTTCTCTCTCTCTTTCTCTCATCATTCCTATATATTTTAAGGAGGGGTTCATTTGAAAAGGTTAGACACCTTGAATATGCCCCTTCCTTCTTCTTCTTGTCTGTAAGAGATTTTGTGGAGACTCCAAACATCCCTACTAGAAATTGTAATGCAAAACATGTGGCTTTGAGCTTGATTGTGGTGTATTGTATCAATTATGGGAGAAATATAAATAGATTTGTGGATGTTCTAAACACCCTTTTGTTTTTTGTTACATCTCTTTTGGTCTTTCATCACATGCAAATTATTGTGTACTATTGTGTTTTCATTGCAAGATTCTAGTTGTGTTGTGTTTATTGTGTAGGTTTTCTAACACTCCTTCTTGGTGCATCACCTTCCCTTAGAGTAGGTTTTAATTTTCATGCATTTTCTCTAAATCTATCTCCTTGGGAAAAATTTATATTAGGGTTAGATCTAAAATTCTCTACACTTTGGAGTAGTTAGCACTAGGATAGGATAGTAAGTTGGCCTTCTCTGGAGGGTTATCCCCATTTCAAAGTCCCACATTTTGGGATAACTCCATGTTTGACGAATCACACTGACTGACTCAACCATTCACTTGCAAAAAATCAAGGGTGCTATGATTTCACCATAACAAAAACTATGTGCTATATTTTTTTTGGTTTTCAAAAGTTTTCTAACTCATCGTCATTCCACTTTTGTTTTGCAGTTACCGTTGATGGTCAGTGATAATTTATTCAGTTGATCCTCATGTTGAATTTTGCACTCCCTATGGGGGAGACATAGGAGCAACTGCTTACATACGCTAGGAAACCAGTGACGGCTAATCATAACACAAATGTGTTCCCATCAGCATGACATGTTGCATCAGCTCTAACCCAGATGAGATTCAAGCTTACCGGATATGGGTTTGCTGAGAGGAGATAGCGGCAAGACCATTCTCATAGTGAAGCTACTGCTACCACTTGAAGGTCACCTTCCTGATCACAATGGAACTCTCTCCTATCGACGCGTGAAGTTTTTCATATCATAATGAATAACTCTCATCACCTGATCTGTAGTAGGATCCCTCATATGCTACCTTCAGTGGGATCCGTAGAGAGGGATAGGCCATATGTGCCTATTGATTTTGAGATCATTTTTGCATATATACTTTTTTTTTGGAATTTTGACTCATAGATGAGCATTTTGACCACAGTCACAAGAGTTTGATGACATTGGACAAAAAACTAAAAATTATTATATATTCATATATACATATTTTTGGTTTGACAATTCTTGTGTAAGATTTAACTCAATCGTGGTTTAGTTCACTCTTGTGTACTCTAGATGGTTAGAATTTATGATGTTTTTAATTCTTTAATGGATGCATGTTGTGGATGATGATAATTCAAATGTGTGAAAAAATGATCTCTCTCTCTCTCTCTCTCTCTCTATATATATATATATATATATAATGCGTACAAGAACAAATTGTAATTTATAACTTTGATTTTCAAGCAATGTTTAACACTTTTGTTTATTGGAAAAAAGTGGTGAATGTAATAAGATAAAAGAAGAATTCGCTCCACTCTTAACCCCATGCAACTAGTGAGATGTGAGGGCTCATCACTGAGAGTCAAGAAGGATGCAATTTATATAACTTTGATGTATTAAGATGGTGATAAAGGACAAGATTTGACAAGGATTCAATTAGAACTTACCACCTAACCCTAAATAAAGTCAAGTGACTAGATCAGAATGCTTTTTTATTGCAATTTTAACTAGACATAGATCTGTGGATGGCCTCTTGATTGACAAAAAAATTGTTTTAAGGATTAAATATCTTGTAACATGCACATCTGATTCATTTTTCTTTGGATTTTTATACATTTCGAAGAAATTTTTATTTATTGACTTATCTAAAAATACCCCCTACATCATGCCCCATACTACTAATAAGAATCATGGGCTCATTTTAAATGACAAGACATAGGTGCGTAACGGAACTTCCCTCCTTTCCTAACCTCACACAACTATTAGGAAGCATTGGATCATCACCAAAGATTGGAAGGGAAAAAAAATGTAGTGTTATTTTGAGAGAAAGAATTTGTACATTTATTGTTGATTTATATCTATTTTTTTTTACTTTAAACATGTGATTTTGGAAGGGAACACTTGCCCCTAGTTTCAACCCCACACAAATAGTAAACTTCGAGGGCTCAACACTAAGGGTTGAGACAAGTGAACAAGATATCTAGGTTAAATTTTTAGATTATTTCTGTCATAAGAGATGTTTTTAGGGATAGATGTGACATCAAGAAAATTCTATTAAGACTATGGGAAAAGACACTTGAACTATGAGAAACTATGAATAGAACTAAGTGTGTAATTATTTGTAGGATCAATGTAAAAACTCCATCTAAGTAGCTTAAATGATAGTAAGATTAAATGGTTTGAAAATGATATGATAAATAGTTGAAGAGATGTGATTAAATGGTTTTTCCAATATTTGAATGTTTTTAACAATTACTTGAAAATTATGTTTATTTTTTTACAATTTTCACAATATGATAGTGTAGATGACATACATTATGGAGGCAATAATGTACAAGTGAAGATGTAAATGGACTATGCATAGAAACATTTGAGCTGAAGAGAATTAACCAATTCGATAAAATATTCACCCTATAGAGTACATAAGTAATATGCACCATTTTCATAGTCTTCTATTACCTCATATGGGCGTAACCACTTGGGTCTGAACTTTCTTCCTTCGATTTTATTTTTATCAATCTAGATATCGAGTCTCAAAACTAGATCTCCTACATTTATATCACACTTATATAATTTCTTGTTATATTGAGGACATGTCCTATCATTATTAACATGGTGACGTTGTTAAAATCTAATTCAAGTGTCATCAAGGGTTTCCATTTCAACCTATCATGCTTCTCGATATCGTCTTAGTCCAAAATGCCTTGTAAAGATATGAAAATACTAGGTAACTCTACTTGTATTGGTAGGACTACGTTAGATCTGAAGACTAAAGAATAAGGGATTCCCCCCATGGGATTTTTTACCATCATCCTATAGGTTCAAAAGGCCGGAAATAATTTGAGATTCCAATCCCTTTTTTTCTCTTTAACCGTCCTAAGGAGAATGAACTTCTAGATTTGTTTTCTAGTCTCATCCTGTCCATTGGCCCTAAGATAGTACAAAGAGGCTATGTGATGAGATATTTTAAAATGTGCACACAATTCTCACACCTCCTCATTCTTAAAAGTTATTTCATTATCTAAAATAATGACTTGTGGGAATCTGTATCTAAAAATGATCTTGTTTATAATAAACTTGGCAATTATAGACCCAAGTATAGTTGTAAGAGCTATGGCCTCAAACCAGTTCGTAAAGTATTCTTTGTAAATGATAATGAAGTTATGGCCAGGTTGAGAACGACCAGGGTGTCACTATGGGATGTAAATCCTGTCTAGGAATTAGTATTTCGTGTGAAAAGTCTTTACATTTTTGACACCTGTGTATAGACTCTACATCGCCGTGTTCTACAGTAGGTAAAAAATATCCCATGTGATGAATCTTATGAGTGGTCACATGCCTTCTAAAGTGACCACCATAGACTCCTCTTTTGGTTTCAAAGAGTATCTTATCCAAATCTTCTTGGTTAACACATCTTAACATCATACCATCAAAGGCTCTGTGATAGAGCACTTATTCCACAATTAAGTACTTGGTGGCTACGACACGTAGCTGTTATATTTCCTATCAGATGGATCCCTCAGGATACATTCGGTCCATAATATGATTGATAATATATGTTTACCATGGACTCGAAGAGATGGAGGAATTATATTCTATATATAATACACATTCATAGAGAAAATATAAATCTACTAGTTCCCCGAATTCTAAAGTATGATTTCATAACAAATCAGATATAATTTTTCCCTTCATGGAATTTTGGTTAAAAAAGGTGAGTTTAAACTCGCACATTAATGTAATAAAATGACCAAACTTTTTGGATAAGGAAGCCCGAGTTATGAATGTTTCCAACTATTCAAAATTAAGCATCACCCTTATTAACTTGTTGAGCATGTAGTGCCTGAACCTATTTATTGTGAAGACTATAGCCAATCACTCCTTCTCCACTTGTTTTGTATCATGTCTCATAATCGAGAATAATATGGATAATGAAATAAATGGCCTGCTCATGACTATCTTTATTATCTTTTTTCCAAAATGAACACAATCAAGACATCAATGGCTTGAGAGTATAAAATCAAAGAATACGTAGTTTTCCATGGCATGAGCATAGGTAGTGACTTAAGGAATCACTTTACTGACTCAGATGCTTCACGAGACTCATTTTTCAAAAAAATTCAAAAATCCTTCTTAAGAAAACCGTTGATAGGTTGAATAGCATATGTTAAGTCAGGGATAAACCTATTAGGTTGATAGGTTGAATAGCATATGTTAATTCTCAACTCATCCGTGGGTGGGGACATCTTGAAGACTATTTGAATCTTTTCAGGGTCAACATCAATGCCTCAAGAAAACCTAACCTATCCTATAAACTTACCACCTGTTATTTCAAACACACAATTCTTAGGATTTAGCATTACTCCATACTTGAATAGTCACGAGAGAATGATACAAATCACTTTGGGTTCATTTCCAAACTTCTTTTCTTTTGTCATTATGTCATCAACATATGATTCCATAATCTTATGAATAAGATCATGAAAGATACATGTCATTCTCCCTTGGTAAGTGGATTTGGAATTCTTTAGGATGAATGACATGAATTCATAGCATAATATTCCCTAAGGAGTCATGAAGGTAGTTTTCATTTGGTCCTCCTTAAAAATCCTAATCTGGTTGTAATAAGAAAATTCTTCCATAAGAGATAGCAGCTCATACCCAACTGCTGGGTATTGGATAACATTAATTGAGGGACGAGTAAAATCATCTTTGGGAGAAGCCTTTTTAATGTCCTTGAAATCAATGCAAATGTGTATCTTTCCATTGTTTTTAGAGATGGGAGGATGTTCGATACCTACATGGAATAATATACCGACTTGATAAACCCTACTCGCAAAAGCTTCATTACCTCCTCTTTAACCATTAAAACCAATTTTGGCTTCATGAGTCTCATTTTTTGTTTCAAGGGTTTAGTGTTAGGAATTATAACTATGTTGTACAATACAACATCGGGGGAAACATACATCATCTCCTTATAGCTAAAGGTGAAGGAATTTGAATTATAATTAATAACCTTCATGTGTGTCTCTATTTATTTTGGAGGCAAAGAAGAACCAAGTTTCAAGATTTTGGGTTTTTCTTTTGTCCATGTGTTTATGTTTATCATTTCTTTTATCAAAGAGGAATTACCCTCCTCAGCTCATGTGGGGTTGGAGGTAGCTCCAAGTCTTCCTCAATTTCATAGATTTCAAAATCTTTAGAAGAATAATAATTTTTTATACGATCCCTGAAGTTGGAGGAAGAATGAGGTATAAGGGAATATCCCTTCTTATGGTGTGCGGGATGAAGGTATGTATATGCATTGAGGTATCCTAAGATAATATCATCATTTTCCATGAAATCGAACATGGTGGGATTGTTCTGAGTCTTGACATATGAAAAAATTGCATTAGTTGGCATCCATAGAAAAAAGTCCTCATTGGGACTAAAATGTTAAGAGAAAGTGGCCATACAATCTTCCAATAGGTTTTACTCTAATGGACTAGCTTTTATAGAGATAATGTCAAAACCATTTACAAATATCAAGAATTATGGACTTTTATAGTTGTATGTGCTCTGCTCTAGTCTCATAGAATTACGAGACTTGATTTGTAATGAGTCGAGAATCACTTAGGACTCTGATATTTTTTCCACCCATTATTTTGGCCATGATAAGACCAAGAAGAAGAGATTCATACTCATCTCCATTGTTCATGCATTCAATGTTTAGATTGAAGGAAAAATGTGTTATCCTCTCCTCAAGGAATGTGAGGATCACCCCTACCCCAACAGCAAAGCAATGCATTGTACCATCATAGTTGAGATTCCAATAGTTGTTGTGGAAGATAGAAGCTTGATCATTATTGGATTCTTCTTCCTTAACTTATGATACCTAAACCATACAAACCTCATAAAAGACACTAGATTGAATTGAGGGAATTCCAAGATCATCACCTATACCCAATGAATAAAATGGGAGAAAAATAGGTGAATAACTCTCTAAAATCTTAATAACTTCATCCCTGGTTTTCATCAACATAATTTCTTTTGCAGTGGATTTGTTTTAATTAGCATCTGAACCTTCAATTCCCTTAAGGAGTTCTAACTCAATGGTGGGCACAAGATTAGATTTCGGGACTAATCCTTGAGAAGGATGAGACGTTTTTAACTCGTTAGCTAAGATTTTGAATTTTGTGTGAACCATGGGTTTCTCCTTTAGGTTGGCTAGGTGAATTTTGAATGGCTTTGGGTCATCTTGAGCTAAAAAGACCTTCCCTAGATTCAAGAATATGAATTTTTGAAATAAAATTGAAGGGATTACGTTCATTCTATGAATCCAGGGTCGATAGAGATTCAGATTATAGTTTTTTCCCAATATATAATATAAAATTCAGTCAACACGGTCTCGGGTCTAACGGTTGCTGGAAGCACTATGGTTCCAATGTAAGTTTCCTTGAGACTATCATAGATGTCAGCGTGTTTCAAGTGGAGGAATAGTTCATCTCCCCATAACATAGATTATACAGAAATAAGAAAGGGACTATATTAACAGTAGCCCCATCATTTATCATTGCTCACTTAATGTAATTGTTATAAATCCAAACATTTAAATACAACACAAGATCACCTCTCTGTGCTAGCTCAACATTAGAAATCTTCTTACTGATATCAAACACAAATCAATCATCTCTCTCAAGCCACCACGAGTGATAGACATTGAAGTCTATATGATTAACTTGGGCTTCTATAGGGGATGATGTTGATTAGATGACCAAGACCTAAAACTTATAATAAATCCCGTCAATGAATAGGATAATTATTTCACAAATCCAAAAAATTAGTGTGGGAAAAGGTCTTAGTCAAATATGTGATCAAAGAATAGGTTCCAATTGGATTAGGATCCACTTGCATATCATCTTAAATTTAGGGATAAATGGGGAAAGGATTTGAATAATATTCATGGGGGTGATTTACCACATGTACTTCCAGTTCATTTTCAAATTTAACAAGGCCTACAATCTTTGGGTTATTGCGGTTGTTTAGAGGAGGATCTACATAAGGATCTGAAGACGTAGAGGCTTCATGATCATTATTTCCAGTGGGATCCCCCTTGTTAGTAACATGAGGATTGAGATTTGCATTTTTGGGATGCATTTGGAGGGGATTGTTATAAACCCCAAGAGTATAATTCTACAGAGCAATAGGCCCCATGTGAGCATTCTACATAGGTGCCATGGGATTATCCAAGATCATATCGATGAAGCATTTTCTCTGGTCTTCCATAAGTTGTTGTATGAAATTATTACAATCACTGCATGTTCGAGC
The DNA here is from genome assembly GCA_019776745.2 of Taxus chinensis. Taxonomy (NCBI): domain Eukaryota; kingdom Viridiplantae; phylum Streptophyta; class Pinopsida; order Cupressales; family Taxaceae; genus Taxus; species Taxus chinensis. The sequence goes on along the minus strand of CM034155.1, from coordinate 186,475,466 downwards.
ATCATTACGTATAACCTTATGGAAACCATAGTATAAGTTGGGATCATAGTCACAAGGTATTTGGTTTTAGTTTTTCTCTATCCCATAGTTTTTGTTGTTTTTTTATTGTTGATTGTTATAGTTAAATTTGTGACACCTATGGCCTTGGATCTTATACTGGTTCTGGAATTGGGTCAGATGTTTTCTTGGGTATTCAACCAAGCCTTAGGCCTAGACCTATTGATGAGGAAGGGGAGGGTGACTAAAATCAACTACATTAATAGGAGTGAAAATTTTGTTCCTTTGATTGTTTGTATTTAAATTGTTATTACCATTATTTGTGTTGTCTTTACTAATAACATTTTAATTTTTGGGTTAATCAATTACATCCTTCATTATAGCACGAAGGTTATTATTGAGGTCCTTTGCTCCTTGATTGTTATTATTCAAATTTTTGGGGTAATTCGAATTATCCTGAGAGGGAGTGACTAGTTTCCCATTTTTACCGTAAATATTTCGTCCACTTTCGATTGCTGTTTGGTCAATGTGTAGAGCACCCTCTAAGACCTCCTCATATCTCCTAAGAGGAAAATTTTGTACCTCCTCTTCAGTTTCTTGATCGAGTCAATGGAGGAATAGATCACAAATATCTTTTTGATCCATGTTGGGAGAACTAGCTAAGGAGTAGAATAATTGCTTCCAAATTTGGATGATATGGGTTACAGATTCATTATTATTTTATTTGATGTGGAGGAACTCTCAAATTCCTATTCTTAAGATCTTGTTAATGTCGAAATCCATTATAAAATATGATTTGAGTTGTTTAAAAAAAATAATGGAGGCTTTCGGGATCCTATAGTACCAGTTGAGAGAAATACCTTCAAGTGTCTTAAGGAATATCATTGCTACAATTACATCCGAAGGAAGTAGCTCTCTAATGGAAGTTACATATGCCTTGATGTGGGAATTTGGGTCCCCCTCCCCCTTGAAATTTTAGATGTTTGAAAATGGTCACAGGAGTATGACACACTAGATAGTGAAATCCATATGATATTTAAAGTATTTTGAGTATGTCCCTAATGCATTGGATTCAACCATGGATGACCCTTATTAAGGAGGAAGAGGTGGAGTAGGATGTCTGTATGGCACAACATAAGATCATTGGTTGGGGTGTAAGTAGCCCCTATTTACTGATCATACACATTGGTGCTCAAAATAGTCTCGCCCCATTTTGTTGTCCTTGTTGTTTTTTCCCTAAATAATTGAAGAAAAATGAATGGATGTAGCTTGGAGAAATGCATTTGAGCCTTGTAACATTTATTAAATCTCTGTCCTTGGAGAAATTTAAATCTCAAAGCTCAAATGGTTATTTTTCCCCATTTTACAGTTTGATGGGTGTTTCTCCCAGTCATATTTACATCCTTGCATCAACAGGAAACGTGAACTCTTTTTGTTGGACACGGATCAGTGGGGCACTCTAAAACTCTATGGATCACCTTGACCCAAAACTTGGTCTGCATGGAGAAGCGGCACTCATTTGAAGGTTAACTTTTTCGGTTTGACCTTAAAGTGGCACCGGGAGGACATGGGAGGTTTCGCTGCTCTGCTTTGACTTAGACAAAAATATTAGTGTAGCTAATATAGTTTGGCAAGAACAGGGACACATGATCAAGCCCGCGCTCATTCAGAGTTCAAACATGGGCACCATTTTGAAATTGCACCATCGAGACACATGGAGGCTTCTGCCGAGTCTCCCCATACTTAGTATTTTTTCAAAAGGTTTTGGGAGGCTTGGAACACGTGGAGGAACCACACATGTTTGAGGACCAGCCCTTGAGTTTCATTTTAAATAAGTTTGAGGAGGAAACTTGGAGGCCTCCGCTCACTTTACATTTTTCTTGGACTTTTCAACAGCCAAAGGAGATTACCTCGGACTCTGACACATGGTGCACCTTCCGTTGAGCTTAAAGCCTTCAGAAAAATCTTGCTAGACTAGGACACATGTGATGATCCCACGCTCTTTCAAGATCTCAAATTTTGGGAAACAACTTAAGATGTGCCATTGTGACATGTGGTAGTTTGAAAAGTCAAAGTGCGGGGAAGCAGACCATCAGGGGAAACTTGGGTGTTTTTCCACCTAAGGATTCAAACATCAAAATGGCCCACAATCCTGACAAAGGAGAGGTCAAGGTTGAAAACTCAAAGGGCAAGGAAGAGGACCATCGGGGACAACTTGGGTTTTTTTCCTCCAAAGGGTTAAAACACCTTGAAGTGGCCCGTAGACCTGGCAGGAAATAGTCAAAACTTTTCCTTGGTTAATGGCGGAAGGGCGGAGCTGCGGAGGAAAATTGTAAATTTTTCCCTTTTCCAAAAAGGAGGTGAAATATCAAAATTTGGCCGATTTTCCGTTGGGACCCACCTCAGGACACGTGTTACACTCATTTCTCAAGGGCAGAGATGCGGAGAAAACTCAAATTTTTTTCCATTTTTTTAAAGGGTTGCAAAAAATCAAAGGAACCCCCCGGGCCTATTTTAAAATTGATTCTTCCACGTGCACCGCCCAAATTCAAAGTAAAGATCAATGACAATTGTATGTTTGAATTTGATTTTCCCCCCATTTTATTGAAAATCTCCTGGAAGTGCGAGTCTTCATGATTTCTTGGAATTTCCTACATGCCAAGCAGGGAGGGGAGTAAAATTTGATATCTAAGTTTGGTGGGGGAGATCTGGAGACGTCTTTCCCCATTAAAATGGTCTGACTATCAAGATCAATCTAGATTTTTCATTTTTTCTTCTCCTGAGCATGCAAGGAACCATATTTGATAGAATAGGGGTAGAAGTGGTTGGCGAATTGAAGGAACAGTGATTTTCTAGAGGAAGGAGTTGAATGCGGGAGATTTTTGAAGAGATCTTTCCCCCTGAGTACCTGGCGAATTTTGTAGATATGATTGTGGGAATCATGATCGTGATCATGGCAAGCACTGGTGGCACTCAATGTCTAGATTTTTGGGGGAAAAGGATCTGTTGAAAATGTTATAAATGTCACAAATTTATCATGTAAATGGTTGGAGTATGAGGGGTCAAGACTTATTTTCCTAATAGGGAAAAGGCTTGATAGAGCCCATCCTTTTTTGAGAAGCTGATTGAGAATCATGTATATCTCTTTTGTATTGAATTTGATCATGTTAAGGTGGTTGTGAGTGTACAACCATTGACAAGCTTTGAGATTATTCTAGAAAATTTCCCCTGCTGATAAATTTAATCAAACTCGAGCTATTCTGTGTGGATCTTGTCCAAATGTGTGGCTTTACTTCTGAAAGACTACAAATAGTTGTTCTTATTCCTATTGTAATCTTGTGTCAAAATCTATCTTAATCACACAGGTATCAATCCTTGTGATAGTTTAGTGACATTTGCAATTTCATTTCTTATAAGATATTTCATCTGGGAGTGAAATAAATGATTTAAAATCACTTTTCTCTCATCTATTGACCAAGATTGTCTGTAAGCCTCAGGGTGTACCTCATGCATGATTGGACTCAGATCTTGATGTTTTTTGGGTTTTCCAACTCGATCCTTCATGTTAGAATCTCATAGATTGTATGAAAAAGTGCTAATCTGGGCCTCCGTTGAAGCACATATTCTTGTTAAAGAAACATTTTAGCTGCTCTGTGGCATTCAGTTGGTTTAATTTTCCATTTTGTGAAATGTTCTCAAAGATTAGTTATAATCAACTTTATCCTGCTTCACCTCCCACCAAATTCATTTAAAACAACTAATCCTACCCATACTACCCTTGTTTTTCATGTGTGTATACAAATGCATAAAATTTACTACCAAAACATGTAGAAATAATCAAGATTCCAAATGTCTTTAGTAGCCTGAACCTTGCCTAGAGAATATCTCCACTATCTAGAGTGACAACTCGTGAGAGTTAGATTTTGTTGCATTGATCATATTTTCTTCAAGGTCTCCTTAAAAATTTCATTAGGAAGGATATCTCCATCTCCTCCAGCAAACAACAGGATACAAAAGGGTTCTCTTACCTTGGTTGAAAGGCACAACCTAAAAGTAGCTTGAGGGTGTTATCCATTTCTCCACATTTGAGTGATTAAGGGCCAATCAGATCCCATCCCCAGATACCAAACAACTCATCATGATCTATCTGTCTCTAAGATTCCTGCTAAACCTACGATGTTGCTTAGAATTTGAAGGAGAATCGATTTGGGTGCCAACACCTTATTGGCACCATTGCTAAGGAAGATTGTGAGTGCAGTTCATATTCATACTTTGGTAAAAAACTTCTTATATGCTCTATGTTGTATGTGTAGTTATTTCAGTTCCTACACCTAATGCACCAACTTTCATTGATAAATTTGGGTAAAGAAAAGTTAGAATCTTTCCATTTCCAGTTTATAGTGTTGACAGAATTTTGACAGATCATATTTAGTGCATTTGCACAACTAAGGTGGAAATCCTTAGTGGAAACTCCCTATTTATTTGATTCTTGATGAGTATCAGTGTCTTAACCTCTGTCAAGTGAGATTTGTTACTAATCTCTATAAAGCTGGAAGGAAGAAGATATTTCTTTGCTAGGGATTTTGCTAGAACATTATTTCCAGAGCTAGGAAAAGACAAATTAGAAGGAAGAAAATCCTGGAGAGTTGTTGGAGATCAATAGACAAGAAAAGGGATCTCCATTGATGAAGGTGATCGGCATATTATTGAAGACTGTAATTTAATTACTTCTGAATCAGATAGCCTCTTTATGGAATTGAATTCTCCAACTAGAGAGGGGCCTTCATTTTATTTTGAAAATTTCACTTCTCACTCTACCCCTATATTTTCTAAAGTTGATTGGGATTTCTACAAAGCAAGGCCTTTAGAGGATATCCATTTTGAAATTTATACCCCTATTTTTCAAAGACCCTCTGTCCCTTATCAATTTGTCACCCCTCCAGGGTCACCTCCTCAAAACAACATGGCCTTGCCCCCCACCCAGACCCCCTTTTGTTGTAAACACCTTTGGACCTATAAATTTTGTAGGGATGGTTGGTTATCCAAATGTAGTTCCCCAAGAAGTAAGGAACAAACTGCCAAGTTCCAAGGAAACAATGCTATAATTGGTGATCAACATCTAAAGCTTTTTATCAATATGATGGAAGACTTTGAGATTGAACATGAAGATGTGTATATCAAATTATTTGTCCATACTCTGGAAGAGGATGCAAGGGACTGCTATAAAGATTTACTAGATAATTCAATTGATTCTTAGATGGAGATGAGCAATGCATTTACAATGCAGTATGGTGATAAAACTGGCCATAGGTTTCTTTTGATAGAATTTGAAAACATAAAAAGAATCCTCGTGAGTCAGTACATTATTTCTAACACAAGGTTTAATAAGACCTTGAGGATGATTTCTTGTTAGGATACGGCCATGTGATGAATCATGTTTGAGCAAATATTCAGATGCATTTGATAAAAAGGCTTCTTACTACTTGAGAGGAAAAATCCCTACTAATTTGAGGTAGGCATTCACCATGGCCCTACAAATTGAGAGTAACATCAAGGCAATTGGAAATCCTCCAAAAAGGGAGGGTTTAAAACTAATTAACCTAGAAAAACCCCAAACAAGCAAGGCTGCATGATTTGGAAGAAGTTGTGAAGACTTTGGTAGGGACCATCAAGGAAATATCATACAAACTAGCCTGGGTAGAACAGGGGATTGGGCAGAGCTCACAAGGTCAACACAAGCAGCAAGGCTAAGAAAGGTTCACAAATCACAAATAATGTGATGATAGAGCCAAGGGACCTATTTGATTTGGAAATAGGTAGCCCTAAGGCAGGGAAAATAGAATGGTGCCTGATCCTTTAGCTGCCAGAGTTGATGTTGTGGAGTAGATAGATGTCATTGATTGGTGTGATAGATGTTTCACGCCCCATGCTCCTTGTGAAGAAGATCATGAAGAAGAAGAATAAGTTGATGATGATAATGATGATGATGTATACATGATGGGTTGTTCCATGAGCTCACAATAAGGGGAAAATTCAACTGAGGTGATAAGTGCTCGGACTACAGCCACTTTTTGGGACTACATTTATAGGGTACCTATTCTTCCTCCCTCTCATAATTTAGAAGTAGATAATGTACAAGAGTTTGAATTGCCCAATAATGACTTTGAATATTTAAGGGCTTTAATGATAAAGAAGTATGATGGAGGAATCCCATCTGAGGAAGATAGACAGTTACTGATGAATTCTGTTGTTGCTCAAGAAAAGGAATATAACAATAAGAAGTAAGGATGTCAAAGAGGCAGGGCCTCAAGCCAAGCCAAATGCTCCCTTACTTTCAAACATTCCTAAATATGCTCCTAAAAAATATGCACCTGCCAAAATCCCTGCAGTTCCAAACAAAAATCATACCCCACCTCATGCCCAAGCTGTCAAAAATCATGTACCGCCTAGTGAGTGTGTCATATTTCCTTCCAATGTCGCCTTACCAAAGTCTATCCCTTATGATATTGCTCAAGTCTTGAGTCATATCAAAATCTTACTTCCAATTGTTGAGTTGTCTTAGGATCCCTGAGCACAAGAAAAGGGCATTGGAGTATTTTGGACTGAAAGAGGAGAAGACTGCCCTAGGTAAAAATATAAACATTGTGGAGACCCCATCAGTCATTGAAGAACCAGAAGCACCACCAGCATCAAAAGAGCTAGATGAACCACTTGAGGTTTATTTGGGAACATCCTTGGTATATTCTCAACTGAATGTGGATCCATTTTTCACCACTCTGATCATTAAAGATAGATTGTTACTCAACTATATGTTTGATTCATGGGCATCATGCAATGTTATGCCTCTAGAGGTCATGAATGAGCTAAACATCAAATTAAAAACAACATATGGGAGGTGTACTTCCATGGATTCCAGAGAGGTGTCAGTGGTGGGATGTGTGAAGGGTCTAGTGGTACAACTTGCTGCCTATCTAGGAAAGAATTTGAAGCTTGATGTAGTTATTGTTGATTTCCTAGCCAAGTGGGGTATGTTGTTATCTAGAAAATGGGCTAGAAGTGTTGGTGGGAGTGTTCAAATGGATATGTCATATGCCACCATCCCAATTGAGGGCAGCCTTGTCAAGTTGTATGGGGAAAAGAAGATGTTGCACCTAATTGAGGATCCCAATAATGCATCTAATGAAGTTCTGTACACAAGTGTTGATGCTGATAACTTTGTAGGATTTGTTAATGGAAAGGAGCACAAGATTGAAGAATGAAAATTCCTTGAACAAACTTGGGATCTCCTTGGACTCTGTTGTTTGATGGAGCTTGCTCCAAGTTTAGGATTGGTGCTGGTGTTGTTCTGCTTTTCTCCAGGTCAGGAAAAAATTATTTTTTCCTTCAAACTCAACTTTGAGTGCACTAACATACATTGTTGACTATGAGGCAGTGTTGTTGGGTTTAAGAATTTCTTGGAAGTATGGTGTCAAAGACATCATTATCAAGGGAGACTCAGAATAAATTGTAAGGCAAGTTAGAGAAATTATATGCCACAAAGAATCAGCATATGAAACAATACAAGCATGCAGTTTGGGATTTCATTGAGATGTTTGATTCATTTAACATTGTGCATCATGATAGGAAGTTCAATGAATTGGCAGAATAACTTGCAATGTTGGGGTCTTGTTTTGACAATTGATGCAGTGTCCCCATATTGTGAATATGATGTGGAAGTATTGACAAGACCCTCTATCCCTGACAACATTAAACACTGACAGGTATTTGATGATGATGCTGAGATCAGAAGATTTTTACAGAACAAGGGAGAGTTCATCTGTTCAATGCATTGATTTAAAGCCAATGATATGTGCCACAGAGGGGAAGGGAATCATCTAGCTAAAGACTAATACCATCCCCAGAGGGCTGGTTGCTCTTGAATCAAAATTTGATAATGTTGATTGCATTATTAATAGACATATGGCAGCCTCAAGGGATGTTGAGGAGCATGAACTTGGCACGAAGGAGAAACCAAGGAAAATTTGGTTAGGCAGGAATCTTTGCAAGGAGGAGAAGCAGTCATACATCCAATTGTTGAAAAAATATCAGGATTGCATGGCTTAGACATATTCTGAACTAAAAGCATACAGAGAGGACTTGTTTCAACATAAGATTCCCTTGGAGTCTAATGCAAAGCCATTCAAGTAGAAACAGAGGCCAATCAATCCACTCTTATCTCTTAAAATGCAAGAGGAAATGAAGAAGCTAAGAGATGCAGGGATTATTCAGCCCACGAGGTATTCTTCTTGGGTTGTAAACCTAGTACCAGTGAGAAAGAAGAATGGTGACATCAGGCTGTGTGTAGATTTCAAGAATCTAAACAGAGCATCTATGAAGGATAAGTATCCTTTACCAAATATGGAAAATATGTTATAGTTAGTGACTGGTTCTAAGCTCCTTTCTACCCTAGATGGTTTCTCTGGTTATAACCAAGTTGTGGTGAAGGAATTAGAGAGGATCAAGACAACCTTTACTACTCCTTGGGGGACGTATGTGTATGTTAGGATGCCCTTCAGTTTGATGAATGCTGGAGCCACCTTTCAAAGAGCAATGGATGTTGCTTTTGCTAGTTACATCAATGAGTTTATTGCAGTGTATCAAGATGATGTAACTATATTTTCTAGGAAGAGAAGTGATCACCTGCTGCACTTGGAGAAGATGTTGATAAGATGTAGAGAATATGGCATCTCACTCAATCCAAAGAAGTGCCATTTTGGAGTGCAGAAGGCAAAATTTCTTGGCCACATCGTGTCACAAGAAGGGGTGATGATTGATCCAGAAAGGGTAGAGGCCATCAGCAAGGTCCCAATTCCAAGGACCAAGAAAGGAATTCATTTTTTCTTTTTGCATATAAACTTCATCAGGAGATTCATATCAAACTTTTTTGAGTTGACGATTCCAATCATTTCCATGTTAAAAAAGGACTAGGTCATCCAGTGGGAGGAGGCTGCCATCCAAGATTTCAATGGGATTAAAGAGGCACTAAAGCATGCACCTGTTCTAGATAGCTCCAGACTATAAGAAACCCTTTCAACTGTTCTCTTTTGCTTCAGAGAACACTATTGCTTATGTCCTGCTGCAGAAGGATGATGAAGGGGCTGAGAGGCCAATTGCCTTTTTCAGTAAGGCATTGCAAGGGGCTGAGTTGAAATACACTATTATGGAGAAACAAGCATTTTCCTTGGTAAAAGCAACAGAAGGTTTTCATGTCTTACATTTTTAGTTCTAAGATTGTTGCTTATGTTCCCCACACCATGGTGAAAGACATCTTATCAGAGATGGAAGTCTCAAGCAAAAGATGTAGATGGGTGAACAAGTTGCAAGAATATGACATGGATATCCAAACCATGAAGCTGGTGAGAGGTTTGGGCATTGCTAAGCTTATGGCTGAGAATAACTTGTAAAATATTGAGGTAAATGAGGTAGAAGAAGGTAGGGTAGATGTTTTCAAAAATTTGATGAGTTCTGAGTGGTACCAAGATGTACTTTTTTTATCTTAGACATTTGAAATACCATGAATATTTAAGTAAGAACCAGAAAAGAGCCCGTAATTTGGCTTCCCAGAATTATGTCATTACTGATTATAGGTTAGTGTGGAAGAACCTAGAGGGAGTAATCTTAAGGTGCATTACTAAAGAATATGCCCCCAAGATAATTGCTGATATCCATGGAGGATTTTGTAGGGGGAATTTTTCTGAAATAGTCACAACACACAAGATCTTGAGGGCTGATTATTGGTGGAAAAATATCTTCAAGGATACAACCTTATTGGTTATAAGATGTGAGATTTTCCAGCGCTTCTCTGGGAAATTGAAAGCTTCAGGATCCCTTCCTTTGTATCCTATATCAATTGAAGCTCCATTCAAGCGATGGGGAATGGATTTCATTGCTGAGATTTCAAACCCTTCAAGTGTTGGCCATAAGTGGATTCTTGTAGCCACTGATTACTTTACTAAATGGGTGGAGGTAATCCCCACCAAGAAGGCAACACACCAAGTTGTCATGGACTTTGTGCTAAACCACATCATCTACAGGTTTGGGGTGCTAGTCAAGATTGTTGCTGACAATGCCATGAGCTTTAGAGCTAAACCTTTGGTGGAAATGTGTAAAGAATATGGGATCAACTTGACATATGCCTCTAATTAAAACCCCCAAGGAAATGGACAAGCTGAGTCCATTAATAAAAAATTGTTGAATATTATCAGAAGAACCTTGGAGCTAAACAAAAGAAAATGGGGTGAACAGTTGAAGTTTGCTATTTGGGATGATAGAATCACCATTAAAAGAGCCACTGGAAAGAGTCCATTTGAGTTGGTGCATGGAACTCAGGCCCTACTACCCCTACGTATGAAATTGTCCTCATATCAGTTCATTCAGCAACTGGAGGATCAAGAAGTAAGTCCTTATGATGCTCGCATTAACCATATTGTTGAACTTGATGAAGAAAGGAGGGCATCCCACCAAGGCATGTAAAGTTTAGAGAAAAGATGAAGAAGTTATTTGACAAGAAGGTCACTCCTAGAGCTTTCAATGTTGGAGATCTTTTGCTACTATGGGATAGCAGGCATGAAGATAAAGGTAAGCATGGCAAGTTTGACTCATTAAGGATGGGCCCTTACTCCATTGATATCAGAATTGGTGAGCATACATCTTCTTGAAGGATTTGGATGGTGAATTGCTTGAGCTGCCTATTAATGGTAGGAATTTGAAGCATTTCTTGGACTGATTCCCTAGGATCAAGGTAAAAATATTTTGTATAGTGTATAGTTTGTTGTTTGTTTCCTGTCTTTTGTGTTGTCACTCGCTCTGGTCCTTGGTGACCTATTTTTGCTGGTTTCTCTGTTCATTTTTGGAGGATGGCTCTATTTCTCTGCAAGCTGAATCCTTTTCCCAATGGATTTTTTTTTCACTTGGTCTACCGTTGTTCTTGTGGCACTCACAGGGAGTGCCCATCCCCGAGGCGGAGCCAATGTTAGTGCTAAAAATAGTCTTGCCCCATTTTGCTATCCTTGTTGTTTTTTCCCTAAATAATTGAAGAAAAATGAATTGATGTAGCTGAGAGAAACATATTTGAGCCTTCTAACATTTCTAAAATCTCTTTCCTTGGAGAAATTTTCATCTCCGAGCTTAAATGGTTATTTTTCTCCATTTTACGGTTTCACGGGTATTTCTCCCAGTCAAATTTACATCCTTACGTCAACAAGAAATGTGGCCTCTTTTGGTTGGATGCGGATCACCGGGGCACTCTAAAACTCTATGGATCACCTTGACCCAAAACTGGTCCACGTGGAGGAGCGGCACTCATTTGAAGATTTACTTTTTTGGTTTGGTCTTGAAGTAGCGCCAAGAGGACACGTGGAGCTCTCCACTGCTCCGCTTTGACTTAGACAAATTTTTAATGCAGCTAATACAATTTAGCGGAATATGGACACGTGGCAAGCCCACACTCATTCAAGGTCTCAAACTTGGGCAACATTTTGATATTGCGCCATGGAGACACGTCGAGAAACCATGCATGTTTGGGGAACGACCCTTGAGTTTCATTTTAAAGAAGTGCTAGCAGGACAGTTGGAGGCCTCTACTCACTTTGCATTTTGGTTGGAATTTTCAATTGCCAAAGGAAATTTCCTTGGATTTTGACATGTGCTACCTTCTGCTTGAGCTTCAAGCCTTTTCCAAACAAATTTTGTCAAGCCAGGACATGTGGCGAGCCCACGCAAGGTCTCAAATTTTGGGAAACATCTCAAGATGCGCCATTGTGACCCATGGCAAGTTTGAAAATTCAAAGGGGTGAGGAAGTAGACCATCAAGGGAAACTTGGATTTTTTAAGGATCCTCTTGTTACCAAAAGGATTAAAAATCAAAATGGCCCGCAGACCCGACAAGCAATAGTCAAAACTTTGCCTCGGTCAACAGTGGAAGGGCGGAGCTACGGGGGAAATTTGGAAATTTTTCCCATTTCCAAAAGGGAGGTGAAATATCATAATTTGGCTACAGTTCCTTTAGGACCCACCTCAGGACAAGTGTCAGGCTCATTTCTCAAGGATGGAGGCACAGAGCAAAATGGAAATTCATTCCATTTTTTCAAAAGTTTGTTAAAATTCAAAGGAACCCCCCAGGCATGTTTTAAAATCGAATCTTCCACATGGATGGCCCAAACTCGAAGAGAAGATCAATGGCTGCTATGTATCTGAATCTGATTTCCCCCCCATTTTACTGAAAATCTCCTGGAAGTGTGAGTCTTCATGATTTCTTGGTATTTCCTACACACCAAGTAGGGAGGGGAGTAAATTTTGATATCTAAGTTTTGTGGGGAAGATCTTGAGATGTCTTTCACCATTAAAATGGTCTAACTATTGGGCTCGATCATATTTTCCATTTTTATTCTCCCGAGTGCACGAGGAACCAGGTTTGAAAGATTAGGGGCGGAAGTGGTTAGCGAATAGAAGGAAGAGTGATTTTCTAGACGAAGGATTTGAATGCAGGATATTTTTGAAGAGATCTGCCCCCCTGAGCACCTGGCAACTTTTTGCAGATCTGATTCTGGGAATCATGATCGTGATCATGGAAAGCACTGGTAGTACTCAATGTATGGATTTTTGGGAGAAAAGGCTATGTTGAAAATTTTATAAATGGAAATAATTTATTGTGCAAATGGTTGGAGTATGAGGGGTTAGGACTGATTTTCCTAATAGAGAAAAGGCTTGATAGAGCCCATCCTTTTTTGAGAAGCTTGTATATCTCTTTTGTATTGAATTTGATCATGTCAAGGTGGTTGCGAGTGTACATCCATTGATAAGCTCTGAGATGGTTCTAGAAAATTTCCCCTACTGATAAATTTAATAAAACTCGAGTTATTCTGTGTGGATCTTATACATAATGTGTGGCTTTACTTCTGAATGTCTACAAATAGTTTATTCTTGTTCCTATTGCAATCTTGTGTCAAAATCTATCTCAATCACACAGGTCTCAATCCTTGTGATAGTTTAGTGGCATCTGCAATTTCATTTCTCAGAAGAGCTTTCATTTGGGAGTGAAATAAATGATTTAAAATCACTTTTCTCTCATTTGTTGACAGACATTGTTTGTAAGCCTCTGGGTGTACCTCAGGCATGATTTTGCTCAGATCTTGATATTTTTTAGGTCTTCCAACTCGATCCTTCGTATTATAATCTCATAGGTTGTATGAAAAAGTGCTAATCTAGGTTTCCATTGAAGCACATATTCTAGTTAAAGAAACATTTTAGCTGCTCTGTGGCATTTTGTTGGTTTAGTTTTCCATTTTTGCAAAATTTCTCAAAGATTAGGTATAATCAAATTTATCCTGCTTCATCTCCCACCAAATTCACTCAAAATAACTAATCCTACCCATACTATACTTTTTTTTCATGTGTGTATACAAATGCACAAATTTTACTACCAAAACATGCAGAAACAATCAGGATTCCAAATGTCTTTAGTAGCCTGAACCTTGCCTAGAGAATATCTCCACTATCTAGAGTGACAACTCATGAGAGTTAGGTTTTGTTGCATTGATCATATTTTCTTCAAGGTCTCCTTAACAGCTTCATTAGGAAGAATATCTCCATCTCCTCCATAAACGACAGGCTACAAAAGGGTTCTCTTACCTTGGTTGAAAGGCACAACCTAAAATAGTGAGGATAGATCAAATCCTCTTGAGGGTGTTATCAATTTCTCCACATTTGAGTGATTAAGGGCCAGTTAGATCCCATCCCCGGCTACAAAAAGACTCATTATGATCTATCTGTCTCTAAGCTTCCTACTAAACTTGTGACGCTGCTCAGCTTATGAAGGAGAATCAATTTGGATACCAACAATACAAACTAGAATAGGAGAAAATATCCCCAGTGGTGACTTGGAATACAAATTAAGGTAAAGGGAAATTTTTTTATGATATGGATTGGTAGGAACAAAACAAGGAAATGTCACATTTCCAGCTGGAATGGCATTTGAGAATGCACTTCAGATTTTCCCCTTTGGTGGGTATTCTTATGAATAAAAAGGGGCATACCTAATGTTCCCGATGTTGTGAAAATGTTTCTAGTGCTAAAAACACCCATATAGACCTATGAAGGTGATGGTGTAGAGGTAACATAACTATGGTTGTGAACATGTTCGGTAAATTTTCCTTTCCATATGAATGGTGTAGAATGTGAAGGTTAGGCACTAGTTCTCTAATTATTTCCACCAATGTTTAAATCACAATTCTTGATGAAGGTTTTGCATTTTTCCTAGGTGTATGTTGATTCTTGTTAGGGGGGAAAGGCACATGATGTCCTTTTATGAATTGATCCCTAGTATGACACACCTCGTTTGATGTATTTTTTGTTTTAGGGGAGGGTTAACAATGTTATTATGGAGAAGAAAATTAATATACCCCTGTATCCTATCCAAGTATTGATTTATGGCATTAAGGTGCTCATCTCTTTTGTCAAGACATGCTAGAAAATCATCATTAAGTAATAGATAATAAGGAAGTGGATCAATTGGAATAGTGATTTGAGGTCTAGATAAGACAAAATGATAGAACCTTTGATATCTCATAAACGTCATTTTTTTCAATTGGATAACTTTGCTTGCACATTGTAGTTATGTTGGTCTATTTCCTCAATTCTAACCGTTGAAGTGGTATTATACCTATGAGGAGGGGTCGTGTGAGGAGATAAGATATTTTGGGAGAATTTTTTAGCCCATGATGACAAGGAATGTGATTGTTGCATACCCATATGAGCATCATAAGCTTCAAGAACCAGAATGTGCCTACCATATTCCTGACCTAACTTATTCGCAGGGTGTAATACTACGTGAAGAATAATGGGATACGAGAAGGATGGATGAAATAAAGGAAAGAAAAGAGGAAATGAAAAGGAACTACTCCTTCACATCAGGTTCACCAATTATATATATAAGAATCAACACATGATGCTAGGATGCACTCGACCTCTCGAGGTCATGCTAGGAAAATCGAAATGAGATGCAAAGATGGTTATGGAATGGGTACATAAGATGAATAGGTAGAATATGAAAAAATAGATGAAAATGGATAAAAGGTAGATCAAGGAAAATGAATGTCTTGTATGAGCACAACAGGAATATGATCATCTAAGACAATGGACACTTGTCTAACTTAGGCAAGAAAAATGGAATGGTCAAGGAGGATTGTCACACAAAGGTTTCTGTCGATATCAGAATCACCAAATATACCTTGAATGGCATGTGGAATATGTGGGAATCATCTTGTTTCTAGTAAAAAAATCTCCAAATAAGGTTGTAGAGATGTGAGAGGAGATGTGTGGGAAGGACTAATTTATGGATTATGTAATCTAATTTGAAACAAGATGGTTAAATGATAACTCATTAGTTTTATTAGCTTCATCATTTAAGGCTATCAACTGTGAGATTATGTTGGGTGGACCTGGTGTGGTTTGGAAAAGCTATTTGAGGCCCTGATAAATATTTGTCAATTGTGTTACATTGATTGGTTGTGGAACTCTTGGGTCAAACACACATTTTCTAGATTTCCTAGGGCCTTAGATGGTCATATGGATGTGCAAGCAATTAATATAAGGAAATTAATAAACATGCAAGGAATCTGAAAGTGGCAAGGTCACATTTTTTGTAATCTAGAAAAATAAAGGAACTGTGGGGAGTTGTGTTAATTTACATCTAAATAATTATATGTTCCTAAATTAACAAAGAAATGAAAGCATATTTAAATTAAATCAAATTGATTACTCTCTTTGAATCTAATTAAATATGCGTGCAAATAATTAATGTAACAAAGGAAATCTAATTAATTGAAACAAAGAAAGTAAACCTAATCTATTTGTTATTTTGTATTTTCAAATGATTTTTTAACAAAAATTAACAAAACACTAATTTAATCTAATGTTTTCTCAGAATTGTTTGTTTTCTAGAACTAAATAAAAGAAATCAACATAGACACTACAACTTATTCTAATGAATTAAAATTTATTCTACTCTAAAACAAATTAAAATAAACAATAAAATAACTGGATGTGGTTATTTCCCTGTTACACAATGGATTTTATCTAATCTAATAAAAATAAAGGTTTTCCTAATTTTTAGCTGTGGATATTACTTTCTCTTCTTCTACCTCATAATCACGGGAAGATTGAAGAGCTTACCATAATTAATTCCTCCCCTTAAGCTTTCTTGGTAAAGTAGAATATTTCTACAATGAAGAAATTAAAATTAATGCATAGATATCGAAGATTCTAAAGCTCATTTTCCATGCAAATCCATAGGTATAGGAAGGGATGAGGCTTTCAATAGAATATTTTCTCATGTACAAAATAGAAATAATGAATGTAGTGAACTCTATAAAAAAATTAATAATGAAGAATTAAAAACACACTATGCACAAGAACCTCCTCTGAATCCTTCCCAGGGAAATCCACAGGGATGAGTTGGGAAGAAATCCTCAACGGTAGCTTCTTAAAGTAAAATGGAAACTACTGTGAATGCTACTACCTTGAACATATATATTCTAAAACTATGAAATTGAATCTATCTCAATAAATTATGGAAGCTTCTAGGAATGAAATAACATCTCTAACCTAGAAATTTAGTATAGAAAAAATTCAACAGTGGTAACTTTGTGGTCTCCTCATCTTATTTTCTAATGAATTTCCAAACATGTCCAGGGAGTTGTGCCGGTAGTGTACAAAAGGAATGAAAGAGTGTTGGAGCTAGTTGGTTTCACGCAATCTGGTAATAATGCAAGGAAGAGAGAAATAAGGCAAATGAACTGTGTTTTCTTGTGTACTTCTTTGTAAGATTCAGGAAGCATAATAATGTAATTCAAAATCAAAATACTCCAACTAATGCTTTAGGAAAAAGATTGATTTTTATAGAAAATTGGCAGAGAGGTGGTCCATCCCACTTAGTAGGCAAGAAGTGCCACATCACTCATGGGAGTAACATTTAATGTACTAATAATATTAAGTAGGGAAGAGTAAGTCTATATGCATATAAAAAT
Source organism: Taxus chinensis (assembly GCA_019776745.2). Lineage (NCBI taxonomy): Eukaryota > Viridiplantae > Streptophyta > Pinopsida > Cupressales > Taxaceae > Taxus > Taxus chinensis. The sequence continues at coordinate 186,458,407 of CM034155.1, read as the reverse complement.
ATCAATAATATTTTATTAAATCAAGAAATGTGAGACAAACCTGAGTTGGAAGAAGGTAACACGTGTCAAAAAAACGTTGGAAATTCTTAGATAAATGTGCACAGAATCGTTGGTCTACATAGACCAGTGGTTACACCACCACCATGTAAGTTGCGTAACTGCTGATTTTGGCAGATCGATGGTTATGTAACCACCAAGGTGGTTCTGTAACTAAAGGTTGAAAAGCTAAAGGAAAGTATGCAAAATGACTAAGGAAAGTGGGAAAAGCTATAAAATGGACAAGTATGGTAAACATGTTGTAAGAAATAAATTAGAGTTGAACATTATTGAAATCGATAATTAATCATCATTGGAGATTTTAACTATTCCAACAATGTAGTACTCTGAAAATTTGGGTGCGTATAGGTACCCTTCAACAACTTTTAAAAAAATAAGTTTTATTTGAATTTATTTAATTCTGAATGACCACAAATATAGTTTTAACCATTAAGGTAACAATGATTTTAGATAATTCAATCTTCTCCTAATTTTTTTTTTGAAATTGCTTCTAAATGGAGATAACCAAAGCTGAGTGGATCATGGAACATTGGATTGTCAGATCTTACAAGACATTTAAATGATTTTATTCATTTTAGATGTTAAAATACAACCAATTATAAAATATGACTTTCATGATTGATAGGTGAAAATATAATTTAAACATTACACATACATACATACATACATACATACATAAATATACATATAAATACACACACAGACGCACGCACGCACGCACGCACACACACACACACACACACACACACACACACACACACACACACACACACACACACACACACACACACACACACACACATATAAACTATTAAAATTACTAAACTAATTATTATATTACATATTATGAATTTGTGAGATTTATGACCATTAATACAAACAAAACTAGAAACTTTTGAATTAGAATAAGAAAAATATTTGAATATCTTATAAATAAAAACTAAAAATCAAGAAATATCTCAATCATCTATTCATTTTGATTGTTAATTTGTTTCATTTGAATCAATTTTCTTTCATTTTTCTTTGTTTGATCTCTTACAAATATAGATTAAACTACAAATATGGGATTTCATATTTTTTTAAGAAAGGTTAAACTTGGAGTCTTGAAAGTTGGAAGTTGGAATTCAATTTATAAAGAATTACAAGCTTATACTACTAGTGAGTCATTTGTTTTTGACTTTTTACAATATTTATTTAAATAATTGGAAATAGAGTTTTAATGCTCTAAAAAATTTAGCAAATTTTGTTTGTTTATAACTATGCAATAAAGACCCATAGACTTATAAAGATTATTTTTTTAAAAATCTTTTAGATTCAATCAATTAAAAAATGCCCCATTGATTTGTAATTATAAATCAGCTCATAAAATATAAAAGATGAAATCTGCAATAGAGAATAACACACTATAAAAATTTATGTAAAATATGTTTTTAATATATACCAACATTGGTTGCATTTTAAAATATTTATTATCATTTTTCTATGTACTTTTTGTGTATCTTTTGTTCTCTTTACAAGGAGAGTAGAGTAAGAATGACTACATAGTCATTTTTTGGGTTAACAATGGAATGGGTAATAGTTTCTCGTGGAGCTATAATGATATATCTAAGCCTACATATGGATGGTCAGTAGAAATTTAGGGATTTGCAAACATAATTTATTTATTTTCAATCTCTCTATTGTACAATTTAAATTATTTTATGTATTTGTTAATAATTAACATAAAGTTTTTGACGCGCATTTTAAATTTTGAAGACATTCAAATAATGTTTTGGACCATCACCTAATTTTGTTGTTGTGTGTAACCTTGAATGTCAAAATCCAACACTACTTCTGAGCTGTGGCGAAAAAATCAGTAATCAAGATATGTAAAGGTTCACGAATCTAAAAATAAGGACACCATGAGTTTTGAAATATATTAGACACAAATATATGATCAATTGACCACATGTGATGACTTATCATTGAACAAGGTTGATAATACTAAGAAATATAATATATAAGCACCCCCATTTAGTATACGATATGGTTTTTCTCATGCCATGAACTGAGCTATAGAATGTGTACATTGATAGAGATAATGTTGAGATGTAAGATTTCCTTCCACACTGCAAATATGTTATGCGATGTACGTGATGTTTGTACTGATGGTTATATATAGTTCAAAAAAGGTGTGAAATAATAAAATATGAAATGAGAACATTAATGATAGAGAGAAAATATGAGCTACAAAAATTCAACCCATCTGATGTTTGTTTAACCCATAACAATTACAGTTACATTCATACAAAGAAAGGAAAAAATGTTATCTAAAAATTTTGGTTTGAAAATGAGAGAATAAATGTTTTTCTAATTGAGGTTTTATACTTTAAAATTCCTCCTACTATGTTACTTTTTAACTTAAATGAAGAATTTTAAAGTAGGGACCCTATGATGGGATTCATTGGATGCATTGCCCATAAACATAATTACTATTGCAAATTACAACTATATGAGCTCTCTTAATAATTCACATCATAATAGGAAATTTACACATTTCTTTGTGTTGGAAAAATTTAGCTTAAAAAAAAACCAATAAGGGAAAGACACAATCAAAACACAATAAGAAAAGTAAAATTTTATATATTATAATTGTTTTAAAATTATTTTACAATAACAAAGTTGTTTCTCTATTTTTCTTCTATTACGAAAAAACCTTCTGTTGTTACACTCTAAATATTCTCTCTTCATTGTACTCTCCTTTTCTATATTTTTCTTCCTTCTAATTCCTTGAGTTGCTGCTCTCTTTCCTCTGTATTTTTATTTCCCTTTTATCTTCTGTGCTACTCCACAAATAACTTAAAAAATCATCCTCTAAATCCCCTTTTATATCATTCCCATATATAAAATTATAGTTCTTTGCTCCTTAAAATTGTGCCCAATAAAAGGATCCCAAAACATATATAAAATGCTACATAAAATAAAATATATATTGGGCCTCAAGAAATAAGTCACAACCCAAAAGAGTCCGGAACTGGAATTAATCATGGAAGTTTCATGTCCGCGGGAAGTTGGAGCATTTATTCACAAAGTCTCAGACTTGAAATATAGCTTGGAGCATTCACATCATGCCAAAAATTATGGACCCAGAATAAAACAGGGGATCTCACAAGCAGGGAAGAGAAAAAGAAAAAAATCCTTAGAGTTCAGCGTGGAAAAAAAAGTGGCAGAAGTAAAAGATTTCAAAGAAAAAAAAATCCCAATGGCCAAATAATTAAATACCCGACACAAAGGTGGTTCGCTAAGCAGAAAAATAGGTTTAAAATTTTTCACTAGCTTGATATTACAGCCATATTAAATTCTGGCACTCCCCTTTAATCTTGAGCCAACAAAAAGTAATATTTGGAGTTAGGCGATCCATTTATGATGCCCATATTTTCTCTCAAATTCTCAAACATTTCCTTTGACAGTGGTTTGGTAAAAATATCAACTAATTACTTCTTTGACCTACAAAATTTAATCTCAATTTCTCCTTTCTCAACCAATTCACAAATAAAGTGATACCTGATTGCAATATGCTTTCTTCTGCCATGAAAAATAATATTTTTAAACAATGCAATCAAAGACATATTGTCATAATAAATCATAGTTCTTTTTTACTTTCCTTACAAATCTGAAAGGAGTCGTTTTAGGAAAATCATCTGAAAAATGACTGAGTTTTCTGCAATATACTCTGATTCTACAATAGACAAAGAAACTACTGACTGTTTCTTCTAAGCCCATGAAATGGCTCCTGATCCAACATTAAAAACATATCCAAATCGGCTCTTTCTATCATCAAGGCTACATGCCCAATCACTATTTGTATATCCAATTAATTGAAAATCATTATTAACATCTTATAGAATTCAAGAATTGTTATTTCCATTCGCATACCTTCATATTCACTTACCTGCTTTCCAATGACACTCTTTTTGTGTCTCAATAAATCTAGAAATTAAGTTAACTGCTTACACTATGTCTAGTCTTGTAGTAGTTAAATATCTTAAGCTTCCTACCAAGATTTTGTACCTTGTAGGATCCACATTGTTTCTACAATCTTCTTTAGTTAATTTTAGACTTAATTCAGCTAGTGGTGATGTTGGTTTACAATCCAACACTCTAAATATTTGTAAAACTTCCTTTACATACTTATTTTGACATATAAAAATTCCCTTCTTTGTTTTCTTTACCTCAATATCAAGAAAATACTTCAACCATCCTAAATCAACCATCTCAAATTCCTTCTTCATGGCTGATTTAAATTCATTTGTTCCTTTGTCTAAATTTCCAATAAAAATTAAATCATCTACACAAAAATATAAAAATAAAATCTTATCATTATTTGCATTGATGTAGATTGTGGGATCACTGCTTCTTTTGCTAAAGCCATTACTTTTCAGATATGAATTAATCCTACTATACCAAGCCCTTGGTGCTTGTTTCAGTCCATATAAAGTTTTCTTCAACTTTTACACCTTTATTTCATGATGTGGGATTTTATAACGAGTTGGTTGTCCCACATAAACTTCTTCTTCTAACACTCCATTCAGAAACATTGATTTAACGTCCACTTGATAGACCTTCCATTTGTGATGAGTAGTTATTGCAATAATTATTCTCACAATGTCTAACCTTGCTACTAGATGAAATGTCTCATTATAATCACGTCCATGATTTTTTTGGTAGCCTTTGACAGCTAATATCTCCTCATGTCTTTCGATTTTTCCATTGAGAGTAGTTTTGGTTTTATAAACTCACTTGACACCAATGACTTATTTTCCAGTTAGAAGATCTACTAACTCCCATGTCTAATTATTTTCTATTACATGCATTTATTCATCGATTGCTTCACACAATTTAATATATTTAATTGCTTCATAATAAATACAATCAGTTGCTTCTGAAAATAAAGAAAAATTAATCATTTCATCTTCATTTTCTTTATACCTTAACTTGTCACAGATCTTTTTTACATTCCTCATTCTTCCTTGCTGTTACAATGAGTCCGATGATGATGGAGATGCTTCATTAACTATTCCTTTCATGCTTTGTCAGTTTCTTCCATTACATGATTCACCCCTTTGAGAAATGAGTGTCCAACTTGGTACATTGTTTGCTCTTCCTTCTTCCGGTTCATGCATAATGATAGGTGCATTTACATTTATTTGTAGATGCACTACGTGTGCTTGTTACCAAGATACTTCCTCAATGAATTGAATATTTCTACTGATAATCGGTTCATTTGTAACTGGATTATATAATATGTAAGCTTTTGATTGCTCACTATACTAAATAAAATGCACTTCTCTCCTCTGTTATCCCATTATGTTCTTCTTTTATTTGGCACATGTCCATATGCCATAGATCAAAAAAATATCAAGATTTCAACACTTAGTTTTCTTCCACTCCATGCTTCTTGAAGTATTTTTCTCCTCATGCTCTTTGTAGGACATCTATTTAGCAAATTCACTGATGTCCCAACTGCTTCTGCCCAGAATTCATTAGACATTCATCTTTCTTTCAACATGCTTATTTTTAGTAATTGAATGGTTTTGTTCTTCCTCTCTACTACACTATTTTGTTGAGGTGTATACCTTGTTGTGAATTTATTCTTGATCTCATGCTCTTTACAGTAGTTTAAAAACTTTTTTTATATATACTCTCCCCTTCTATCTGTTCTTAATGTGTTTATATAATGGTCACTATGCTTCTCAACCATGGCCTTGAATTTCTTGAATACCTAAAATGTTTTTGATTTATTTTTTAAAAAATAAATACATGTCCTTTTTTTGAATTCATTAATGAAAGTAATGAAATATAAAATTTTAGACATGGAGGGAGTCTTCATGGGACCACACAAATCTGAATGTACTAGCTCAAGAGCTAAGTTTTTTCTCCATTATTTACCTGAGGGAAAACCATTTCTATGTTGCTTCCACAATATGCATACCTCAAAAAACTTTTCTAATTGTTCAATAGGAGGTAGCCATTTAACCATTTTCTTATTATAAAAAAAATTCAATCCACCATAACTCAAGTGCCCATAATTGAGATGTCAGAGTGTGGATTGATCAATGAATATTTTTTTTAACATTGTTGCACCTGCTACACTTTGCATTCTCAAGGGGAACATTCTATTATGTTTCATATGCAATTTTTCAATCAACTTGTTGCTTCCACCTTTGTCATATACTTCATTCTCCATTTGAAAACCTCACCTTATATCCATTTTATACAAGCTTCCTAATACTGAGAAGATTATACTTCAATCCTAGCACATAGAAAACATTATTGATATGCTTCTTGTCTCCTTGCTTAGTGAGAATGGATATTATGCCTTTACCCATCACAAGAACCTTATTGATTTTTCCCATATTCACTTAATATCTGATTGGTTCATCTATATTATTGAACATTTCTTTATTTCCACACATATGATTGTTGCAAGCATTGTCCAAATATCATACTTGTTTGTTTCCTTACTCATCTACATTGCAAGTTAAAAAGAAATTTTCATTCTTTTAATTTTTCTCAGGTTTAACTTATTTTGCATTAGAGAAACTTGCATTATGATTATTATTTCTCAAATCATATTATTTCTTTCTACACTCACTGACACAATGCCCAAAATTTTTTCAGTAATAACATTACATATTTGATTTGTCATACCTTTGTGAAGAACCACCTCTGGAAGTGTTGTTGCTCATTCCTCTACCTTTTCCTCTTGCATGTGACTCTTAGTAGTGGTTGTGGCTTCCACATTCTTTCTAGTTGTTACATCTTCCTCTTCCTTTTTTGTATGCTCCTCTCCCCTTGCCTCTTATATTCGTATTTTTTTTTTAAGGATTGTTCTTTGGAAGAGCTTACTGATCTATTCATCCTTTGTTCATGGTTTTTCAAGGAACACATTATCTTATCAATAAACAATTGGTTTAAGTCCTTATACTCTTCTATGGCTACTACAAATGGGTCAAATATGACTAGAAGGATTCTTAATACCTTCTCTATGATTCTATTGTCTTGAACAATATCACCATTAGTCATCATCTAATTAAAAATGGCCATTGTTCTTGTAAAGAAAACATCTATAGACTCTGATTCTGTTACGAGAAGAGATTCGAACTCTCTCCTTAGCATCTATAGTCTGACTACATTTACCTTGTCACTTCCTTGATATGCATCATGCAAGGCATCTCAAGTTTGTTTAGAGTTAATAGCTGCTACAATCATTGGAAATACTAAATATGTGACTACATTTTGTATATAGTTAAAAGTGTTTACATCCTTTCTTCTATTTTCCTTCAGTGCATTTTTATGTGCTTGTGTCAATGCATGAGATACAGCTTTGTCTGCTACCTCTATATAGACTCCAACTAGTTCTCATAGATCTTGAGAAGATAACAAAGTCTTTATTTTAATGCACCAAATGTGATAGTTTTTCCCATCAAATATTTGTATTTATTGCCAAGAGTTGTTATGATTAGAAGCCATTACAACTCAACCCAGAAAAAAAACTCAAACCCACAAAATATTAAGTTTTTTGTTTGGTTTGATACCAATTTGTTGGCAAAATTTAGTGTCAAATGCAACCAATAAGGGAAAGACACAACCAGAACACAATAAAACACACTAAAATTATATATATATATATTATAATCATTTTAAAATTCTTCTACAATCTCAGAGCTATCTCTTTGTTTTTCTTCTTTTACGATAAAACTTATATGTTGTTGCACTCTAAATATTCTTCTCTGAATATTACCTCTTCACTTTATTCTCTTTTTCTATACTTTTCTTCCATCTTCCTAGAGCTACTGCTCTCTTTCCTTTGTATTTTTCTTCCCCTTTTCTCTTTTGTGATGTTGCATGAATAACTTTAAAAATTATCCTTTAAATCCTCTTTTATATCATTCATGTATATAAAAAATATACTTCTATGCTGCTTAAAATTATGCCCTAAAAATGGACCCGAAAACATATAAAACATGCCACATAAACTAAAATATATATTGGGCCTCTATAAATAAGGCACGACCCAAAATAACCCAGAAATTAACCACAGAAATTTCACATCTGCGGGAAGTTGGAACTTTTCTTCACGAAGTCTCAGACCCAAGATATAGCCCGAAGCATTCACATCATCCCAAAAATATCGGACCCAGAATAAAATGCGGGGTTCTCACAAGTAGGGAGGAGAAGAAGAAAAAGTTCCACAGAGTTCAGCGTGGAAAACGATAGCAGGGGCGGTAAAAGTTTTCAACGACAAAAAAAATGCAACAGCCAAATAATTAAATACCTAACAGAAAGGAGTTTGGCTGAGTGGAAAAATAAGTTTAAAAGTTTTGAGTGGTTCAAGATTATAAAAATGCATGTGTCATATACGTCGAGGCTGAATTTGCTAATTTTATTCATTTTAGATGTTAAAATACTACCACTTATAAAATATGACTTTCATGATTGACAAGTGAAAATATAATTTAAACGTGTGTGTGTGTGGGTGTGTGGGTGTGGGTGTGTGTGTGTGTGTGGTGTGTGTGTGTGTGTGTGTGTGTGTGTGTGTGTGTGTGTTTGTGGTTTGTATGCGTGCGCGTGCGTGTGCGTGCACGTGCGTGCGTGCGTGTGTGTGTGTGTGTGCGCGTGGCACGTCATGTTGTGTGTGCGTGTGTGTGTGTGTGTGTGTGTGTGTGTGTGTGTGTGTGTGTGTGTGTGTATGTACTAGAAAAATTAGCAAACTAATTATTATATTACATGTTATGAATTTGTGACCTTTATTAGCATTAATGTAAACAAAAATAGAAACTTTCGAAATAGAATCCATCAAGGTATGATTTTTCTTTGTTCGATTTCTTACAAATATAAATTAAATTACAAAAAATAGATTGACGCACGTCAACAGACCTCAGTGACGCGCGTCAATAGACCTCAGTGACACACGTCACTAAGGTCTGTTGATGCGTGTCACTAAGGTTTGTCACGTGCATCAACAGACCTCAGTGACGCACGTCATTATGGTTGTTGACGCACGTCACTGAGGTCTGTGACGCGCATCAACAAACCTCAATGACGCGCATCATTATAGTTGTTGACGTGCGTCACTGAGGTCTGTTGACGCGCATCACTGAGGTTTTTTGACGCGTGACAGCAAATATCTTGTCACGCGTCTGCAGCCTCTGCCCTCTTCTTGCTCATTGAAAATTTCTCCATGTCGCTCGTCAACAAACTCTTTGTCATGCGTCTACTATGCGTCAATATCTGTAGTCATCTCCTATGATCTGTTCAACCCTAACAATTACAGTCGCGTTCATACAAAGAACTTGAAAAAAAATGTTATCTAGAATTTTTTGCGTCTGATAATGACGGGGTAGAATCATATTGTTGAATTTGAATTATTTTTGGTTTGATTGACAGCTAGAAGTGTTCTACCTTAGCGAATTCCTCCTACTATGTTACTCTTTAACTTAAACGAATAATTTTGAAGAAGTAGGGACCCTATGATGGGATTCATTGGATGCATTGCCCATAAACATAATTACTTCTGCAACTTACAGCTATCTGAGCTCTCTCAACAAGTCATATGACCCGTAGCCAAAACACATTTCTTTGCACCTTATTTCATCAAAAGTTATAAAAACTCACGTTTCATATACCTCGAGGCTGAATTTGCTAAATACTTGATAACGGTCCCTGTTATTGAATAAGACAATCAGCCTTCATAGAAGGCGTTAGCCTTGGCATTAGGCAGGCCAGACTAGTATGATATTATGGTCAATAAGTTTTTATTTCTCGACCCCTTATTCATTTAAGGAATCCAACAATCATTACGACTGAAACTATAATGCCAATCTGAATATATTCATTATCATTACACCAATCCAATTCAATTAATTAGAGCTTCCCCGGGGCAACAACTTTCCCTCTGGTTTGGTGGAACATAACAGCATGCCCCCTGGGCAACATGTCCCTCGCCAGATCATCTGCGCAACAATCGTTGGAACTCCTGAATCTCGACATTAAACTGACGAAATCAGCACTCTATTCCAAAAATACATAATCAAACTATAAATAATTAAAATATTGCATCAGTAACAAGATCTCCGCATTGAAAATGAAATAATATTGAATTCAAACACTTATCGTAAACCTAAACACTAAATAATTACCTTTCATGTTGTGAGTACACTCTCCACGATTGTAAGCGGAACTATCTGTATAATAAGCTTGTGGCAGTACGAGTGCTTGTTGAGAAAGCAAGAATACTAACACCCATAGAACAAGTAGTTTGTAGATTCTTAAAGGCACCATACTTGAAACACAATATAAGAATCGAAGGCAGGAGAATCTATCCTCCTGAGTCCTGCCTTTATAAATTCAGTTCTCAGTTGTATGGATAGTTTTCATTAGATGAAAGTCTTGGTAAGAGTTTTTATTTTCCTTACACGCATGTGAAAAAAGTCAACCTCCATCGTATAAATACTTCAAAACCGCGTTTTCCTTTTCGCAGTGGATCTATTCGAGACATTAGTTGCAGACCGCAACTAAGATGAATTACATACGGAAATTTCACATTTCACAGAACTCCGCTACTTTCACATTTCATGATAATTATCAGTCAAAAAGCATAAGATGTCATATACAATGGTCGATGTTTTGAACCTGCATCACGTGTTTGCAAATGATAACTTGGTCGTGGTATGGCTGTCATTTTTGTCCATTCCCGTCGAACTCCGTGACAAAAGTAGTTGGTCCATTCAACCACTTGAAAATAACAATTCAAAGATTTGAATAGAGATTTTGTGAAGAGTAATTTCGTAATCATGGGATTCATATTTTTAGTTAGTTTAAAAAATTTCCAGATTGGTTTCCACCACCAAATTATTTTAAATCAATTCAAAATATGGTTTTTCCCTCCAATTGTGTGTGTGTGTGTGTGATTCATATTTTTAGGTGACACCAAATGTTATATGTAGAAGGATAATCGTGAATTGTCTTTAGAGGAAGATCATACTTAGTTGGAGAATGATTAACGTTGCTCAAAGATTCAGAAGGAAAAATCCAGCTCAAGAACTTACATAAACGATTGTTTTAGACAAGCATTTAGTTGAGAAATGTCAGTTTACAAGACAACCAGAGGATGCAAGACATAATAAGGGGATGATGCGAGGGGAGATGGGAAAAATGATGTAGTAGTTTGGTTGTTTGGCCACTCAAAGATGATCGATGAAGGCACCTATAACGTTCTTGAGGTAAATTTGAGGACATGGGCCAAATGGGTAAAGCCTCAAGCCATTGCTCACGATGGCCGCATTCAACCAACATGGCGTAACCAGCAGGCACAAAGTGTTTGTCAAATTTTTTCGACCAAAAGAAATTGCACCTTCGCGGCAGGGATTCAACAATCACACCTCCCTGTTTTGACTGTGCCGCCCTAACGACTCCCCCTGCACACATTGTATGCATGTAAACCAACTCGCGTTATATTTAAATTTAAGAATTTTGACCGCTACCTAAACTTTTTTTGTCGCTTCTACCAGGGCAATGCAGACAAACGTTTCCACATGCTGGATAAGGATCTCCCATTCAACCTTCCTTTGAAGGGTTCAACCAATTTCATGCACCACCGCCTGTAGGTAGGAAGCTTGAAAATGTTTAAATTTTCCATTATTTTGGCCTTGCCACTATTGGGAAACTTCATCACCAAAAACACTCCATTGTGATGGTTCAACCCACTTCCACACCCCATTCCTTTATCCAGAAGGTGAAGTGGACAAACACTATGCAACGTGGAGAGCCTTGTCATCTCATGCACATCTGCTACCACCATCCGATTGTATTTAATATCCAAATCTGCCGAACCAGTCAGAATTTTCAGCGATGCCAAAAGAGTCTCAATGTACTATAAAATATTGATGATATTTAGCGCTTCAAAATATGTGAGGTTTTCAGGATCTACGGGAGAGCTTCCCATACAATTCAGATATGCATCAAGAATGCATAGGTGCATAAAGTGAGACGTCGAGAAAAATAGATAGGTACGCCTATTGTCATATAGAATCGTTAGTTTGAATCCCTATCCCCCTAGTTATCTTAAACATCTTACAATAAAAATAAATATTTAATACTTCCCAAAATAGCATAGCTTTAAATTATTTTATAAAAGAATCGGCCTAGTCATTGTTAGGAATGGCTATAAATTTGAGCTCTTGTGATTAACATCTCAAGTTTTCCATTAAATCATTTATACTTTTCTAAATTAATTTTTAAAAATTATTTTTGACTTTTATAAACTTCTATTTATCGAAATCCATCTAAAGAGAGTATTGAATCCTGAATAAACATGCATGTAGATTCTACTAACCATTGCCTAATAAAGAATGGTGAATGTGATGACTTTACTGTAGGACTTGTTAGATCTTGTATCTTCTTGAGTGTTCAATATGGAGGCTCAACAAAAATAGGGGAGAATGCTTGTGGTGGTGATGATAATGGTGGCTACTCAAGCTCAATCAAGGGTAAATATAGGAAGGCTTAAGTAACTCTCATATGAAATGCAACCTCCAGGTTTCATTTTTCTAGTTTTTTACGAAATCTAACTTCAATAAGTGGTGCAGTGAGATCAAACCTCCAAAACATTTGGTCTCGGCCAAAGTATCCTCAGTGTCCTTAACAAAGGGATATACATGGGTAATTTTCCACTCAGGTAACTTTTTGACAAGTAGAAAGTGCCCATTTGTCATGGGGGTGGATTAGGTAGACAATATCCTAGGTCATTCATTCATATTGAGGTACTTCAAATTGATATAAACAATATTAATATACCAGTAGACATTAGAGGGTGAATGTGATTAACTAAAATAAACTAAAATAGGAGAAAGTATAATGATATTTAATATAATCTAGGAGGACATAATTTTTTTGAATAAATGCACTAAATTAGTATAAAATAATCGAATAATTGAACTAATAGAAATAAGACCCTAATTTGCTAGAATAAAGTGAGGAAAGAACTCAGCTAATTGTAGTTGATTGGCATAGAGATTCATAGGTATGACTGGAAATTCTAGAAGTAAGAACGGCTACACAGAGGTCTTAAAAAGGGTGGATCTTGGAGATATGAGTAGACAGGGGCATCTAGGAGGGTTTTGGGGGTGGGGGGTGAAGTGCCTTGGTATGCTATAACAAGCGCCCTAGTCTTTGTAGAAGGTCAGAAGTTGATTCTTTTTAGGTCAGAAGATGACATGTAACCCTCACCAGTTGTTGCACTGGATTTTACAAACTGCGCTGAATGTACCGAATGAAACAAAATGATGTTGAAGACCTGTAAAAGACAAAAGAAGTATCAAAATCCTAAAAAAGAGATGTAAATGAATGGGTCGAACTGACCTCAGTTACCACAATAGTGGGCTTATTAAACTGAGCGTTTAACTAAATTTTACACCCAAATGTAGGTCTAGTGTGTGTTTGTGTGTGTACATGTCATGCCCTATGTGCTCTTGTTCCAGTTGCACTATGTGAATTAGTGAGTAATAACTAAATATAGAAAATGTCATAGCATGTCTGCATGGAATAGAATACAATCCCTACCCATATGAAGTGTGCATTAATGCAGATCTCCTAGCCTTGATGCATGAAAGTATGTGGATGCAAATGATGCAATGGATGCAGATCTAGATTGAGTGATAGTAGTAGATGACTCTAGGACCCTCATTATGGTCTCATAAATTTATATTTATAGTGTTCTTTTGTTCTAATTTCATAATTAATCTCGACATGGCCAACTAGGAAAAAGATAAAGATGAAAAATGGCTAGAAAGAGCCCAAAAAGTGGCGGGAAAGTAGAAAAAGTACTTTGGCACCTCAGGGTGCCCCAGTAAAGGCCTAGGTGCCCTGGTATAGGCTAAAATGATGGGAAAGTGCTGAAATTGACTAGGCATGTAGATTAATATGTGAGGGAATGACAAAATAAGAATTAAAATAAGATGGCCAAAAGGTGGGATTAATTATTACGTTCTTCATGTTAGAACCTTCGAGATAGTAGTACGAGACCAGACTAAATAATGTATAAAGTGCATAATTTTGTGACTACATTTTCCTCCCACTTTATGTTGGTGAGCAAAAAGCTTGGTAACATAAAGTAGATAGAAATGTGTACCTGATGTCCATGTAGAGTGTAGTAGAAATCATGTCAAATGACTAGAGAAAAGCGTGGAATGATAACAAAATGGAGGAGCGTGGAAACTATAGATGAAAAATACTCATAGAAAAAGTGATGAGAGTGAACCTAAGGTGGAGTGCGTGTGTATTTGCTGCGGTGTATAGTGTACCTACATGGTTAGTAAGCGTGTGCCATTGCGGAATGTTGTTGTTACTATTGTTGTTGTTGTTGCCCCTAATTTGACTGCTTATTTCTCATATAGTTAAACCTTCATGGAGAAAATGATCATGTAGTCAAATATGTATTTATGTAAAAATGCTTTGTAGAATAAACATGTCTATAAAAATGTGTAAAATATACAAAAAGGAAAGTGTAAATAGAACATGTGCACTGGATCCATGTCAAGAGAAAAGTGTGTAGAAGGATATCTTTTACTGGTGCGAGTTTTTTGGGTGATCTCATGCCACCCTGGCTGATGAAGTCAGGGGAGGAAATGATGTGTCCTCCAAGATCTAACCACTTTTGCTGAAATGTCTGTGAAGAGATATCTTTAGCATCCTGGTTTTTTTAGCTATCCAACGCCGCTGGCCAAAGTAATTTAGTGAGGCACACCCACCGTAATGTCGAAACCTATAACTACTTCCCAAAAATGATAAGGAAACCATTTCCTATAAAATTTGTTGTAAACTCACTCACTTTACGTAAACCCACAATGTAAAGGGTGGAAAGTGCATTATACTGAACTGGTGCCACTGCGTTGTGTTAGTATGTAAACCCTCAAATGATGTCACCCCTTCTTGGGGATGCATGCAATGTCAGTGATAGGAGAATGCAGCCTCAAAAGAGGACCAACAACATTCTGAACTGTGTACCATGGAAATTGCTTGGTAGAAACCAAGGCATTCATAAATAAGAAGGCTAGCCAAATAAAATTGTAAGGAAATAAGGCATGCATATAGAAAACATGTATAACCTACGCAAACAATGTGAATATGCAAGAAATTAAATAAGCCACACAAAGTGGGCTACAAATAGGGGACATCACTCACGATGTCGCAAGACACATAAGGTCATCATGGCCATAAACTACAACAAGTGTGCACAAAAAGCATAGGCTAAATGCCACATACAAGAAGTAGACAAAGGAAAACAAGTAGTCATCGAAACATGTAATCATGCAAAGGAAGTGTTGCACATGGAACACCCGTTAGCATGTTAGAGAAATAACCAATATGTCAAACCCTGTATGATCAAGTAATATATGATGCTAAGTACAAAATGGAACAATTACACCTAGATGAAATGAATTTGGATGGCCCCAACGACCAATATAGGAAGGGTAGAAGGTGAGTATCCATGATGTGTGTAAGAGTCTTGTATCTTCTATCACACTAAACAAATCCATAAATTTGCATGTGTGGATAATATTGATGATGCCATATAATAAATCATTCTAACATGTGAAGTAAAGTGATCATTTAAAACACTAGTAAACAAGAGTCAATGCGACAATACAATGCAATATGTTGTGGATGGATGGAATGGAATGCAAAATGGAGTGATAGGAGTATCTTCCCCTTGAGTAGATGAAAGTGTATGTAATGAGGTTCATTTTCTTTCCCCCTCAATAGTAAAAAATGAACCGTAAATGAGAGTACGTCATCAGGAAATGGTCAAGTAGTGCTTATTGTGTCTAGCAAGCTGCAATGAATGTGTATGTGTAGTGGTGATGAGATGTGACATGTAGAAAGGATGTGCATGAACCCTATAACAGAATCCTATATCATGACTTATTGAATGGATGAGTGATGATTTATCCCTAAGCATATCTCACTATGAGGTGAATGGATGAGTAATGATTTAACACTAAGCGTATATCACTATATGATGAGCATATGAGTGATGATTTAGCCCTAAGTGTATACCACTACATGGTGAAAATGGTGGGTGATGATTTATCATTAATCGTATATCACTATATGATGATTGGATGACTGATGATTTAGCATTAAGCATATATCACTACATGAGTAAAATTTTGGGTGATGATTTAGCACTAAGCGTATCTCACTATATGATGAAAAATGGTGGGTGATGATTTAGCACTAAGTGTATATCACTATATGATGAATGGAGAAGTGGTGATGTAACATAGGGAATATACCACTAATAGATGATATGGTGGAATTGGTGAGCTAGCTTTAAGTGTATACCACTGCTAGATGAAATTAGAGTGAGTGATGATTTAGCCTAAAGTGTACGTCACTAGCCTAGGAATATTACATGATGA
Organism: Taxus chinensis; assembly: GCA_019776745.2. NCBI lineage: Eukaryota > Viridiplantae > Streptophyta > Pinopsida > Cupressales > Taxaceae > Taxus > Taxus chinensis. The sequence goes on along the minus strand of CM034155.1, from coordinate 186,441,887 downwards.
AATGTCACATGGTGAGTGTAAGGTCCGTTTGACTTATAAACCCTTGGAAATTGAGTATGGATCAAGGAATGAAGTGCATCATAGGGTGGTGATTGCAGCACATAGAAAAAAATGTACCATGTGTAGTTAAACTAAACGACCATGTGATGAGTAGGATTTGTAAATGCATAGTGTGGGCAATGCAACGTAGGATGTGTAGTGTGTGAAGGATGAATACTATGTAATGTGTAAAATGCAATAATAGGTGTAGATAGAAATGCAATATGTTATGATAAAATGTAAATCTATAATCATATGTAATTTAACCTAGCATACTATGTAGAATATATGTATAAATGTGTAGTGTATGATGTTACTATGTATAGGATATGTGTGGATAGCCTAGTAATGTATGTATTGTGTATGATGAGGACTAGTATAATGTAGAATAATTTTAGAATGAATGGTGTATGACATACAATGTAAGATGAAATGCAAATTTTAATGCCTGAGGTGTGGTGTGTGGGTTTTAATGTAATGGTAATCCCTAAATAGTCAAGTGCGAACTGAAGCACAAGAGTGTGTCATCGGGTAACAACACTTGTTATGACATGTGGTATGGTATGCCTGACAATGAATGATAAATATGAAAAGTTTGATGTAAGACTATGTAACTATGCTAAAACATGAGGAGGTTGTGTGATTTTATATGCTCCCAAGTGTAGGCACAAAAATATCATGTAAAATCATTAAGAAGATCATCATTTTCGGGGTCAAAGTCAAATCGATAAGCATTGGTGACCTAATAAGAAATAGTTTTTAGTTGATTGTGTAATGATCCCTTAAATTGTAAGTTCTACATACCCATAACATATTCCTCATCAGTGAATGGAGGATGTGGGAAATTGTGTGAATACCATTGAATGAAATTTTACAAGTAGCAGAGAAAAGAGCTATTGTAGATGAAAAAATGGCTGAAGGGCATAGGAAATGAATGTCAATGTGACTAGGATCTAATGTACCTCCGATATAAGTAAGCCATAATTCCACTAATGTGAGTGGAGAAGAATGAGGGGCACATGATAAATATACTAAAGGATGAAAAACACACAAACTATAAGCGACAGTTATATTGATAAAACCATAGTATAGATTAGGGGAATGAGTAGAGGGATAGAGGTCCACAAAATAAAAACCAAGACAAGATAGACCATCATGGGAACATGTATTGACATCACACGTAGGATCGAATGGAATATGCTCCCAATATGTTTTTTGAATTAAAAGTGTACAAGAGAATTGTGTGCATGTTAAAGTATATATAGGTGGATGTGATATATCAACATCCATAGACTGGACAAGCCCCTTCTTTTGTAGATACAGTAGAAACACCTCAGGTAGCAGGTATACCTATTTTGAGGTAAGTCCTTCGGTTATCAAGGCCGAATTGGTATATCCTTAACTAATTTCTGGGAGTTTGAGATAAAATATGACTGTAAAATGATTAAAACTAAGGTGATACACCAAATTTATATGAGGGATTTGATTGAGTATATGCACAACTAATTTGGGAAGTATTATTGATGCACTAACCAATAGTTTTTCTGAAAAATATCTAAGGGAAAAACACTTGATTGTAATGAGGGAGAATCATAACAGGACTAATAAGTTTAACATGCACATTAAAATTAAGGAGAAAAGATTAAATTTGCAGTAGGGTAAGGTGATTGATCAGGTAATTTACATTCACAACACTAATAGAAACATACACAAGACTAAAAAATATCTTGGAAGGTAGAAAATAATTCACACTCAGAGGGAAAAACTAGAAAAAATTTCTTCAGTACTCATATATCCAAAAAGTCCTCCATAAGTCCCTTAGAAGTTCCCCTTGAAGTTCTCCGCTGAAGTTCCTTAGAAGGTGCTTTGCCAAGGTGCACAATATATATCAAAAATAAAATTCACCCCCTTCCTAAAAATAGCCTAAGGCTTGTACTCGCCCATGCATCTTATTTTTATCCTTTACTTAAATAATAGATAAAGGAATAAAATAGAACATGCAATTACAAATAGGAATTTATTAGCCTTGACTTACATTACAATTAAACTGAAGTTGACTGATTTATTTTTAAGAAAGAAACAGTAAATAATTTGCTAATAATTAAGGTTTCTTGCTGAGCAAGTGTCTCTCCATGAACATGCAGTTTTGTCTTCTTCTCTTTTCTATCCTCTTGTGAAGAAAGAAAAAATACAACTCCCTGTTATGTGAGAAAATAATTATGAATACTTGCAATATTTTGCAGAATATAAATGATCCTATGCAGGGGTCACCTGTATCCATAGTGCACATGTTCTAATATCTGACTTATCTCCTCTAGAAAAATAAGGTTACATGAGTGACCACTTCAAATCAATTGTTGCATTCTTGAACTGGGGTACCATTAAAATAATTAGCTCTAAAAGAGCTACTAAACTCTTTGTCCTTCTCATGATTTCCATTAACGAAGCTCTGTATTTTATCACTTTGAAGATTTCCATGCTTGACAAATTTGATCCAAAAGGGGCACTTTATAAAAGCACCACACAATGCTCATACCACATTTGATTATTTCGAATGACCATACTATGCCATGGTCTTCCAACTTTGAGTTTTTCAGCCTTGGCATATTATAAAATTCACCTTTTCAGTGATCACGGTATATGATTTGGTTGGTGCTTTTACATTATTCAGAGTATGCACTAAGGTTGGAAATTTGAAAGTCAATTGAAATTATTTATTTGGTGGACACATGGGATGTCCCCTTCTCCATGGTGACTCACCCCTTGCTGACTTGGTCGGTGGATTTTGCACCTTGGGTCAGGTTAACTATAACCCTGGTTTTTTAATTTTGAATGTTCGTGCCTTATTCTTTATCGTTGATATTTGTACCTTTGTATTCGATGGATCGATCCATGACCTGGTTAGGTTTTTTGACTGGATTTTAATGTTGACCAAATGGCATCAAAACTCTAGTGGTTTACATTGCCCTGTTGTGATGATTTGATGCTGCCAATGTTTTGACTTTTGGATTGTGTCCTTGATGTTTTACGTTCGTTGATCCTTGATCATGGCTCAAGTTAGAGTTAACCCACTTCTTGGGTTCAGGTGGTAAAGGGAACTCGAACCACAAACACATTTCATCTGGTATTTTGGTTGTATGAAGAAAGCCTTGGAAAAAAAATTTTGACACCATTATTTTGAAAATTTCGATCTCGGCCAATCTGATTAAATGATTCTCTGCTACTTCTTGTTTCGATCTGGAGCTATCTATAGGTTTTCATGGCCTACATTTTCTATTTATTTGATATTTATCTTGTTCTATAGTTCATGTGCAGTCATGAGATGCTCAACATTGATATTTCTCTGGTCATTGTTGATCTATTGGGGTTTTCTGAACAATCTTTTAAGATATTATACCATTGTTTGAAGTTTTTTGAGCTATGTTATTGATATCTTCGTGAGATCTAGTTGAGCTAAGCTTGTGAAGGTTTGTGAGCATAAGTGTTTTATATCTCTGCCACATTCTTTCACTTTTGATTCTGGAATCCGAGATAGCTCTGATAAATGGTTTCTGTAAATTTGTTAAGCTCTGTGAGTGAAGTGTTCAACTTATCTCTCATTTTATGTCCTTGAAGTTTGGTTTTCATCTTTCCTGAGTAAGATTTTGAGTTTGGATTTTTTAGTACTCTGAGTTATATCTGCTCTGTTAGAGTTTTCTGATCAAGGTGGTTGAAGTGTGGGCCGCCATGTTGTGAATTTCGAGTTTGACACGATGTTATTATCATCACTTGTTCATGAGAGGATATAAAGTATCGACCCCTTGAGTTTCAATCTCTGACTTTCATTGCCATTTTGAATTCAAAATAATGGTGATCCTTTTTTTCCCTTGCATTTTCTATGTGATCTCTTCATTCCTTTGGAGATTCTGAGTTGAAACTCATTATGGGTTCCTCTTTTTGGGCTTTGATCCTTCATCCTTCGAGGGTTTTTATTCTTCCAAATTATATGGTAAGTTCTTATTTCTTATTTTGATTCTTGATACCCATGGGTAATGGGATTTCCGATTAAATTTAGAATCTGTATTTACTTCCTCAGATCTGTAACTGAAAAATGAGTTTAATGGGAAAGATTAGTTTCTGACTGTAATTGAATATTTCTTACACTCAAATGTGTAGGTCGAATTAGTTGATTCAAAACTTTACCATTTGATTTTGTGCTCTGAATACTAAGAGGGTATTCCTATTATTCTTGAACCTCACTAGATCTGAAGGTTTATCAATGTGGGTATTCAGATTTCTTCATTTTATTCTAGAATCTATTTTGAGGATTATAATGTCTTATTTGAAAAGTTGAGATTCACTTTATTAGTGTGAGTTATCCTATGTGTCCTCCTCTCATGTTGGAGGGTCATCTCACATGGGTTAGGTCTAGGGTTTCATGTGTGTCATGCACTAGGGTTACTCAGTACGCTATATGTACCCCTTTTCGATTCATTTATGAGCATGCCAAGTCACTACACTGTCTTTCCTTTATGCAAGCTTTGTTTTTGTTGAGCAAGTTCTTCCATTACTGATCATTTTTTCCTTACTATCGCTGGAGCTTTCACGATTCCATTGGAGTGCAACTACTTCGTGGTGCCTCATTTCTGATTCGATTCTCGCAAACTCTTTTCATGGTATCAGAGCTGAGATCAGGTAAACGTGCACTTGATTTGTATTTTTGTTACGATTACTCTTACTTGGTTTCATTATTTTACTCTGCATGCAAGTCTTTTGATCACTATTTTTTGGAAATTATCTTGCTAATATCTCTAATAAAGCTTTCTCAAAAAGTTTCTATTTTTTTTCTTGTGCATGTTGTCTGTGGTTGCAGGATCCTTGAGTTCTTCAGTCGTGGTTTCTCATCAACAAACTGATGTCCCTATGACTTTTTCGGACTGTTCAAACTGCCATCACTATTCATTCATGCGTGGCCTACATTTTTTCTTCATTCCATGCTTTTTTTTATTGTTTAGGCGTTGTTAATCATCATTTGCCACTTTTTTGCTTCACAGGGTTGTAAAAATCATCTACCTCATTTTTTTTTCTTCACAGGGTTGTGAAAATCATCTGCCACATTTTTTTGGCCTGCTAAAACAAAAACAGCCTGGCAGAAGCAAAAACGGCCTGTACACTCTCTTGATGTCACCAAGCAACATTTCTCTATGTTTTTTTACCCTTGGCACGGCCAGGCATCATTTCCCTGCTGTTATTTATCCTCGGCACGGCCTGTTCCCTTGTTTTTTGGTGTGGGAAACATAAAACATGACTGTTCATTCCTTTCCTATGCGTGGTTGTACACTTACACCAGCCAGTTTTGGTAAGTTTCATTCATTTCTTTTTTTAAAAAAAAATAGCTACCTTTTAAAAAAATAGAATACTTCCTTTTAAAAAAAATGAGCCGTGTTTTTTTATTTCTTGCTAAGTTTTTTTTTTTGGTAAAAACATCAAACTTCTTTTTAGTAAGTTTTTTTTAAAACATTTCTAATTTACCTTGTTTTTTAACATATGACAAGTTTCTAAAGAACTTTGTTTTAATTAGAAACATTTATCTTTAAAAAAAAAAAAAAACTTCATCTAAATCTTCATTAGGTTAGATCTAATTAGTTTTAAATTAGATCTAATTTTTATTTAACTTCACATTATTTAAAAAATATATTTCCTTGGCATTATAATTTGGTCTTTGGATTGTTGTATTTTTAAACCTTTTGTCGAGTGCCGAAGACGAAGGGTGAGGTCGGGATTGGCAGGTGGCTAATCCCCCCTCGCAATACAAACAAACCCTATCTCAAATTCCATGCCATTTCCAATGAGCATACATAAGAACACCCTTTGCATGCGTTTAGGGTGCTTTTTAATCTGTTTGCAGGCTTATTGGCTTTTTCTCATCAAATTGGGGGAATTGGTTTTCGCTATAACTTTTGACTCATTGCTCAGTTTTGAGCACTTATTTAGTCAAAGTTTCATGTTTTTTTGCACTATAGATGATGGGATCATTAGCTTTGTAAACACAATAATTTTATAAAGTGCCGCATTCTGGGGGGTATCTTTGTGTTGCTTAATTCAGCTCATTCTTTTGAGCTTTGTTCAATTCCTTTTTTTTGTGGACTTGTGAGCACATCTGCCATAGTCTTATGACAAAGGGATTCTTTTGTGTGATGTGAGATGCTTTTTCTCACCACCAAGATTGGATTTCACCTCCTTTCTGTTTTTTGGTTGTGCTTGTTTACGGTGTTCCTCTTTTGTTGCACTCCACAAAACACTATTGTGGTCTCCCCTCTTGCGCGTTATTACGCTAATTGCAAGATGAGTTACCAAGTGTTTTAAACCACATGCACGGACCCAATTATAATCAATGCACTGAACTATAAAGTGTTGAAAGTAGGGGGTTGTTATTGTCCTTGGTGGTTGTGTTTATTTTCTGCATTTCTTTCTCTCTCTCACACTATCGATACACTTTCAATTCCTTTGCTTACGACGTTCAAATTTTTCAAATGGAGATCAAAAATAATAATGAAACTAAGGGGTAAAGGGTTATACCACATCACTATGGGAACTGAGACTGAACCAGATGACGAACCTGAAAAATCTAAGTGGTTAAACCGTAGTGATGAAGCTTTAGGTCTTCTTTACATTTTCGTTTCTCCTGACTTGCTCTTCCACATTGAGGCATTTGAAACACCTACATCTGTGTGGAAAATGCTAGATGCGATGTTTGGACAACTAGATGACATGAGAGCACATGAGTTGGAAAATGAACTACTAGGGTTAAATCCTAGTGACTTTGAAAACCTACAAGCCTTCTTCTCGAAATTTGTCCACATTAGATTATTGTTAAGAGGATGTCAAGTAGAAAAGAAAGATTCTCAACTGATCTTGTCAATTCTCTCTAATCTAGGTCCCGAATATTCTTTCTTTGTGTCAACTTTCTACGCTACAAAAGATGCTTTGTGCGATACTTGGACGATGCCCTCCTTTGACTGTTTTTCATCCCAACTAATTCGAGAACAGGAAAAACTCATTCAAATGGGGTATCTCAAGTCCAAGTCACATGCCCTTGTAGCAAGTACTAGCAAGGGAAAGAAGACTGAAAATAATAAAAAAACTAAGGATCAACCTAAGAAAGAAACCAAGATCAAACCTAAAAATGACATAAAAACTTCGACTTCTGAGCCTAGGGCACAGAAAAGCAAGTATTTGTGTTCCTATTGCAAGAAGACTAGTCATGATGAGCAACACTATTTTAAGAAATAGATTGATCACTTATCTCATTTACTTGAGAAAAATAAAATAAGTGTTCTTAAATTAATAAGACAAAGTGCTCCAAAGGCCGAGTCTTCTACTGCAAAAGGTGCTAGAAATAATAACAACAAAGGAAAGGCCCTTGTAGCCAAAGTTTCTGCTTCATCGACATGGATTATAGATTTTGGTGCCTTGCACCACATGGGTTCTTCGCATGTTGAGTTTTCCAACATCGAACCTTGTGGAATGTCCCAAATCACGATGGGTAATAACACGACAGTGTCAGTTTCTGATAGTGGATCGGTAGAGATGGATTGGGGAACATTTAACCAAGTTTTGAGTGTTTCAGGTCTCTCTACCAATCTCCTATCAGTTTACCAAGTTACTCACCTTGGTGAAGGAATGCGAGTGGAATTTGGTCCTAACTCAGTGATTATTCATGAGCTTAACAATGACACTACAGTGGCTGAGGGAAAGGTAGATCACCATTCACGATTGTACACCTTCTCCCACTTTACTTCTAATTCTATGCCCACTGCCTTGCTCACTCATGCAAATGAGGTTGGTAAGCTATGACATGAGTGTTTTGGACATCTAAACTATCGCTACCTTGAACAATTGAGTCAAAATGAAATATTTAACGGGTTGCCTCACGTCAAGTTTTCTAAGGGTATTTGTGAGGGTTGTACCCTTGGAAAGCATCTTGAAAAGAAATTTGACAAAGGAAAATCCTGGAGAGCCACTCGTCCCTTGGATATTGTTCACAACAATTTTTCTGGTCCATTTCCTTCTCCTTCATTTACTAGAGCTCTTTATGTGCTAACCTTCATTGATGACTATTTGGGATATACTTCAGTATATTTTCTTAAGCTTAAGTCTGAAGTCTTTGAACATTTTCAGGACTTTAAGGCTCTTGCTGAGAAACAAGTGGAACGGTCTATCAAGGTTCTCTGAACTGACAATGGAGGTGAATATGTAACCAATAGGTTCATGGATTTCTATACTTCTGAAGGGATCTCTTTGCAACATACAGTTGGTTATAGCCCTTCGCAGAATAGAGTTGCAGAAAGAAAGAACTGTACTCTTAAGGAGATGGCCACTTGTATGATTCACTCGAAGTCTCTTCCTCAGCAGTATTGGGCCGAAGTAGTGAATTGTGCGGAAACAAGAGTTTCATTCAACACTATCCCAAGAAACATTTTGTTTATTTAATTATGAGAGTAAACAACCCAAAAATCACTACACTGTCCAATTACTGTTAATTTTATAATGTTAACTATTGTTTCAATGTGGCGACCCCTCCAGACCTCAAATAAAGTTCTCGTATTATTCTACAAGGAAAATTAAAAGCCTAAAAAGGAGTTTAGGATGTGTCACTTCCATTCTTTTTCAAATGATAGGTTCCCAAACATTGGTAGATTAGGGAATTATTGAAGGGGCTTTACACATTTATGACACCCATATTTTCTCTCAAATTCTAGAAAATTTCCTTGGAAAGTGGTTTGGTAAAAAAATCAACTAGCCATTGCTATGACATAAAAAAAATTAGCTCAATTTCTCCTTTCTCATTCAATTCATGAATAAAGTGATACCTGATTGCAATATGCTTGCTTCTGCCATGAAAAAAAATATTTTTAAACAATGCAATCAAAGACATATTGTCATAATAAATCATGGAACTTCTTTTTTGTTTTCTTTTAAAATCTTAGAGGATTCATTTTATCAAAATCATTTGAAAAATGGTTGAGTTTGCCGTAATATACTATTATTCTTCAGTAGACAAAGAAACTACTGACTATTTATTTGGAGCCCATGAAATGGATCCTGATCCAACATTAAAAACATATCCAGATGTGATTTTTCTATCAAGGCTACCTTCCCAATCACTATTTGTATATCCAGCGAATTGAAAATAATTATTAACATCGTATAGAATTCTAAATTTCCTATTTCCATTCACATACCTTAGTATTCACTTACCTGCTTGCCAATGAAACTCTTTTGGTGTCTCCATAAATCTAGAAATTAATTTAATTGAATACACTATGTCTGGCCATGTAGGAGTTAAATATATTAAGCTTCTTACAAAGCTTTTATACCTTGTAGGATCCATATTATTGTTACAATCTTCTTTATTTAATTTCAGACTTAATTCAAATGGTGTTGATGTTGGTTTACAATCCAACATTCCAAATATTTGCAAAACTTCGTTTACATACTTTTTTTGACATATAAAATGCACTTCTCTGTTTTCTTGACCTCAATGCCAAGAAAAAACTTCAACAATCCTTGATGAGTCATCTCAAATTCCTTCTTCATGGATGATTTAAATTCACTTTCCAGTAAAAATTAAATCATCTACACAAAAAAAAAATTAAAATCTCGTCATTATTTGTGTTGATGTAGATTGTGGGCTCCTTACTTCTTTTACTAAATCCATTACTTGCCAAATAGGAATCGATCCTACTATACCAAGCCCTTGGTGCTTTTTTTAGTCCATATAAAGCTTACTTTAGCTTGTACACATTTATTTCATGTCATGGGATTTCATAACGAGGTGGTTTCCCACATACACTTCTTCTTCTAAGACTCCATTTAGAAAGTTTGATTTAACGTCCATTTGATAGACCTTCCATTTGTGATGAGAAATTATTACAATAATTATTCTCACAATGTCTAACTTTGCTACTAGATAAAATGTCTCATTATAATCACATCCATGCTTTTTTTAGCCTTTGAAAATTTATATTTCCTCATGTCTTTCAATTTTTCCTTTGGGAGTACTTTTGGTTTTATAAACCCACTTGACACATATGAATTGTTTTCCTTCTAGAAGATCTACTAACTACCATGTCTTATTATTTTCTACTACATACATTTCTTCATCCATTGCTTCACACCATTTAATATATTTAATTGCTTCATAGTAAATATGATCAGTTTCTGCTAAAAATAAGTGTCCAACTTGGTACACTATTTGCTCTTCCTTCCGCCAGTTCATGCACAATGATAGGTGCATTTACATTTATTTGTGGATGTTCCACTACTTTTTCATGTTCCCAAGATACTTATTCAATGAATTGAATATTTATACTAACAATCAGTTCCTTTGTAACTGAATTATGTAATATGCTATCTTTTGATTGCTCACTATACCAAATAAAATGCACTTCTCTCTTCTGTTATCCCATTATGTTCTTCTTTTCTTTTGCACATGTGCATATGTCACACATCCAAAAAATCTCAAGTGCTCAACACTTGGTTTTCTTCCACTTGATACTTCTTGAAGTATTTGGTTCCTTACACTCTTCGTAGGAAATCTATTTAGCAAATAGACTGATGTCCTAACTACTTCTACCAAGAATTCATTAGACATTCTTCTTGTTTTAATTATGCTTCTTGCCATTTATTGAATGGTTATGTTCTTCCTCTTTACTACAATATTTCGTTGATGTGTATACCTTGTTGTGAATTTTTTCTTGATCTCATGCCCTTTACAAAAGTTTAAATACTCATTTGATATATACCCTCGCCCTCTATATATTCTTAATGTTTTTATATAATGGCCATAGTACTTCTCAAACATGGACTTGAATTGCTTGAATACCTCAAATGTTTTCCTTTTTTTTCAATTAAATCCATTTCCATTTGTTGAATTCATTAATGAAAGTAATGAAATATAAAATTTTAGACATGGAGGGAGTCTATTGGTACCAAAATTTAAACTCCTTCAAAGTCCAAGCAACATCGTGGATTCAACAAGACACTCAGAGGAAGATAGATGATTATAGGTGTCATTTGCAGCTAGGAAAGCAATCTATCTGATCTTTTAGCACTAAGTCTTTGAAAAGGAGAGGGTAGAACCTTAAAAAGATGTGATCTGATCATAACTATTTTAGGTTGCACCTTTTAACCAATGTAAGAGAAACTATTTTGTAACCTATATCATTTGAAGAACACTGGTAAGTCCTTCTTTTGCATAGATTTTATAGAGAAGGCCTTGGGAAAATATGACCAACACACCAAATATGACTCTCACTAGTTGTCAGTTCCAAATTGTGGAGATATTTTCATAGCAAGGAAAATGTTACTAAATTCATTTGGGAGCCTGATTGTTTTTGCATGTTTAGGTGATGAGGATTATGCATTAGTATACACACATGAAAAAAAAGGGTAGTACGAGTATGATTAGTTGTTTTTTGAATAAATTTTTGGTGGGAGGTGGGGCAAGATGAATTTGAATCACCAAATCCTAGAGGAATCTTACAAAATGGAAGGTTAAACCAACAGAATGCCACATGATAGCTAAAGTGTTTCTTTAACCAGAATATGTGCTTAAATGGAGGCCTAGATTAGCACTTTTTGACACAATCTTTGAGATTCTATAAAGCATATAGATCTAATCTAAACCACACCTAAGGTGCACCCAAACGCTTACAGACAATATCTATCAAACAAATGAAAGAAATGTGATTTTAGACCATTTATTCCAATCCCAGATGAAACATCTTCTGAGAAATGAAATTTCAAATGCCAATAAAATGTCATAAGGATTGAGGCATCAATGGTTGAATCAAATTTTAATACAATATTGCAACAAAAAAAAGAAATACTACTCGCATACATTCAAAAATATAACAAACACATTTTGCTCAAGACAACATGAATAACTCAAATTTGATTAAATCTATCAGCAGGGGAAAGTTTCTTAGAACAGTCTCAGAGCTTGTCAATGGTTGTATGATTGCAACCACCTTGACATGATAAAACTTAATACAAAAAGAGATAACAAAGTTTCTCAGAAGACAAGCTTTATCAAATTTTGCTCTTGGGAATTTTTCCGACCTCTCATACTCCAACCATTTGCACGAAAAATTTGTGCTATTTATAACATTTACAAAAGAGTTTCCCCCCAAAAATCCATACATTGAGTGCACCAATACTTTCCATGATCATGATCGTGATTTCCGAGATCCGATCTACAAAAATTTATCAGATACTCGAGGGGGGAGATCTCTTCGAATACCTCCTGCATTCAACTCCTTTCTTTGGTAGATTACTATTTCTTCAATTCACCAACCACTTCCACCCCAAATCTATCAAATCTTTCAAAGGCTTACAAATATAAATCAATCATTTTCGAGCTACTATGGTCGACGAAAAATAGGAAAAATTGCAAAGCCCGTGGATTTTGAATAAATTAGGGTAAAAACAGGGAAAACTCGGAGACTTCTTCATGGAGGAACATGATAATGGATTCTACAAATAACTCGGGGCATTCAAATGGAGGTAAAAGTTTTCAAAACAATCATATCGAGAAATAAAGTATTTCACAACACGTAGATCAAAGGAAAATTAGGGAAAAATAGTGAGAGCTCAAAATGAGCACCAACATCAACTCTGACTCAGGGATGGGCACTCCCTGCGAGTTCCACAAGAATAGAAGTAGACCAAGTGCCAAAAATATCCATTGGGCAATGGATTCAGCTTGCAAAGTAGAGAAACAAGGCCATATTCAACAAAAAAATAGAGAAACAAAAAAAAATAGGTCACCAAGGACCACGACGAACCAAAACACAAAAATAGGAAACAAACAACCGACTATACACTGTACAAAAGATGTTTACCCTGACTTAGAGAAAATAATCAAGGAAAAAATTTCAAGCACCTGCCATCCTAGATATGACCATGCCAAGAGGTTCTAATATGTTTTCATCAACTGGAAATATACCTCTTTCTCTTCTTTGTTCAATTTGTAAACCATCCATTTTCTCTGAAGCTCCTCCATTTTGTTTAAGTCAAACTCTTTAACATTTTTCAAGGCTGAATCATGGACCAAATTCCCAGAAAAAAAAACATACTTAGGAGTTCCATTTTCAACACTTTCATACTCCCTGAAATCCACAAAACTCACAAAGTTGTTAGGATCAACATTTTCTTGCAAAACTTCATAAGATGCATTTCTCGGGTCTTAAATCAGGTACAACATCTTCTTCTCTCCATATAATTTCACCAAGTTTCCTTCAATGGGAATAGTGGCATAAGACATGTCCATTTGCACACTGCCACCAACACTTGCTACCCACTTTCTTGACAACAACATCCCCCACTTGGCAGGGCAGTCAATAATGACTACATCAAGCTTTAAGTTCCTTCCAGGATAAGATGCAAGTTGTACAACCAAATCTTTGACATATCCTAACACTGACACCTCTCTAGAGTCCATGGAAGTTCACTTCCCATATGTTGTTGTTACCTTGGTACCTAATTCATTCATGAAATCAAGAGTCATCACATTACATGAAGCTCCTGAGTCAAACATGAAATTATGTAACAACTTGTCTTTGATAGCCAGGGTAGTGAAAATTGGATCCACATTCAGCTGGGATTTAACCAAAGAAGTTCGTAAATAAACCTCTAGTGGTTCTCCTAGCTCTTCCAACACTTGTGGCTTTTCCAACTTTGCAACAGTAAGGGGAATCTCAACCTTGCTTACACCTTTACCTTGTATTCTCTCTTCCCCTTTGAATCCTAAATATTCGAAATCCCTCTTCTTGTGCTCAGGGATCCTAAGAAACTCAATAATTAGGATAGGAATTTTTATTTGGCTCAAAACTTGGGCTATGTCATATGGGTAAAATTTGGATTAAGCATGATTGATCACATGGCCTTATCCTGACAGGAAATCTCCTCAAGGCCTTATTAAACCTTGTGTTGAAATCATGTACTGAATCATTGGGATTCTTCATGATGTTTTAAAACTCTAATAGAAGAAACCCAGGGTCAGTCATATCACCATATTGCAATCTAAATGCATTGTTTATCTCATCCCAAGAATCAATAGAGTTATTTGGCAATGCTTTATACCAGTCCCTTGTATCCTCTTTTAAGGCGTGGAAAAATAATTTGATGTATACATCTTCATGTTCAATCTCAAAATTTTCCATCATATTGAGAAAAAGATTCAGATGTCGATCACCAGTTATAGCATTGTTTCCCTCAAACTTTGGTAGTTTGTTCCTCACATCTTGAGGTACTAAATTTGGATAACCATCCATTCCAACAAAAATTATAGGTCCAAAGGTGTTTATAACAAATGGAGGTTTTTGTTGAGCCATATTGATTTGAGGAGGTGATCTTGGGGGAGAAACAAATTCATGAGAGGCAGGAGGTCTCTGAAATAAAGGAGTGTAGCTTCAAAAATTGAAACCCTCCAAAGGAAAGGCTTCTTGCAAATCCCTATTAATTTATGAAAAGACAGGGGCAGAATGGGAAGAAAACCTTTCAAAATCAAATGAAGTCCCCTCTGCAGTTGGAGAATTCAATTCCACAAATAGGCTATCTGATTCAAATTCACTTGAATGGTAGTCTTCAATGATAGGCTGTTCACTTTCATCAATGGAGATACCCCTTGTTGACTTTTGATCAAAATCAAATCAATCAGGGAGTCACCACTAAGGATTTCCACCTTAGTTGTGCAAATGCACTAGAGTATGCTTTTTCAAATGTCTGTCAACACTTATAAACTAGGAATGAAAGCTCTGACATTCCTTTATCAAAATTTATCAATGAATAATAAAGCAAAAAATTGTAGAGACTGGAAGAGTTGCGTACAACAATTGTAACTTGAAGCTTCATATAGGGTCGAAGATAGGATAATATTTAAAATGGATCACTGGCACTTTAGAGTATACAAGAAATGTTTACCAGGGTCTGAGTGTGAATTCGATCAAATTGAACTAATTCCTCAGGAACAACACCAGAAGCGTATTGGTACCCAAATTTAATCTCCTTCAAATGCCAAGCAGCATCATGGATTCAACAGGACACTCAGAGGCAGATAGATGATTATATGTGTCATTTTGCAGCCGGGGAAGCAATCTATCTGATCTTTAGCACTCATTCTTTGAAAAGGAGTGGGTGGCACCTTAAAAGGATGTGATCTAATCCTTACTATTTTAGGTTATGCCTTTCAACCAAGGTCAGATCCTATTTTGTAACCTATATCATTTGAAGAACACTGGTAAGTCCTTCTTTTGCATAGATTTTATAGAGAAGACCTTGGGAAAATATGATCAACACACCAAATTTGACTCTCACGAGTTGTCACTTCAAGATTGTGGAGAAATTTTCACAACAAGGAAAAGGTTACTGAAGACATTTGGGACCCTGATTGTTTTTTCATGTTTAGGTGATGAGGATTATACATTAGTATACACATATGACAAATAGGGGTAGTACGGGTATGATTAGTTGTTTTTTGAATGATTTTTTTGTGGGAGGTGGGGAAAGATGATCTTGACTCACTTGATCCTTGAGGAATCTTACAAAATGGAAGGTTAAACCAACAGAATGCCATATAATAGCTAAAGTGTTTCCTTAACTAGAATATGTGCTTCAATGGAGGCCCAGATTAGCACTTTTTCACACCATCTTTGAGATTCTATCATGAAGGATCGAGTTAGAAGACACAAAAAAGTGTCAATATCTAAGCCAAACCATTCCTAAGGTCCACCCAAAGGCTTATAGAAAATCTCTATCAAACAAATGAAAGAAAAGTTGTTTTAAACTATTTATTCCAATCCCAGATGAAAGATCTTTTTAGAAATGAAATTGCAAATACCACTAAAATATCATAAGGATTGAGGCCTGTGTGGTTGAATCAGATTTTAATACAATATTGCAACAGAAAAAAGAAATACTACTCACAAACATTCATAAATAAAACAAACACATTTTTCTCAAGAAAACATAAAATAACTCAAATTTGATTAAATCTATCAGCAGCAAAAAGTTTCTTAGAATAGTCTCAGAGATTTTCAACGGCTGTACACTTTCAACCACCTTAACACAATAAAACTTAATAAAAAAGAGATAACCATTTTTCTAAGATGGATTCTCAGAAGACATGCTCTGTCAAATTTTCCTCTTGGGAATTTTCTTTGACCTCTCACACTCCAACCATTTTCACGAACAATTCATGCCATTTATAACATTTATAATAGAGTTTCCCCCCAAAAATCTAGACATTGAGTGCACTAGTGCTTTCCATGATCATGATCACGATTTCCAAGATACAATCTGTAAAAAGTCACCAGATACTCGAGGGTGCAGATCTCTTCGAATACCTCCTGAATTCAACTCCTTTCTCTGGTATATTACGCTTTCTTCAATTCGCCAGCTACTTCCACCCCAAATCTATCAAATTTGGCTCCTTGGGTGCTCTAGATAAGAAAAATGAGAAATAAGATCGAGCCCGATAGTCAGACCATTTTAATGGCAAAAGACATCTTCTAGATCTTCCCACCAAACTCATATATCAACATTAACTCCCTTCTCTGTTTGGCATGTAAAAAACAATAAGAAATCATGAAGACTCACACTTCCAGGAGCTTTATAGAGAAGATGTGTGGAAAATCATATTTAGACACACTACTCTCATTGATATTTGTTTTGAATGTGGGCCGTCCATGTGGAAGATTCAAAAATGAGCTCAGGGGCTTCCTTTGACCTTTTCTAACCTTTTGAAAAAATGTTAAAATTTTACATTTTGCTCCATAGCTCCACTTCTTAAAAAGGCCCTGACACATTTCCTAAGGTGGGTCCTAGCAGAACTGCGCTTCTTTTTATGCCTTTAACTCTTTTCTCTCAAAAGGAAATTTTTCCAATTTTCCTCCACGTGTCCACACGTTGGCCTTCGACTAGAGCAAGCTTTGACCTTTCCTTCATCAGGCTCGTGGACCATTTTGATGATTTTCATCATTTACACGCAAGAGGAAAAATTTCCAAGTGTCCCCCGATAGTCTGCCTTCCCACCCCTCTGATTTGAAATAAACTTTTACCTTTTTTTGTCGCGCTTTCGGGCCATTTTTGATATTTAACTATTTTCAGCATAAGAGGAAAAAATTTGAAGTTGTCCCACATGGTCCACTTCCCCATTCCTTTTGACTTGTCAAAATGCCTTATGTCACTATGGCACACCTTGAGATGGTCCCAAAAATTGATATCTTCAAAGAGTGCGGGCTCTCCATGTGTCCTCTTGGCGCTTCTCCAAAACCTTAAGGCTTCAAAAATGATTTTGCGAGGGCATGCTTCCATTTTAGACTTTTACTCCATTTTTCCAAGAGGAAAAACATAAAACTTTCCTTTGAAGGCCTGCATATCCGCCTTTAACTTTTCCAAGTGTCCTTATGCAGGGTCAAGGCAAGACTTTTTCCACGCACCACTTAAATTTTACTTTAATCAAATCCTAGCGGGGCTGCAGGGTGAGTTTAATTTTTTTTCCAAAGTAGCAAAAGAGAAAAAGTTTAAAAAAAAAAACCCTATGCCCCATCCAATTGGAAGAAGCCACGTAAGAACCAAAAGAACCAATTAGATTTGAGCAGAGCTACGGGACCAAATTTGCCTTTTTGCCCAAAAAGTAAAAATCGTTAAGTTAAATCATTCACCCATTGTCCCCTGACCAAAAAAAGGAAGCCACATGACCACTGAACACTAAGGAATAACATAGATAGGAAAAAGACACCTTTTAGACCGTCAAAACACATAAATTCACCATTCATACTCAGAACCTGATTTTTTTGATAAGGATGAAATTTTTTTCGAAACAAAACTATGTGGATCATGTTTTTGAGCATCTTTTGACCACATATTTGGATTTTCAAAGGCATCAAAACATAAATCAATCATTTTCGAGCTTCCATAGTAGAGGAAAAATAGGAAAATGGCAAAGTCTGCAGATTTTGAAGAAATTAGGGCAAAAACAGGGCAAACTCGAAGAATTCTTCACAGAGGAACATGACAATGGATTATACAAATAACTTGGGGCATTCAAATGGAGGTAAAAGTTTTCAAAGCATCCATATCGAGAAATAAAGCATTTCACAACACGCAAATCAAAGGAAAATTAGCGCAAAAATGTGAGAGGTCAAAACAAGGACCAACAGAGTGTTCATGGGACCACAAAAATATGAATGTACTAGCTCAAGAGATGATATTGCTCTCCATGATTTACCTAAGGGAAAATAATTTCTATGTTGCTTCCCCAATATGCATGCCTCACAAACCTTGTCTAATTGTTCAATAGGAGGTATCCCTTTAACGATTTTCTTATTATAAAAAGAATGCAATCCACCATAACTCAAGTGCCCATACCTGAGATGTCAGAATGTGGATTGATCAATGGATATTATTTGTAATGTTGTTGTACCTACTACACTTTGCATCCTCAATCGGGACATTCTATTATATGTCATATGCACTATTGCAATCAACTTGTTTCTTCGACCTTTTTATATATACTACATTCTCCATTTTCAAACCTTGCCTTATATTTGTTTTAGAAAAGATGCCAAATACTGAGAAGATTGTACTTCAGTCCTAGCACAAAGAAAACATTATTGATATGCTTCTTGTCTCCTTACAGGGTGAGAATGGATACTATTCCTTTACCCATCACATGAACCTTACTGATTGTTCCCATCGTCACTTAAGATCTTATTGCTTCATCTATATTATTGAAAATTTCTTTATTTCCACACATATGATTATTGCAAGTACTGTCCAAATATCATACTTGTTTGTTTCCTTGCTCAGCTACATTACAAGTTAAAAATATTTTTTCATTCTTTTATTTTTTCTTAGGTTCAACTTATTTTGCATTAGAGAAGCTTACATTATGATTATGATTTCTCAAATCATATTCTTTCTTTCCACACTCACTAGCATAATGCCCAAAATTTTTGTAGTAATAACATTGCACATTTGATTTGTCATAGCTTTGTGAAGAACCACCTCTGGAAGTGTTATTGATCCTTCCTCTACCTCTTCCTCTTACATGCCGCTCTTAGTAGTGGTTGTGGATTCCACCTTCTTGTTGGTTGTTACATCTTCCTCTTCGTTTGTTGTATGCTCCTCTCCCCTTGCCTCTAAAATTTGTATTTGTTTTGAGGGATTGTTCATTGGAAGAGCTTATTGATCTATTCATCCTTTTTCATGGTTTTGCAAAGAACACATTATCTGATGAATACTCATTTGGTTTAATTTCTTAGAGTATTTTATGGCTATGAAAACTTTTTCAAATATGATTTGAAGGCTTCTTAATACCTTCTCTATGTTTTATGATTTTTAACAGTATCACTATAAGTCTTCATCTAATTAACAAAGACCATTGTCATTGTATAGAAAACATTTATAGAATGTGAGTATTTTATGAGAAGAGTTTCAAAATCTCTCCTTAGCATCTGTAGTCTGACTACATTTACCTTGTCACTTCCTTGATATGCATTTTGCAGGGTATCTCTAGTTTTCTTAGAGTTAATAATTTCTACTGTAATTGGAAATGCTAAATATGTGACTACATTTTGTATATAGTTCAAAGTGTTTCTGTCCTTTCTTTTATTTTCATTCAATGCATTATTTTTTGCTTGTGTCAATGCATTAAATACAACACAGTCTACTACCTCTATATAGACTCCTTCAACCAGTTCTCATAGCTCTTGAGAAGATAATGAAGTCTTTATATTAATGCACCAAGTGTCATAGTTTTTCCCATCAAATATTTGGGGTTATTTCCAAGAGTTGCTACTATTAGAAGCCATGACAACTCAACCTAGAAAATAAAAAATCAAACCCACAAAATATTGAGCCTTTTGTTTGCTCAAATACCAATTTGTTGGAAAAATTTAGTGTCAAATGTAGCCAATAAGGAAAAGAAACAACCAGAACACAAAAAAACACACTAAAATTATATATATTATAATCATTTTAAAATTCTTCTACAATCTTAGAGCTATTGCCTTTTTTTCTTATATTATGAAAAAACTTATTTGTTGTTGCCCTCTAAATATTCTACTTTGAATATTCCCTCTTCACTTTATTCTCTTTTTCTATATTTTTCTTCCATCTTCCTAGATTTGTTACTCTCTTTCCCCTGTATTTTTCTTCCCCTTTTTTCTTCTGTGCTACTGCACAAATAACTCTAAAAATTATTCATTAAATCCTCTTTTATAGCATTCTTGTATATAAAAATATACTTCTCTGCTTATTAAAATTATGCCCTAAAAATGGACCCAAAAACATATATAAAATGCCTCATAAAATAAAATAAGTATTGGGCCTCCAAAAATAAGTCATGACCCAAAATAACCTGGAACCAGAATTAATCACAGAAATTTCACATCCGCAGGAAGCTGGAAAATTTCTTCACGGAGTCTCGGACCCAAGATATATCACGAAGCATTCACGTCATCCCAAAAATCCCAAACAAAGAATAAAACACGAGGCTCTCACAAGCGGGGGGGGAGAAAAAGAAAAAGTTCCACAAAGTTTGGCGTGGAAAATGAAAGCCCGAGCAATAAAAATTTTCAACGAAAAAAAATGCAACAGCCAAACAATTAAATACCCGACAAAAATGAGTTTGGCTGAGTGGAAAAATAAGTTTAAAAGTTTTGAGTGGCTCAAGATTACAACCACATTAAATTCTGACACTTGGTACCTTATTTAATCAAAAATTATAAAAACTCATGTGTCATAAACATCGAGGCTGAATTTACTAATTTTGTTCATTTTAGATGTTAAAATACCACCACTTATAAAATATGACTTTCATGATTGACAAGTAAAAATATAATTTAAACGTGCGTGCGCGCGCGTGTGTGTGTGTGTGTGTGTGTGTGTGTGTGTGTGTGTGTGTGTGTGTGTGTGTGTGTGCACGTGCGTGTGTGTGTGCGTGCGCATGTGCTATCAAAATTAGCAAACTAAATATTATATTACATATTTTTAATTTGTGAGATTTATGGCCATTAATATAAACAAAAATAGACACTTCCGAAATAGAATAATAAAAATATGATTTTTCTTTGTTTGATTTCTTACAAATATAAATTAAATTACAAAAATATGATTTGGAATTTTTAAGAATGGTTAAATTTGGAGTCTTGAAAGTTGGAAGTTGGAATTTAATTTATAAAAAATTACAAGCTTATACTAGTGAGTCATTTTTTTCACATTTTACAATTTGTTTTTTAATGAGTGGAAATAGAGTTTTAATGCTCTAAAAAATGAAGCAATATATTTATTTGTTTATAACTATGCAAAAAAGTACATATAAAGATCAATTTTGTTTAAATATTTTAGATTCAATCAAATACAGAATCTCCCATGGATTTGTAATTATAAATGGATTCAAAAAATCTTAAAGATGAAATCTGCAATAGAGAATAACCCACCATAAAAATTTATGTAAATTTATGAATAATTCATTAGATGCATTGCCCATAAACATAATTACTTCTACAACTTACAGCTATCTAAGCTCTCTGTTTTTTTTTATATAAAATATATATATTTTTATATAAATCAATATTGGTTGCATGTTAAGTGATCTAATATACAAACACCCCACTTTAGTATACGTTATGGTTTTGTCCACGCTATGAACTGAGCTATAGAATGTAGACATTGATAAAACTAATGTTGCGGTGCAAGTTTTCCTTCGACATCGCAAATATGTTTTGCGATGTACGTGATGTTTGTATTGAAGGTTATTTGCAGTTCAGAAAATGATGTGAAATAGTAAAGATCAAATGAGAACATTAATGATAGTGAGTAGATATGAGCTACAAAAAGTCAACCCATGTGATGTTTGTTCAACCCATAGCAATTACAGTTACATTCATACAAAAAGTGAAAAAAAATGTTATCTAGAATTTTTGGTTTGAAAATGAGAGAAAAATCATTTTTCTAAATTTGAATTATTTTTGGTTTGATTGACTGCTTGAGGTTTTATACTTTAAAATTCCTCCTACTATGTTACTCTTTAACTTAAACGTAGAATTTTGGAGTAAATCTCGACATTAAATTGACGAAATCAGCACTCTATTCCAAAAATATATAATCAAACTATAAATAACTAGCATACCTATATTTATATAAATATATGTAATATATGTCTAGAGGTATATATTACATATATTTATATATTATATAAATATATAGGTGCCTTGTGAACTTCACCTCTGGACATATTTTACATGTGATGTTTTGATTTATGTTCTATATGTATGTAACATATGCCGAGAGGTGAAGTTCACAAGGCACCTATATATTTATATAATATATAAATATATGCAATATATACCTCTCGACATATATTACATATATTTATATAAATATAGGTATGCTAGTAGCAACCGTTGGAATTGCTGAAAATAATACCTAAAATAAAGTACGAAAAATAAGGGAGAATTTTATTCGTGCATGAATAAAATGAAATATCTTACAAGGAACATCATAAATGCATTTAAAGGAGGAACCATATCTCTTAAGAGAATTAGTATGAGTAAAAAAAGGAAGGTGTATAATACACAAAGTTCTTATGGATTTTATTAGTAGTCGTATTATCAAGTTAAAAAAATAAAATCTTTTTTCAAATGAATTGAAATGTGTGTTACACATGATACATTATTTACATTCCAAGGACATAAGTATTTTTTTCTCAGCCTTCGGTTTCAAAAGTAGTTTTTTGTTCTTCATCTTTGCATAATGCTCATATGAAAATGGCAGAGATATTTTTAGACTCTGCAATGACTTCACTTGAGAGATAGCCACAAATGTTAACCCCATTGTTTCTCTTTCTTCAATATCAATTGTATCCTTGGAAAGAGTCAAACCTTACGATTTATGTATCATAAATGTCCATGCCAACCATAAGGGTAATTGGTGTGTGTGTTCCCTTTGTATTGATGTAATTGGGATGGTACGCAGAGTTCTATCTTCAAATGGTATTCCAAAGTAACTATCAAATTCAACCATTACATACATTAGTGGGTTTGGTGGACCACTACCAAGTGCATATACTATGCTTCGAATATATCCCAAATCTCCATTTACAAGACCTACTTCTATCCAAAGATTGGATGTCAGCATAACCCTTGCATCATTAGAAATTAATAATTATAAATCAAGTTCGTCATTCAGACCTCCTACCAGTGTGTTGGTGGTACTTGTTCTAGTTGCAATGCTACGTACGATAGGTCTTTTCAATGAATGTAAATTTTTGTTGTTGTGGTTATTCACATTAATCTTTGTCGCCATCAAGTGAATATTATTATAGAATTCTTCATTTCTATTTTTGTCTAATGCAGGACTTTTTCTACTCATTAACAACATCCAATCATCCAGTGTTATATTCACATCTCTAAGATTTTCTAGAAGTTGTTGAAAATATTTTTGGTCTTCATCTTCTCCTCCTTGCCTAAATATCTTATCCAATGTAACAACTATTTTGAATGCTTCACATAATAGCTTTGCACATCTATTACTATCATATGGAGGTTTATCGATAAAATGAGAAAGTTGCCCCAAATCTCCTACCAAAACCATAGAAACACCACCAAAACTCATGTCTGCTCTTTCAGGGAATGCTTGATGAAGTCAAGAGTTCACGTTTTCTAGAAAAATTTGTCCAATGAAGCTCATTTCATCAATCAATACATATTTTATGTGGCAGATCTCTTATTGGAATGTTGCAAGTCTCAATCCTTCCAATTCTACAAAATCTGTAATAGGGATTCAAAGTTGTGAATGGATCATCAAGGTGCCAATATTAAAAGCTGTAACTCCTGTTGGTGCAAGCAATAGAAGAGGAGAACGTTCTGGGAATGATGCAGAAAAAAGTGCCTGACGAATTACACCAATCAAATAGAATTTTCCTATTCGTGCTGTTCCTTGAACTATCATGAGCAATGGAATGTTATTTCAACATTGATTATAATGTGTCATTATTATATCAAGTGTTTGTTTTTATTTAGCACCCAAGGTGTCGTAATTAAAATTTGGGGCTAATTCATAATCTATAACCAACCCATTTTCTTTCATGTTGCTTATGAATTTTATCGCTTTACTTGTGTATTCTTCACCTCGATATTCATCATTCCATGGTGTTTATATATCAATATCTCTCCTTCCCAGCATATCTATTTCTGTCACTTGCAAAATTTGACCACAATGAAGCCTACACATGATTTCTTAATCATGTTCTATTGTAGTCTGTTGAACATGTTGATTAACTTCCTCTTCAGAATCACTGTTATTTTCAACATCTTCTACTGCAATCCTCCTTTCCACATGCCATGGATTATAACGGAACGATTCCCAATTTGAACTTATTGAATCAGAATCAAGTCAGATATATCTCTCTATATCTTGAAATGGATTGTAAAGCAACAAATCTGACCAACAAAAATCAACCCATTTATGAGATTCCCATGAAGGGACACAGGAAAACCTAAGGAACACTCTCACAATAGCTTCCAAACTCCTGACCTCCCACTTATTATCCCGTTTTCTCCTTAGATTATATGTCCAAGATCTAGCGGCAATAATAAGAGACACACTTTCCATGGAAAAAGGCCTATTATTGTACCCGTCAATGAAACTTATTGCATGTTCTTCATGGTTATATCCATCAGTTGTTACTTTTTTAAACACCTCGCGGGAAACATTCAAATTGAAAAAACTCTACTGATCTCTACTAAAGGAAGCTCCAACAACATGTGACATGTTTCTCGTGTGCCAATGTCTCTTTCAACAATCGTTTCGGTTAGAAGTATCTTGTATTTTGTCACTTCCATTTCATTCAGGTTTTCTATGTTTGCAATCCATATCAACATTTGATGATAAGTTTCAGAGCTTTTCTCCTCTTTCACTGCATACTTTGCAATGTACTTGACTACGAGATGCTTGGAAAGAACAAGTTGCCAATCTACATTTTCTCTCCACAATTGTAATATGTAGCGATTATGTGTATTTACCCTATCATCATTTCTCACAGGTTCAAAATTTTTATCTCCCGTCTCTAAGTCTTGATATAACTTTGATCCGTTGAGATTCAATGGCCATGGTGCATTATACCTACAAAATGTAATAATCAATTATTAGTTCTTCCACCTATGTGTTTTTTATTTCAATTTAATTATTCAAAATTTTGAACATTACCTACAAACCATTTTCCCCATTTTCTTACGTAGGTAGGTACCCTCTCTACACATTGTATGTCATTCTACACTATTGAGAATCTCTTCGTAGTCATGTTCCATATCGACTTGTCTCAGTTGTCTTGTATTTCTAAGACATGGATGTTGCATAAAATTTTGGTAGACCTGTAACATAGAACATAAGAATACGTAATATATTTTGAGAACGTAAAAATTCTATATAAATCACAAACTCAATAAGAATCGATAAATTACCTGTATGTTTCATTGTTGCAGATCCTTCCGAGGATTCCATGCATGGAAAATAGAATGAAAGTAATTTTTAGCATTTCCACGTTGAAAATCATCATTCCAATCAAGGTTGTCCATATTTGGCGCACCTTCTAACCATATGAATCCATGCACATGCAGAGAACCTCTATGTTGCCATTCATATCTAGACCAATAATCTTTAACTTTCATTCCTTTTTGTAATATCTCCTTTTCAAAAAAGTGTATGTCACAGGTGCATATAATGTGCCACTATATGTGGATATTTGATAAAAAAATTCCTTCGCTAATTTTGTGCTTCCCATGGATTATCCAGCGGTGTTCCAGACATTAATGCATGTAGATTGGGCCAATACATATCAACTGCGCTTAATGTGAAAAAAAGGTAGGTGATCCGATTCGATGCAACATGTTCGTCAACTCACCATGACATTTTTCCCAATAAGACCTCGTACCCCTTAAAGATGTTCCGAACCACATCAAATGATCAGACATATTATAATGGGGAACATTTTACATATGCTCATGTAACTCATTAATGGTGATTGGCATATCTTGGAGGTTTTTCTTAACAAACACTGCAGACAAGTTTTGTGCATGATGTCTCATGATCATGTTCATCATGTAATACATGAATCTGGGATGTCGGCCAAATTAGCTATCCCTATATCAAAATTAATGTATTACAAATTCATGGAGATGTACTAATCTTAACCATGGTTCTAGCCAGTCACATTTTCCATCGGGAAACACAATAGGGAATGCCATATCAAGTAATCCTAATGTCACATACTCATTGATAAGAGATGATCCTATGCCTGGCCAATCAATTAGTACTCCAGGGTCCGCGTGATGGTTATTCACCCATGCATGGATTAATTCAATCTCCCTTGGGGCATTAGGTGGTTTAGACGCCATTGATGTTGTATGAGTAATTATGTTTCCTTCATCTGTCTCCATGGTCAGACCTAAAAATACAACTTCATTTGCATCAGAATCAAAATCCATATGCACTAAGTTCAACTCCTCAAATAAATTTTCATCAGAATGAGGTGGAAGTTCATTAAGAGCATTTTCATCGATCTGAACATCTGAATAGAACTTATCATGTTCTATTTTATATTTCAGCACTTTTTAAGCTCGCTCTCTATTGACTGTCAAGTTGTAATTTTTTCCATGTTGATCTCTCCTCTGAACAATAATCATCAAAAAATCTTTCATTCTATGCACCAAAAGATTAGCGATTTCCTTTACTTCTTGAGGAAAAATTATCGTGTGACCTTTATATTTATATTGACCTCCTGTCACATGTGTCACTTGTAGGATTGGGTTGACATCGGCTATCAACATTTCCTCAACTTGAGTTAAGTTTACAAGTTCTAGTGGTTGTGCCCCAGGATCCATATTGTTTGATGCTAAAAATCAATGATGACCTTTCTCTTGTCGGCATCTAGTACACATGGGTCCTTTAGGTGTTTGATAAACTTTTATTCCAAGGTAGCATTCTTGAAGAATATAACACATGATCGGTGAAGCAAGGTTATCAAGACCACGTCGAAAAATCATTTGGACGTTATTCAAATATCTCCCAACCATTCCATTGGGATCAAATATATTTTGTTCTATCTCAATATGTGAGTTTTGCATTCTTCTTATTCTTCTAGGTTCATTTGTTGATGCTTCCTATAAATGATTATTCTATATTATTATTCTTCTCGTTTCTTGTGTTTGTTTTAATGTTGTCTCCTCTTGCACACTATTATTATCTACATTATCTGTAACATCAACATCCATTGTATCTTGGCCCACATTTTCAGGTGTTTGGAGCACACGATCCACCAATGTTGAATTTCCTCCCCCAAAATTTAATACATCAATACCAACCAATCTATGATAGTGCCTTTGAGATGCTTCATGGTGAAGTTCTTATCTTCAAATTCTTTCTTCTTCTGGCAACTGATCTGAATGAATATGTCTTTGTATATTTTTTCTTGATACATGTGATTCATCTTGAGATGAGCGCACATGAATTGTTATCATCTTATCTGCATGTTGTTTTCTTTCCACATCTAATGCATCATTTGTCAATTCATTCCTCCATTCTACAAATCTTTGGCTATCGTCATCATTTTGATGTTTCCTTCGTTCCTCTCGTTATGCATATGTCAGTTCTTGTTGTCTTCTTCTGCGATATTGTCTTTGATATTCTCTTCGATATGCTCTTCTCTCTTCTTCATTTGTTAATTCATTCCTCTATTTTACAAATTTTTTTCCATCATTATCACTTAAATTTTTTATTTTTTCCTCTCATTGTACCTCTATCATTACTTTTTGTCTTCTTATGCGATATTGTCTTTGATATTCTCCTTGATATCCTCTTCTTTCTTCTTCATTTTCAAAATTTACTCTTCCAAATTATTCATTTATTAATTCATTTCTTTGTGTTGCAAGTCTGTCTATCATTATCATTTTGATGTTTCCTTTGTTCCTCTCGTTGTGCATCTATCAGTTCTTGTTGTCTTCTTATGTGATATTGTCATTGATATTCTCTTTGATAACATCTTCTTTCTTCTTCATTTTCAAAATTTAATCTTGGTTGAGCCATACCTATAATGTATTTTAAAGAATTATTTAAATTATTTATATAACTAAAAATTTCACGTACATGTAATAGAAAACAATCATATAATATCAATTTTTTAAATATTAGGAGTACACATACAAAACAATTCTACACAAATTGGACATGATTTTGTTACAAAAACATCAAACAATTAATTTTTAGACTTCTAAAAAAAGTACATCGTCCCAAAATGGACAAGTTTAACATACATTAGGGGCACCTTCATTACGTTGCTTTAAAAGCCTTTTCAAAAACACAGGATGACGTCCAAATTTGAACGTGCTAGGATAGCTTCAAAGGGAAATATCCCATTCAAAAATCCTAGCTCTTGGTATTGAAAAAGGCATATGCAACGCTGGATTCTGAGTTGGACAAATGTCGGTAGCTTCTTCTGTAAATGGTATAGCAATTTTAGAGAATTATTTCCAAAATGTAGTAAATAAAAATCATGAATGAACTGTATGTAGATCTATCTAATATCCAAAGGCACCATGATATTTTGATTCATCTAATATTTAAAAGCACAATGACATGCAAAATTTCATATTACACTAAAAAATACATTACTTGTAAAATTCACACAAAAGTCAAAAATTGAATTCTTCCGATATTTATATCGGCATTAACTATAAAGTACCCTATCATTAATTAATAAAAACATCAAATTGGACATGATTTTCTTACAAAAACATCAACCAATTAATTTCAAAACTTCTAAAAAAATTACATCGTCCCAAAATGGACAAGTTTAACATACATTAGGGGCACCCTCGTTACGTTGCTTTAAAAGCATTTTCAAAAACATAGGCTGACATTCAAATTTGAACGTGCTAGGATAGTTTCAAAGGGAAATATCCCATTCAAAAATCCTAGCTCCTGGTATCGAAAAAGGTGTATGCAATGTTGGATTCCGAGTTGGAAAAATGTCCGTAGCTTCTTGTGTAAATGGTCTAGCAATTTTAGAGAATTATTTGCAAAATGTAATAAATACAAATCATGAATGAACTGTAT
Source organism: Taxus chinensis (assembly GCA_019776745.2). Lineage (NCBI taxonomy): Eukaryota > Viridiplantae > Streptophyta > Pinopsida > Cupressales > Taxaceae > Taxus > Taxus chinensis. The sequence continues at coordinate 186,412,688 of CM034155.1, read as the reverse complement.
ATAGATCTATCTAATATTCAAAGGCACCATGATATTCTGATTCATCTAATATTTAAAAGCACAATGACATTCAAAATTTCTTATTACACCAAAAAAGACATTACTTGTAAAATTCACACAAAATTCTAAAATTGAATTCTAATATTTAAAAGCACAATGACATTCAAAATTTCATATTACACTAAAAAAGACATTACTTATAAAATTCACACAAAAGTCTACAATTGAATTCTTTCGATATTTATATTGGCATTAACTATAAAGTACCCTATCATCAATTAATAAAATGACATACCCTTTACTGTGTAAAAAGAGATCAATTAATTAAATAAATAAAAGATATTAATTAATATAGTTTTTGGTTTGTTGTAATGTTTGTGAGCATGTTCATGTTTATTTTTTTACATAAATTGAGATTTCTATTTTGAATGTACTATATTATGCACATGTATATTATTTTCTTATTGTTGTCTAATGTGTATAAGTGAATGTAGTGTAATATGTTTTATGTGTAATATGTATTGATAAAAGTGATCAAATTTACAGTGTAATACCCATTTCACTTTATCATTGATTTACTATGTAATACCTTTTACTTTGAAATACGCTTTACTTTGAAATACTCATTTCACCGTATCATTAATTAATATAATACCATACCCTTTACTCTGTAAAAATAGATCAATTAATAAAATAAATAAAAGAAATTAAATTTACGAAGAAAAATTCAATAAACCATTTACTGTGTCCAAAAATTTATACCTAACAATTCTTGAATAGAAACCAAATAAGTCCTTTCCACAACCCTTTATTGTGTAAAAAGAGATCAATTAATAAAATAAATAAAAGAAATTAAATTTACGGAAGAAAAAATCAATAAACCATTTACTGTGTCCAAAAATTTATACCTCACAATTCTTGAATAGAAACCAAATAAGTTTGTTCCACAATTCCTTGTGATTTGAAAAGTGCACAATGTTATCCCTGAACAATCCATATAAATATAAGAATAAAATAATCAATGTGGAAACATCATTTTAAGAAATCAATTAATAAAGGAAATAAAATAAATTAAATTTACCAAAGCAATCAATAAACCCTTTACTGTGTCCAAAAATTTATACCTCACAATTTTTGAATAGAAAGCAAATAAGTCTGTTCCAACAATTCCTTATGGCTTCAAAAGTGAACTTATAATAATTTTTTTGATTAAAAAGTGAACTTACATGTATAATAAATTTATTCAATTAATTTTATTCATATGTATTTTAATAAAAGAAATAAAATTTATGGTGTAATACCATTATCATTAATTAATAAAATACAATTGAATTTATTGTGTAATACCTTTAATACCTATTTCACCCTATCATTAATTAATAAAAGAAATTAAATTTACCATGTAATACCCATTCATTTCACCTTATCATTAATTAATAAAATACAATTGAATTTACTGTGTAATACCCTTTACTTTGAAATCTCATTTCACTAGTTTATTAATTAATAAAATACAATACCCTTTACTAACCAAAGAGATCAATTAATACAAGAGATTAAATTTAGGGAAGCAATCAATAAAAGGATAATTTTTATTACCATGTAATACCCATTTCACCCTATCATTATCAATAAAAGAAATTAAATTTACCCATTTACCATGTAATAACCCATTTCAAAAAAAATCAAATTTACCCAATACCCATCTCAAAAAAAAAAAAATTTATCCATTTACCGCATAATACCTATTTCACTTAGCACGTTTATTTGCGTAGTAAAAGAATTGGTTTTTATTTACACAAATAATTTTTCATGGGCACAACATCAGACTCCTCAACTCAATATATATATATATATATATATGAAGATGCCTCTCGGCATAATTAAAATATTGCAACATTAACAAGATCTCTGCATTGAAAATGAAATAATATTGAATTCAAATTCTTATCGTAAACATAAACTCTAAATAATTACCTTTCATGTTGTGAGTATACTCTCCATGATTGTAAGCGGAAGTATCTGTATAATAAGCTTGTGGCAATACGAGTGCTTGTTCAGAAAGCAAGTAGTTTGTAGATTCTTATAGACACCATACTTGAAACACAATATAAGAATCGAAGGCAGGAGAATCTATCCTCCTCAGTCCTGCCTTTATAAATTTAGTTCTCAATTGTATGGATAGTTTTCATCGGATGAAAGTCTTGGGAAGAGTTTTTATTTTCCTTACACGAGTGTGAAAACATTCAACGTCCATCATACAAATACTTCAAAAATGTGTTTTCCTTTTCGCATTAGATCTATTTGATACATTAGTTGCAGAATTCAACTGAGATGTAGTACATACAGAAATTTCACATTTCACAGAACTCTGCTAATTTCCCATTTCATGATAATTCTCTATCAAAAAGTATAAGATATTATATTCAATGGTCATGTTTTGAACCTGCATCACATGTTTGCAAATGATAACTTCGTCGTGTTATGTTATGGCTGTTGGTTGATTCAACATGTATGTTCATTCCCATCGAACTCTGTGACAAAAATAGTTGGTCCATTCAACCACTTGAAAATAACAATTGTTATTTTAAAAGATTTGAATAGAGATTTTGTAATCATGGGATTCATTTTTTTAGATAATTTAAAAACCAGAAACCAAATTACGTAGGTGTAATGGAGCCACGGAGAGGGAGGTAACAAAAAAGTTATATTAGAGGTGAATTGTTGCTAGAGGAAGATCATACTTAGTTGGAGAATGATTAACGTTGCTCAAAGATTCAGAAGGAAAAATACGTTTATGGATAATGACCAGCTCAAGAACTTACATAAACGGTTGTTTTAGACAAGTATATAGTTGAGAAATGTCAGTTTACAAGACAACTAGAGGACGTCAGACATAATAAGGGGATGATGCGAGGAGGGGAGATGGGAAAAGTGATGTAGTAGTTTGGTTTTTTAGACACTCAAATATGACCGATGAAGGCACCCATAACCTTGTTGAGGTAAAATCGAGGAAATGGGCCAAAGGGGAACGCCTCACGCCATTGCCCTTTATGACCACATTCAACCAACTGGGCGTAAGCAACACGCACAAAGTGTTGGTCAAAATTGTTTGACGAAAAAGGTATGCACCTTCGTGGTAGGGATTCAACCCTCAAACATCCCCGTTTGGACTGTGCTCCCCTAACCACTCCCCCTGCACACATTGTACACATGTAAACCAACTCACGTTATATTTAAATTTGAGCATGTTGACGGCTGCCTGAAAATATTTTATTGCTTCTGCCAGGGCGGCGTGGACATTTGTTTTTGCATGCTAGATAAGGTTCTCCCATTCGTCCTCCCCTTTGAAGGCTTCAAACAATTTCATGCACCACCACCTACAGGTAGGAAGCTTAAAAATGATTGAATTTTCAATTTTTTTGCCCTTCCGCTATTGGGAAACTTCATAAAAAAAAACACTCCATTGTGATGGTCGAACCCACTTCCAAACCCCATTCCTTACTCCACAAGGTGAAGCAGAAAAAAACTATGCACATGGATAGCCTTGTCACCTCATGCACATTTGCTACCACTATCTAATTGTATTTAATATCCAAATCTGCCAAACCAGTTAGAATTTCCATCAATGCCAAAAGAGTCTCAATGTACTGTAAATTATTGATGATATTTAGTGGTTCAAAATATGTGAGGTTTTCAAGATATACGAGAGGTCTTCCCATATGATTTAGATGTGCATCAAGAATGCACAGGTGCATCAAGTGAGACGTCAAACAGAGTAGGAAGATATGCCTATTGTAATCTAGAATCGCTAATTTGAATTAAAATAAATAGTTAATGCTTCCCCAAAAATCATAGCTTTAAATTATTTTATGAAAGAGATCAGCCTAATCAATGTTAGGAATTGCTAAAAATTTGTGCTCTTGTGATCAATATTTCAAGTTTTCCATTAAATCATTTATACTTTTTAAAATTGATGTTTTAAAATTATTTTTGAATTTTATAAATTTCTATTTATCCAAATCCATCTAAAGAGAATATTGAACCCTGATTAAACATGCAAGTAGATTCTACTAACCATTGTCTAATAAAGAATGTTGAATGTGATGACTTTACTATAGGATTTATTAAATCTCCTATCTTCTTGAATGTTCAATATGGAGGGTCAGCAATAATGGGGGAGAATGCTTGTGGTAGTGATGATAATGGTGGCCACTCAAGCTCAAGCAAGGGTGAATCTAGAAACGCATAAGTAAATCTCATATCAAATTCAACCTCAAGGTTTCATTTTTCTAGTTTCTTGTAAAATATAACTTCAATTAGTTTTGCATTGAGATTATTTTTGGTGAGATCAAACGTCTCAAACATTTCGTCTCGGCCAAAGGATCCTCAATGTCTTTAGGAAAGGGATCTACAGGGGTAATTTTCCACTCATGTCACTTTTCGATAGGTAAAATGTGCCCATTTTTCATGAGGGGTGGATTAGGTAGACAATATCCTAGGTCGTTTATTCATATTCAGTAATTCAAATTGATAACACAAATATTAATATACTAGTAGACATTAGAGGGTGAAAGTGATTAACTAAAATTAACTAAAATAGGAGAAAGTATATAGTTAATCAAATCTAGGAGGACATAAACATTGTGAATAAATGCACTAAAGTAGTATAAAGTAATCAAATAATTGAACTAATAGAAATAAAACCATAGTGTGTAAGAATAAAGTGAGGGAAAAAATCAGCTTATTGTAGATGATTGTCATAGAGTGTCGTAGGTCTGACTGGAAATTCCAAAAGAAAGAATTGCTACGTAGAGGTCCTAATAAGGGTGGATATGGGAGATCTAAGCAAACTGGGGCATCTAGGAGGGTATTGGGGGGCCCAAATATTCCCTTGTATGCTACAAGGAGTGCCCTAGTCTCTGTAGAAGGTTGGAGCCTGATTCTATTTGGGTTAGAAGATGACTTGTAACAATCACTAGTTGTCACACTGGATTTAACAAACTCTAGTGAATGTACTAAATGAAGCAAGATGTGAAAGGAACGATAACCAAATCATACCAAGCCAAGAACACAAATGCTAATCAAACACCACAATAAATAAGATGAAATAAATTTTCCAAAATAAATTTACTTAAAACCTTTGCAAACAAACCAAAAACAATATCATATATTATCATGGAACTCAATGAAATACAATGAGAATGGGCCTTGCTTATATAGGCAAGGAATAACAATCTAAGAACCAGCCAATGTCATAGATCAAGCCATAAGTCAAGGAAATAACTAATCATCAAAGAACTAGTCAAGAACATAAATTTAGGAGAGAATTAGACATCAAGGATCTAGTCAATATGATATATCAAGGAAATAACTAGTTAATACCATAGATCAAGCAAATAAATATACCTAACAACTAGATAATATCTCCTAATATCTAAATAAGATAAAATAAATACCCGCACACATAAATGGGTGAGGATAAATTCAATAAAGGTAAATAAAGTACCTAGTTGAACATGAGCTAAGGTAAATGCCTACTCTAACACCCCCCTCAAGTGAAAATAAGCACCAAAATAGAAGTGGCATGTCCATAGTATGAGTCCCAGCAACTAGGCCTGATGAGGTACTCATGTAAACAATATCCAAGAAGAAATCTCGAACCAGAAAGAAGTAAAGAATCCTGCTAGAAAGAAAGAGGAAGAAGAAGAAGAAGGAATATGTTCTCACGAACACATCCCAAGAACAATTTCTTAAACCCTTGCATTCCACACAACTCAAGGTAGTGAGGTGATAAAAAATTATTTGTAAATATGTTTGCAACCTGCTACTTGGGCGTGCAAAAAGCAACTGGCTATTGCACTTTCATCTTCATAGGCAGAGTATAGGGTGGTAGTAATAGCGAGTCAGCGGATTCTTTGGCTTCACCATCTATTGACAGATTTTGGATTCTCACAGGATTCATCGATTGTACTTTGGTGTGAAAACCAAAGTGCAATTCACATTTCTTGCAACCTAGTTCAGCACCAGTCAGACCAAGCATATTGAGATACACATCCACTTCATTCGTCAACATGTTCAGGATGAAGTTCATTACTTGGAGTACCTTTCAACTTAGCAGGAGGTTGCAAACATCTTTACAAAGCCTTTTACATCACCTCGCTACCTTGAGTTGTGTGGAATGCTTTGGGTTTTGGAAGTTGTTTTTAAGGGGTGTTCATCAAAACATCTTCCTTCTTCTTATTTCTTTTTCCTTCTATCAAGATTCTTTCTTTTTCTTGGTTCAAGATTTCTTCATGGATATATTGTAAATGAGTACCTCATCAGACCTAGTTGTCAGAACTCATACTGTGGACATGCCACTTCTATTTTGGCCCCTAGCTCCACTTGAGGGGGGTGTTATAGTAGGTATTTACCTTAGCTCATGTTCACCTAGGTACTTTATTTACCTTTATTGTATTTATCTTCACCCACTTATGTGTGTGGATATTTATTTTATCTTATTTAGATATTATATTATTTAGTTATTAGGTATAGTTATTTCCTTGATCTATGATATTGACTAGATCATTGATGTCTAGTTCTCTCCTAAATCTATTGTTTTGACTAGTTCTTTGATGACTAGTTATTTATTTGATTTATGGCTTGATGTATGACCTTGGCTGGTTCTTAGATTGTTTTTTGTTACCTATATAAGCAAGCCCTATTCTCATTGTATTTCATTGAGTTCCATAATAATATATGATATTATTGCTCATTTTTTTGTAAAGGTTTTATGTAAAGTTATTCTGGTGAATTGCTTTCATCTTATTAATCGTGGTGTTTGATTAGCATCTGTCTTCTTGGCTTGGTACAATCTGGTTATGGTTTCTTTTAACCAACCTTCCAGCGACTACTATGAGGAGAATGTGAAAACTGAGATACAAACCCTACTATAAATGAAATATGAGAGAGAGTATGGGTCAAGTACATGAGACTCCCAACCAACTGCCTATATAACATTGGATCACAAAGTTGTGTGGTACATGTGGAAGTAAGAGTAACCCCAGACTCAAAAGGAGATGGACTTGGGTTACAATCAACCATATCAAAGCATCGAAGAAGATCATGGGTGTACTTTTGCTGACTGAAATGAATACCTAAATCTATCTAAGAAATATGCAAACCAAGGAAATAATGTAATAACGTAATGCAATAACCCAAGTCATGATAAACTATGTAGAAAGAGCCCTCTGAATACTCTGAATGTAGGAAGAAGATATTCCAGTAAGTAACAAATCATCAACATATAAGACAAGTATCATAATATCCTTACCAACATGCTAGAGATACATTGTATGATCGAAGTGGCAATGAACAAAAGTTGTAGATAGAAGAAAAGAATCCTTCTTCTCATACCAAGCCCAAGGGGCTTGTTTGAGACTGTAGAGAGACCTTTGGAGCCTACAAAATAGAGAAGAATCCTGAACAAATCCAGTCGTCTGTTCCATGTATATTTCCTCTTGTATATCTCTATGCAAGAAGGTACTCTTCACATCTATCTGGTATATGGGCCACCCATGTGATGCAGCAAAAGCATGTATAAGGCGTACAGAATCCATCTTCACAACGGGTGAAAAATTCTTAGTGTAATCAATACATTCAACTTGTGAAAAACCCTTTACACGAAGAAGAGCCTTATACTTTTCAATGGACCCATCATCTACGTATTTCATTCGGTATACCCACTTACACCTAGCAATCTTTAGATTCCTTTAGGAAGAGATACCAAATCCCAAATATGATTCTTCATCAAAGAAGAATTCTTAGTTGTCATCGCATCATCGTACTCCTGTATCCCGTGAGCCTTTGAAAAAGACTATGGATCCTTAGAAACTACCTGATACAAAATTATAGAACCTGTAGAATGTGTGTGATGATGCATAGTGGGTGGAAGATCCTCTATGAAAGGAGTTGCCTCAAAAAATGTAGTATGAGCCCACTTAGCCATAGTGACAACATCGGTGGTAATAGGATCCTCGACGACATCTATAACCTCCTCATCAACCTCCTCAAAGAAAGGATCCTCAAGATGAGATGGAAGAAGATGAAGAATCATGAGGAGTGAAGCACTCATCAAACTGAACATGTTTTCAGAAAAAAACATCGTGAGTATCAGAATCTAGAAGTCAATAGGCTCTCATGTCCTCACAATAACCTACAAAGATAAAGGGTTTGTTCTTCTTATCTAAAGATTTTTTTTTCTTATTTCAGACAAAGGCCCAAGAATGGCTCCCGAAGACTCAAAAAAATGAGACATTTGGCTTAGTGTTGGACCAAGCTTCCTCTAGAGTCAAATGCTCAAGTGCTCTGTGGGGTGTGTGATTATGAATGTAGTTAGCACAATTAACTGCTTCTGCCTAGTAGATAGGAGGTAAATCTCTAGAATGCATCATATAGTTAGCCATTTCCTTCAAATTTCTATTCTTCCTTTCTGCTAAGCCATTCTGTTGTGGAGTATGAGGAATAGAATGTTGGTGAATAATGCCTTGAGTTGCCAAAAATTTAGAAAACTCATTGTTGAAGTACTCCCCCCCATTATCAGTACTAAGGTTCTTTATGCTACTAGAAGATTGTTTCTCGAACAAATCCTTGAAGACTTTAAAGTGTGAAAAAACATCACTTTTGTACTTGAGAAAAAAAACCCAAGTACACCTCGAGAAATTATTAATAAATGTAAGTGCATACTTAGCTCCATTGAAAGATGGGGTAGGAAAAACCATCAAGTCACTATGCAAAATTTTAATTAGTGAAGATGCTCTCTTAGAAAAAGGATCTTGGTGTTATTTCCCAAATGGAAAACCATGACAAACTCTCTGAAGAAAAGAAACTCTAGGAAGACCATCTACCATACCATGAGTGCTTAACTCCTTCAAATATCTGTAATTGAGATGTCTAAATCTTTCATGCCAAAGATTACTCTCTAAATCTGCATGAGAAACCAATCTTGTCCCTATAGAAGAAGTGTCATCAAAAACCTCAAAGTGATATAGTATAGAACTTTGATCAATAATACCTTAAGCAACAAGTGAATAATGATCTAACATAGTTCTTACTTCTGCCCCATGTGGTGTAAAATTCACTGTTTTCCCTTGACCAGAATGACAAATTTGATATACAGAAAGCAAATTAGTAGTGATGTTAGGAACATATAGGGCATCTTGGATACTGCCACCATCAATTTTTATATCACCTTTTCCCTCAACAAAAAGAAAGGAATAATCTCCAACCTCAATTTATGAAGTAGAACTCAAACCTGGAGAAACAAAAAACTCCTTGGAAGAAGTCATGTGATGAGAAGCACCAGAATCTATAACCCAACTATCTGTAAGTGGTGATTGATATCTCCCAACAACATTAAGTGATTTTCCATGCTGATTAGGAGGTGTCATGGAGATAGAAATTTAATGTTTCTTGACTGCATCCTCTAAGGCTTGCATTCACTTATAAGACCTATGTTCTTCATGATTACTACCCCCACAAAAAGAGCATGAACGACTAGACTTATTCTTGGATTTAGAAGACTCCTTGGGTTTTGAGTTGTTTTCTTTGGGTTTAGGAGCATTTTGAGATGGAGAATGTGTAGGTTTGGTTTTACTATTTGGTTTTCCCTTGCCCTTAGGATTAGATGCAACTAATTCCTTTTGAGAGGTGGAAGACTCAAGGTGAGACAAATTGGATTCTTCCCTAGTAAGTCTTTCACGAAATGTTTCTAAGTTAGGCATTTTGAATTTGGCACCTATGGCATCCATGCTAGAGAAAAAAGGTAGAAGCAAAAATTTGGAATGGTCCTCTCAACTTGGATAGAATCAAGTAAACACACTCTTTGTATTTCTTATCTCTTACACTCCCCTTCAAATATTTCAACAAATGCTTGAACTTGGTAAGATAGTCTATAATTGTTGGAAAATCTTTAGGATTAAGAGAAGTGATCTCAATGTCAAGTTTCATGGCTCTCATATGATCCACCTTACTAAATAAATCCTCCAATTTCTCCCAAATTTTGAAAGGAGAGTCACATTTTTCCAAATGAAACAAAAGACTGTCACTTACATAAGTTCCTATCAAACCCATACAGTCATCAAATTTGCACTGGTACTGAAATTTCTCATATTCTCTAGTGAACACTAGTTGTTCTGAAGAAGTTAAAGCCCATAATCCTTTCCACTTAATTATTGTTTCCATTCTTAGTTTCCATGTGTGGTAATTATTTGTTATTAATGGCTCAACATGATCTAATGCATAAGTAGATGTCATCCTCAAAAAATCACCAAAAGAAATGCAAGAACCAAACAATACAACAAGAGCCCCAAGCGATGCAATAAGAGCCCCCTAGATTTTATCACTTTATAATGAGTGCATGTTAAAATATGGCACTTTATAATTATAGTGTGATTCTCAAAATAAATATTTCTAAAGGAAAGAGCATGAAAAAACAAGCTCACTTTTGAGAAAATCAACACTCAAAACTGAGTTACTAATCAAAAGTTACAAGCTTTTCAATATTATGCTCTACTATTTATTTATGTTTCCACTAAAACGGAATAAAATTTTCTTTCGTTCCCCACACAAATAAAATGAAAGGGGGCTGGAGTTAAGCACGTACTAGTAGGAATCACAAGATTTAAACCCTCATATGACAGTCGATCTTAGGGTTTTCATGCCTTCCGGATCCAATGGTGGCCTCTGTCTTACATAAAAAAAACATGAAGAAACAAAATACAAACAAATCATGAATATAGGAATATAAAAAAAATGCTTGTAAAATGAAACTTACAAACGGTTGTCAACAACAATCTCCTGCATTGATACCATAAAATGAATGATAACTAGATTGTAGCAAGCCAAGAACACATATGTTAATCAAACATCATGATAAATAAGATGAAAGCAATTCTCCAGAATAACTTTACATAAAACCTTTGCAAACAAATGAGCAGTACTATCATATACTACTATAGAACTCAATGAAATATAATGAGAATGGGCCTTTTTTATATAGGCAAGGCATAACAATCTAAGAATCAGCCAAGTTCATAGATCAAGCCATAAGTCAAGGAAATAACTAGTCATCAAAGAACTAGTCAAGACCATAGATTTAGGAGAGAACTAGACATCAAGGATCTAGTCAATACCATAGATCAAGGAAAGAAATAGTCAATAACATATATCAAGGAAAGAACTATACCCAACAACTAACTAATATCTCCTAATATCTAAATAAGATAAAAGAAATATCCACACACATAAGTGGGTGAGGATAAATACTATAAAGGTAAATAAAGTACTATTATCCAATTTTGCCCCTTAGGAAAAATTGATCAAGCAAATCCTTTCACATGAGTCGTGGGAGGGTGGTTTAGTTGTGCGAGCTCACATTCGCTTTCAAACATCTTGTTGTAGACGGGATTGTCAAGGTAATGTACGATTGGCAGAGGAGCGGTGAAGTGAAAGTCAAAGACGATGGAAACACAAATTTTGAATTTTTGAACTTCATATTTTTGACATTTCAGAGAAAAGAGGGCAAAAAATGACGATAAAAATGTCTGAAACCCGAAACTTCGAAAGTCTAAAATTTCAGACTTTTGGGTTTCAGAGTTTTAGAAATATCAGGCAGAAAAAAAGGCAAAAAATGGAGTGGAAATGTCTGAAACCTGAAATCCTGAAAGTTTGAAATTTGGACTTTCAGATTTCAGAGTTTCGGAACTCTCGAAGAAAAAATGAAAAAATAGTTTGAAATGTCCTAAATCCCGAAGCCCGAAAGTCTAAAATTTTAGACTTTTTTGGCTTTGTTGACCTCAGGAATCAGGTCAGAAAATCAAAATATAAAATTCCAAAACATGAAACTCTGAAAGTCTCAGATTTCAAACTTTCAGGGTTTCAGACTTCAGAGTTTTGAAAGTCTCAAGCCCCCAAACATGAAAATCACACAAAATGTCCAAAATTTCGAATACCAAAAATTTGAAATTTCATACTTTCAAACTTTTAGGTTTCAGAGTTTCAAAACTCTCAAGTAAATTTGGCAGATGAATAATGTTTTTCTCTGAAATAAAAATTTCTGAAAGTCTAAATTTTGGGATTTTGGGGTTGCATGCTTTCCAGATTTTTGGATCTCTCAAGCCATTTTTCTTAAAATGGCACCTCAACCTTCAGATGGCCATAAATTTTTACTGGGAGATTGGATTTGAGCAAGAGAGGAATTTTTTGAAATCTCTCGATGTCTGCTACTCAACTACAACCGGATATCTTTGAATTATTGGGACTAGGTTTTTAAAAATTAAAAATTCAGTTCACCATTTTTTGAGGTGTCTCGTGTTTCTTACCTACCACCATTAATGAGGTATGGGCTTCCTTTCTTTCCCAACAAGGAACAACACATGGAGGTATGGGTTTTCATTAGAGCCCATCATTGTTGCAAGAAAATTTAATGCATTTTCGTGGGTGGTTGGAGTAGAATTTCAAAATTCTTCTCATCTCCTTCTCTAATTCTTCCTATATATTGTAAGGAGTGGCATTTTTCTAAAGGTTGGACATTTTTGGTTTTGCACACTCCCTTCTTCTCTTTCTGAAAGTGGATTTGTGGAGTTCAAACCTTCCATCAAAAATTGTGATGCAAGTTTGTTCCTCTTGGCCATTATAATGTACTATATCAAATTTTTGGAGCAATAAAAATAATTCTGTGGATGCTTTTAACCCTCTCTTATATTCATTGCATCTTCCTGATTACTCATTACAAATCCTGGTTATCTGTGCATGGTGGTTGTGTTACATTTTTAATGTTTTGTGTTTAATTACAAAACAGGTGTTCAAAATTCCTTTGGTGCATCACCTTTGTTAATTTAAGTTTTTTTCTTGCATCTTCTTAACCCTGTCTCCTTGGCAAGCTAGAGTAGGTTTTAGAGAAGATCCTCTACAATTTTAATGTGTGCATATAAACAAAGGAATAGGAACAGGCCTTCATCCAGAGATCTCTCCCGATTCGTAAAGTCCCACACTTTGGGAGAAGTTCCATGTTATGAAATCACACTGAGATTCTCAACCCATCGAGTTACAGACATTCAAGGGTGTTTTGATTACGCATCAACAAGTACCTAGGTGAACATGAGCTAAGGTAAATACATACTCTAACAAGATGATGTTGAAGACCTGTAAAATAAACAAGAAGTATTAAAATATTTAAAAAAATAAAAGATGCAAATGAATGGGTCAGACTGACCTCAGATGCCACAATAGTGGGCTCACTAAACTAAGTGTTGCACTAAATTTCAAACCCAAATGTATTTCTAGTGTGTGTGTGTACAATTCATGCCCTATATGATCTTGTACCAGTCACACTATGTGAATTAGTGAGAAATAACTAAATATAGAAAATGTCATAACATATGTGCATGGAATAGAATACAATCCCTCCCCGTATGAAGTGTGTGTTAATGTAGATATCCTATCCTTGATGCATGGAAGTATGTGGATGCAAATGATGTAATGGATGTAACTCTAGATCGAGTGATAGTAGTAGATTATTCTAGGACCCTCATTATGATCTCTTAACTTTATATTTATATGGTTCTCTTATTCTAATTTTGTAATTAATCCTGACATGGTGAATTAGGAAAAATATCAAGAATAAAAATTGCTAGAAAGAGCTGAAAAACTGGTAGGAAAATAGAAAAAGGACTTGGGCACCCCACTACAGTCCTAGGTGCCCTGGTTTAGGCTAAAATGATGGAAAAGTATTGAAACTAACTGGACATGTATATTAAAATGTGTGGGGATGATAAAATAAGAATGAAAACAAGATGGCCCAAAGGTGGGATTAATTACTACTTTCTTCACGTAAGAACCTTCTAGATAGTAGTACAAGAACAAACTACATAATCTCTAAAGTGAATGATTTTTTGAATACAGTTTTCTCCCATTTTATTTTGGTGAGTGGAAATCTCAATAACATAGAGTAGATAGAGATGTGTACCTGATGTCCATGTAGAGTGTAGTATAAATCATGTCAAATGACTAGAGAAAAGTGTGGAATGATAACACGATGGCAGAGCGTGGATACTAGAGATGAAAAATATGCATAGAAAAAGTTATAAGAGTGAACCTAAGGTGGAGCACATGTGTAGTTGTTGCAGTGTGTAGTTTACTTGCATGATTAGTAAGTGTTTTCCATCGCATAATGTTGTTGTCGTTGCCCCCAATTTGAATGTTTATTTATCATACGGTTAAATCATCATGGAGAAAATGATCAAGTAGTCAAATATTTATGTATGTAAAAATGCTATGTAAAATACACATGTGTATAAAAATGTGTAAAATATGTAAAAAGGAAAGTGTAAATGGAACATGTGCACCAGATCCATGTCAAGAGAAAAGTGTGTAGAAAGATATCTTGTATTGGTGCGATTTTTTTGGGCGATCTCATGCCACCCTAGCTGAATAAGTGTAGGGAGAAATTTTTTTGTCCTCTAAGCTCTAACAACTTCTGCTAAAATGTTTGTGAAGACATATCTGTAGCATCCTAGTTTTTTGAGAAATCCAACGCCTGTGGCCGAAGTAATGTAGAGAGGCACACCCACTATAACATTTAAACCTATAAGTTCTGCTTCCCTGAAATGATAAGGACACCATGAACTATAAAACACGTTGTGTATGGGGTTTGTATACTTGTCTAAACCCACTCACATTACGTAAACAAGCAATGTTAAGGGTGAAAAGTGCATTGTACTGAACCAGTGTAATTGTGTTGTGTTAGTTTGTAAACCCTCAAATGATGCCCCCCCTCTTTGGGGGTGCATACGATGTCACTGATAGGAGAATGCGGCCCCAAAAGAGGACTAACCACATTCTGAATTGTGTACCCTAGAAATTGCTGGGTAGAAACCCAGGCATTCACAAATAAGAAGGCTAACCAAAGAAAATTGTAAGGAAATATTGCATGTATATAGAAAACATGTATAACCTACATAAACAATGTAAACACACAAGAAAGTAAATAAGACACACAAATCAGAATACAAATAGGGGACATCACTCAGGATGTCACAAGACATGAAAGGCCATCATGGCCATAAACAACAAGTGTGCACACAAAGCATAGGGAAAAGTCCACATACAAGAAGCAAAAAAAGGAAGACAAGTAGAAAAAAACAAAAGAGTAGTCATCGAAACATGTAATCATACAAAGTAATTGCTACACATGGAACACCCATTAGCATGTTAGAGCAATAACTAATATGTAAAACCATGTATGATCAAGTAATATATGATGCTAAGAACAAAATGGAACAATAACAACTGCATGAGATGAATTTAGATTCCCCCAACAACCAATATAGGAAGCGTAGATGGTGAGAATCCATGTCATTTGTAAGTTTCTTGTATCTTTAATCACACTAAATAATGGCATGAATGTGCATGTGTGGATGATATATATAATGACATATAAGAAATCATTCTAACATGTGTAGTAAAGTGATCATTTAAAACACTAGTAAACAAGAGTAAATGCACCAATACAATGCAATATGCTATGGATGGATGGAATGGAATGAAAAATGGAGTGATAGGAGCATCTTCCCCCTGAGTAGATGAAAGTGTATGTAATTAGGTTCATTTTTCTTTCCCCCTCAGCAATAAAATTTGAACTGTAAATGAGATTTTTTCATCAGGAAATTTTCGAGTAGTTCTTATTTTGTCTAGCACACTACAATAAATGTGTATACGTAGTTGTGATGAGATGCGACATGTAGAAAGGATGTGAATGAAACCTATAACCAAATCGTATATCATGACTTATTGAATGGATGAGTTATGATTTATCCCTAAGCATATCTCACTATGAGGTGAATGGATGAGTGATTATTTAGCACTAAGTTTATATCACTATATGATGAGCAGATGAGTGATGATTTATCCCTAATTGTATATCACTCCATGATGAAAATGGTGGGTGATAATCTATCACTAAGTGTATATCACTATATGATGAGTGGATGATTGATGATTTAGCAATAAGTGTATATCACTACATGATGAAAATGGTGGGTGATGATTTAGCACTAAGTGTATATCACTATATGATGAAAAATGGTAGGTGATGATTTATCACTAAGCATATATCACTATATATGATGAGCAGATGATTGATGATTTAGCACTAAGTGTATATCACTAAATGATTAAAATTGTGGGTGATGATTTAGCACTAAGCGTATATCACTATATGATGAAAAATGGTGGGTGATGATTTAGCACTAAGCGTATATCACTATATGATGAATGGATAAGTGGTGATGTAACCTAAGGTGTATACCACTACAATATTATATGGTGGAGGTGGTGAGCTAGCTTAAAATGTATACCACTACTAGATGAAATTAGAGTAAGTGACAATTTATCCTAAAGCGTATGTCACTATCCTAGGAATGTTGCATGATGAAATGTCACATGGTGAGTGTAAGGTCCATTTGATTTGTAAACCCTTTGAAATTAAGTATGGATCGAGGAACTGAAGTGCATGATAGGGTGGTGATTACAGCATGTAGAAAACAATGTAGCATGTGTAATTAAATTGAATGACCATGTGATGAGTAGGATATGTAAATGTGCAGTGTTGGAAATGCAATGTAGGAAGTGTAGTGTGTGTAAGATGTATACTATGTAATGTGTAAAATGCAATAATAGATGTAGATATAAATTCAATATTTTATTATAAAATTTAAATATATACTCATATGTAATGTAACCTAGCATACTATGTAGACTATATATAGAAATGCATAGTGTATGAAGTTCCTGTGTATATGTTATGTGTGGATAGCCTGGTAATGTATGTAGTGTGTATGATGAGGAGTAGTATAATTTAGAGTAAGTATAGAATAAATGGTGTATGAAATATAATGAAAGATGAAATGAAAATTTTAATGCCTAAGGTGTGGTGTGTGGACATCAATGTAATGGTAATCCATCAATAGTCAAGTGTGAACCAAAGCACAAGAGTGCATCATCCGGTAACGATGGTTGTTATGACATGTGGTATGCTATGCCTAATAATGAATGATAAATATGAAAATTGTGATGGAAGACTATGTAACCATGCTAAAAAATGAGGGTATTGTGTGATTATCTATGCCCGCCAAGTGTAGGCACAAAAACATCATGTAAAATCATCAAACAGGTTGTCATCTTAGAGGTCAAAGTCAAATAGATAGGTGTTGTTGAATTGATAATAAATAGTGTTTGGTTGATCGTGTAATGATCCCTTAAGGTGTAAGTAGTACATACCCATAGCATATTCCTCATCAATGAGTGGAGGATGTGGGAAATCGTGTCTGTACCATCGAATGAAATTTTGTGAGTAGCCAAGAAAAGAACTATTGCAGATGAAAACATCAACCGAAAGGCATAGGAAATGAACTATCAGTGTGACTAGGATCTAATGTGCCTCCAATATAAGTAAGCCAAAATTTCACTAATGTGACTGGAGAAGAACGAAGGGCACATGATAAATATACTAAAGGATGAAAAACATGCAAACCATAAGGGATAGTTATATTGAAAAAACCATAGTATAGATGAGGGGCATGAGTAGTGGGATAGATGTCCTCAAAAGTAAAACCAAGATGATCTAGACCATCATGGGAACATATAGTGACATCACATGTAGGATTGAATGGAATATTCTCCCAATATGTTATATGGATGAAAAGTGTGCAAGTGAATTGTGGGTGTGCTAAAGTAGGCAATGTATATATAGGTGGATGTGATATATCGACATCCATAGACTAGACAAACCCATGATAAGCAATCATAGAAGTAGTAGTAGTAGGTGGCATAGAAGAAAATACATCTATCACACAAATAGTACCATCAAGTAGTGGTAAATGTGACGGTTCATCCCTAGGTTGAGAATCATTTGTAGTATTAGTGTTTGGAATAGGAAGACTAGTGTTTGGATCCTAATCACAATACTAAAATGGATCATGGTCTCCAAAAATGGTATACTCCATGCCCATATGTAAGAACTTAATGTAGTTATGGATAGTAGACGTAACAACTCACATGACTTGAAGCCATGGTCCACTAAGTAGACAATTATAAGCAACTGGGAAATCAACGACGAAAAAGATCATGTGGATAGTCTTAGGATAAATAGTGATGGGTAATGTGACATGAATGAAACATGGATGAGTGGAACCATAATAAACATGTAGTGAAATACTAGAGGTACTAATGCCAATGCTATCAATGAGACCTAAAACTTAGAGAAATGACATGGAACAAAAATTAAGCTCATATCCATTGTTAATTAATTTTTTCTTACTAGTGACATTATGAATGTGAGAAATAATATGAAACTATTAATCATTGTCAAAATTAGCACAGTCGTGATGAGGAGCAGATGGGAAAGTAATATTCTTAGAGAATGTATCCATGAAAATATTAGAAATTCAAATATTTACTGATTGGACTGATTGTTTTGTAAAAATTCAAATCATAAAATAATTTTTTTGCATTGAAGTTGCAGAATTATGAAATTATAGACATTTGAAAAAAAATCCATATAAATCCTCTACAAATGAGGTGCAAGTAGATTTTGTTTAAATAAAATTACAGGTCTTTGTAAGTAGCCCCCTTAGGCCTTATTTTTCATGATTTGGTGAGTTATATACTTTTTTTCTTGGTGAGTTATTTCCCAATCTGAGTGAGTTCCTCGAGGTCAGCTATGATGACTTCTAAACCTTAGTAAGAAAGAAGAGAATTATGTATTCCAGATTACCTATGATACAAAGGAAATAAATTACCTAATGGATTGGGAGAACTGTAAATTTTACTCCTCACCTCCGAGTGTTGGACACCATTTTTAGCTCTAGTAAAAATAAACTAGAGTCTAACTTGTCTAAAATACTCTGATATTATGTAAATTCCTCTTGAGGAAGAAAAAATGTCCCGAACTATGATGGATCTTGTTATTTGAGCAAAATACAAGTAAGATTTATGGGGGGCCAAAGGGCAAAAATTATCAAAATCCCATGCCTCTTGAGGAAGAAAAAATGTGAACTTAGTTATCTTGTTTTTGAGCAATGTAAGATTTATAAAAAATTCAGTAGGATGGTCAAAGACATAAAGGACATAATTTAAAAAAAGGTATAGGGTTTTAGATTTGGGTATCATTAAATTTTAGAAATAGTTCAACTAATACATTCTTAAAAATTTCTAAGAAAATAAGATATATTGATATAATTATCTAGATATAAAGACAATTAGAGTTAGAAACCCAACAATGTCTTGATATATTGTATAAAAAAAACCAAATATAGTTGTAAAAAAATGTTGATCATGAGGCAAATCAATCTTGATTTCAAAATGAGATTTCACTATATTTCATCCGGAACTGTATCCTTTTTCTTGGCTGTGTGTGCTCCTTTTGAAAACTGCTCATGTGCTAGTCAACTTCTACAAATTTAAATAGTTGGTCAATAACAGAGCTATAGAAAATCTATTTTCATGTGCACATGGCATTAGAATACAAATCTCTCACCCTATGAAGTACGTGTTGATGCAAAAATCCTATCCTTGAGGGATGGAAATTTGTATTTTTATGCAAATAATGCAATGGATCAACTCTAGTTTGGATTCAAAAAGTAGCTTGACTCTATTTTCCCTGCATTATGGTCATTATAAACTTTACTATTTACTATAGTAGATCTTATGTCAAAACCATAATTGATCCTTGGAAATTTGTATCTTTTATCAACTAAAGATGAATTTATCAACCTTTGTTTGAAAGATTCAAAAAAGTATCCCATAAATCTATACACTCAACCTTTTTAGGGTCTCCTCTATGTGGGACTTGTAATGCTCAACATCTCTATTAAATATCAACCTATCATTATCCTTACGACCTCTGGTTATAATTGCATGACAATACAACTATGTGTATAATTAGATGACAAAGATTTGTAGCTTTCACATAACACTTGATCCCCACTATACTTTCACCCAAAATATCACCATTTCATTTCAAATAAGTCCCTCGAGCTCGAAATTAAATGCAAACATTTTGAGCTCTATGGATTTACCCTTTGTAACACTGTTGAAATATTATATTGAGCCCTTTGCAAATTAACTTCATCTCCTCGTATCCCAACGATGGCTTTATGGCCCCCCTCTGGTGGAACAATTCAATTTTAATCTACGAAAAATCAAAACTTAAACAATGAGTGCTCTTAACACATATTGTGTGATTCATACCTTTCCATCTCATAATTTTAATCTACGAAAAATCAAAACTTAAACAATGAGTGCTCTTATTCCTATGGAAACCCTACATAGTTTTCTCAAACTGATTCATTATCTCATACTGCTTGCTCACTGTGCCATTGAGTTAGGATATTTTCTTATAAATTTGGCCAAGTATGTATTTAAATATATTTGTTTTTATATGAATATTCAGTTTGGAAGACACAATGCGAATGTTGTCAGCTAAATATATCTCAATATTTTGAATCATTCTTTTGATTAGGAGGTCGGGGGGTTATGACCCCTCTCCCAGATATTTCTTAAAAAGACCAATCTTTGAAATTTAAGGATTCTAAAAATTAGAGTATTAGTTATGTATGTATTGGTTAAATTTGAGCTCGATTCAACTTCCTCAATTTGATCTTAGTTACTAAAACTTGTTTTTAGGACTAGATTCGAGGTGTTAAAAACCCTTGGAATAATTGTTAAATTACTTGGTCTTAGCAATAATAGTTATGATATTTGATGTTGAAATTGATAGTTAGATGTAAGTATTTTATTACTTTGTCATTGTTAATATGGCCATGAGGCCAAAATGTATTGTGTGTTTTGATGGACAACGTATCACAAAAAACAACGAGGGGATTGTAGACCAACCACATTGGAATGCTAGATGAATTCAACATATCTATAAAATTACCATGGCAACATGTAGGCCATCTTGTTGTGTGTCTCGTTTGAATGTTTGTTAGGGGGTTCCCATTTGGGGGAATCACCTCCTATTATGACCAAGGGGTTATGTGTTTTCTTTCAGGTCCTAGAAATCCTTTATTAAATTTTAGTATGTGAAACTATAGTTACGCCATTAACACTATTGTTAATCACGTTGAAAAGTTATGTCTAGATTAGTTATTTGGTTAGTCTTAGCACAAAAATATTATTTTGAGCTGGGTTAAACAATTATTTTAGTTCCATTTTTTGGATTATGAAAAATTAATTTAATATCCTAACAATTTATGTTTTTAAATGTCAGTGCTTAAGATTTCTTTAAAGTTGTACACTGAACCTCTCCTTAGAAATCCGGATTTGTCCTTAAGGGAAAATTTTGGAGGCTTGTGGGACAAGTTAAACTTGTCCCACACCTCTTAAATTACTATACCAACCCTACCTATGATTTGGAGGGTCAAAAATAGACCCCATTATGTATTTTGCTAAATAAATCAAACAATAAAATCTAAAAAATTAGGAAGACAAATTGTAGGAAATAAAACTCCAAAAACCTAAATGTACTTTACAATAAAGATCCTTAAGGAGGATGTGGGCTTAGATCATATGTGTAAGTAAAATGTCATTTCTTCAAGGACTTATTAATTCGTGCTTTGGAATATGAGGTTGACTCAAGAATCCCTCAGTGGAATTGCATAGGAAATGAGTTAATATCCATGCTTGAAGGAACTAAAATTTCTGAAATCGCCAAACTCATCCTAGAATTGATGACCACTCATACAAACAAAAGTGAAAAAGTTATCTTGCTAACATAAAAACCATAAAATCTCAGTTGGATGGTTGCAACTGCAAAATGATCCAAGATTAGCTTCTTGGTGATTTTATGGGGGCTTCAAATGACCATATCACATGAAAAATTCTATGGAATTTCATTTCTAGCGCATATACTTTAAATCACGGTTTAATTGGATGAACATGGGTACTATCTCTAATTTGTGATACTTGCTACTTGAGATAGACCTCAAGAAAAACAAGTCATGAAAAATTTGAATCAAAAGAATATGCCACTTTGGCTATTCTCTCAATGCAGGGGAAACTAACTATTCTAATCTAAAATTCCAAGGGACTGTCAACACCAATCCGGCATTATGATAATTCTCCACCGGGAACTCCTCATGCTATGATTATTTACTAATGCACAACTTTTAGTTTGGTGGACGTAATCTGAAAACAAAACAACAACCGAACACAAGAATACCATCGACTATGATAAGACGGAATGATGAAAAATCTGAAATATCAAAGTAAATTATAATATTAACATGAAATTGTTACAATCTCACCCATGAGGTACTTCAACAAGACTATGGGAGAAACTTTACAATTACACCTCTCGATGGCTTCTTCAACACACCTTTAACTGATGGCTTCCTTTGCACACTTCCTACAATATTTCTCACTACTTCTTTCTATGCTAAATGAGGGGGGTGGCCTCTCTATTTATAGAACTTCCAGGCTTATCCATCCTATCTCTAAGATAGGATAAGAAATCCACTCTGACGAATCATATTCCATACCTTAACTCTTATCTGTACATGTAAGCTTATCTGTTAAGATAAGATAAACCTTATCATTTTACATGGGTTCCACATTTTTAGAATTTTACAAATAAAATACACAAAATATTTATGACCTCACTCCTTGTCCTTATTACCAATATAATATTTCTAATTCCTAATCATGTAGACCCTACTTCTCTACTTACCCAAACTTTGACATTTTAACATTACCGGACCACTTACGACAAATATTTACTTTTTACCACAACATTCCTATTGTACTTTGACTGTTACCATATTCCACATTATTGGCGGCACCGTATTGACGGCGCCGTTATCTTCTATCAGACGCTACTACTAATTATACTTAACAACATCCTATTCCTAATACATACATTAATGAAATAGAAATTATGGAGGAAAATTTTAGTGTCGACATCTTCCCCCTTCCTAGCTTCTACTCCGTCCTCGAAGTAGACTATTCTGGTGCTTGGAAAATCTTCAACTTGTCGTGGTTGACCCATTTTGTAATGGGAGTGCCATCCAATTCCTCCAGTCGGTACGTACCATTTTCATGCACAACTGCTATTTTGTAGGGCCCCATCCATTTTGGAAGAAATTTTCTCTGTCTTCTTTTTTTGTATCTGGAATCATATACTAGGACCAAGTCATTCACATGAAATGGAGACCACCTGGATCTTTTGATCAAAGTATTCCTTCTACTTCATTTTATTCTTATGGCTTGTATCCTTTGCTATTTCCCTCATTTCCTCTAGCAAATGAAGATGTACCAACCTTTCTTTTACTGAATCACTTTCATCCATCCTTTCATTTTTCATAACTCTCATAGTGGGAATATCAAACTCAATAGGAAGAACTGGATCAATGCCATAGGCCAACTGAAATGGGGAGTATCCTGTTGCTGACTTTGATGTTGCCCTATATGCCCATAATGCTACATGAATCCTTTTATCCCATTTATGTACCTGCAAGGCTGCATCTTTTGCTAGAATTTGACACAGCACAAAAAAATTCATTCCACCTGTCCATTTGTGCTTGGCTTGTATGTTGTTGCCTTCCTGTGCTTAATAGAAAACTAATTGACTAGGGATTCTACCACCTCATTAATGAAGTGGCTTCCTTGATCTGTTACAATTTCTAATGGGCAACCAAATCTGGTGACAATGCGTTCATACATGAACCTTGCCACTTCATCCATGGAAGCTATTTTCAATGGCCTAGCTTCAACCCACTTGGTTAAATAATCTGTGGCAACTACAATATACTTATTTTGGCGTGATGTAGTTGGAAGTGGACCTACAATTTCTATTCCCCACTTTTCAAAGGGACCAAGGGGAAGAATAGGACATGATGGAGCTGATGAAGTCTTACGGTTACCATGTGTTTGACAAATATCACATGTCTTACAATAATTATAACAATATTTAAAAAGAGTGGGCCAGTGATAACCTGCATCCAAGATCCTTCTTGCTATAAGTTGTCCAGAGAAGTGCCCTCCACATGTACCATTGTGGAATTCTTCTAGCAGCTCCTTTCCTTGATCACGTCCAACTGCCCTCTTGTACTATCCATCAGGTCCTATTCGAAATAATGCTCCATGCAGAATAGAATATGGACGACTGGCTTGAGTAATCTTTCTCTTAGTCTTTGCATTGGCACCATCAGGAAACTTGAATTCATTCAGATAATTCCAAATATCTATGTATTCACTAGGGATTGTGTCAAGGGAGAACAATGCTGCATCGGGAAAATCATCATCATCACAAGATGATCCTAAACCATCATAGGCTCGAGAGAGTGCATCTGCATTGACATGCTTCTTTCCTGGCCTATCTATAATATCAAATTCAAATTCTTGTAGCAAAATTATCCATCTTGCTATCCTCCCTGATGGGTTAGGCTTATTTACAATATATTTCAGAGCCTGATGATCTGTTACAACTATAAATTTCTGCCCTAGCAAGTAATTTCTAAACTTCTTTACAGCAAAAATGATAGCCAGAGCCTCTTTTTCAGTTACAGTATAGTTTACCTCAGCACTGCTCATTTGTCTGCTCCCAAAGTAAATTGGATGTTCATTCCCATTTTCATCCTTTTGGCTCAAAGTACTTCCTAGTGCTGCATCTGAGGCATCAGTGTACACAATGAATGGCTTGCTCTAATCTGGATTCTTCAAAACAGGTGAAGACACCAAGGCTTCCTTCAGTTGTCCAAAAGCTTCATGCGCCTTATTTCCTGGTTCATAAGTAACATCCTTCTTCAAGAACTGGGTTAGTGGCTGTGTAATCTTTGAGAAATTCTTGATGAACCTTCTATAGTAACCCACATGGCCTAAAAATGATCTCAACTTACTTCTATTCATAGGAAATGGTAAATCTTTGATTTTTGAAACTTTATCAGGATCAGTACCAATACCATCTCTGGATACAACATGCCCTAACAAAACACCTTTAGAACATCCAAAGACACACTTTGTAGGGTTTAGTGAGGCTTGTGCTTCATCTAACCTTTGAAATGCTGTCTCCATTTGGTGCAGGTGGTCCAACTTGCTCCCATAGATGCAAAAATCATCCAGAAATACTCTGATGAAGGTCCCAATGTAGGGTTCAAACACCCTATTCATCAAACACTGGAATGTTGCTGGAGCATTACACAACCCAAAAGGCATAACTCTATAAGCAAACGTTCCCCAAGGAGTGGTGAACGTGGTCTTCAGCTGATCTTTCTCTGCTATATGAACTTGGTTGTAGCCGCTATATCCATCAGCAAAACTATAGCACTCCTGGCAAGCTACTTCATCCAAGATCTGATCTGAAAATGGAAGAGGGTAATGATCCTTCTTTGTTGCCTTATTGAGCTTCTTGTAATCAACACAAATGCGTAGCTTCCCATTCTTTTTTATTGAGATCACAATGGGAGAAACCCATTCTGAATTCTCCACAGCAAATATGAATCCTGCATCAAGCAACTTATCTATTTCTTCTTTTACAGTCTTGGAAAAATTAGGATTCATTCTATATGGCATTTGCTTTATGGGCTTAGCACCATCTACCAGCTCAATAGAATGTTCTACCCAACTTACTTGACGGAGTTCCTTGTAATCAAAAGTGAATAGGTGTATGTACCTTCAAAAGAGCTAGAGGTAGGATTCCTTCTCACTCTCCATCACAGCATCACCAATCTTTATTTGTTGGAGACGATCATCAACTTCTTCTTCAGATAATTTTATGGGGT
This sequence comes from Taxus chinensis, assembly GCA_019776745.2. NCBI lineage: Eukaryota > Viridiplantae > Streptophyta > Pinopsida > Cupressales > Taxaceae > Taxus > Taxus chinensis. Next base: position 186,386,871 of record CM034155.1, on the reverse strand, counting down.
CATGAGTTGGTGTGACTGGAAGGATATCCATGACTGAAACATCCACCTCACTTTCTTCATCTTCAGTGTCCACTTCACTGGTACTAGAGTAATCAGAGGATGTCCAATCATCAGTTTCATCACTTGAATCCACAGGTTCTACTTTATGATGTCGAGGGATCACGTTTATCTTCACCCTCTCTCTACCACGTCCAAGTGTCATGAAACCTTCATTCCAGTAGTTTCTTGCATGAACTCTCCTTAGCCATGGTCTTCCCAGCAGCATTGGGTACGCAACAGTACCATTTTTCATCACCTGAAAGTCTACCACACATACAACACCCATAACAGATATTGCCACATTTGAAACTACACCTTCTGGTTTAGTTTTTCCCTTATTTAATGACCTTAACATAAGTGTTGAAGGGCGATCAATTTTTAAACCCAACATATTCATTACAGACTCGGTCATTACATTAACTGCAGCACCTCCATCAACTAAGACATCATGAATTGAAATACCATTACATAATACCTCAGCTTGTGGAGCATAGGGATCTGCCTCTGCCTCCAAAATAGGGACCTCAACCTCCTTCCTTCTTCGAGCATTGAGTCCACCTCACAACTCCCCTGCCTCTTCTCAGAAGACATAGCCAAGAGTTGACCATATGTAATATTTGTAGGCCTTTTGGACAGATCTTCCAAGATGGAGTATGGTCCTTGCCCCTATGAAATCAGAAAATCCTGCACACACCCAACTTTCTTCTCCTATGTTTCTTACTAGTTTCTCCTTTCATCTTCTTAGGATCAGTTCCATCTTGATTATCTTTTTCTTTCTTTCTTTTTGTTACAAACACATCTACTTCATTATTTCTACTCTTATCTACTACATCAAGAGAATTCACAGGTGCTTTTCCTTTATCATTATCTCTTGTACCAGATGTAGAAGCTCTATCTGGACAATTATACTTATAATGACCCTTTTTATAACAACCATAACAAACAACTTTAGAAATATTTCTTTTTGGACCTCTATCTCCTCCCTGAGAACTAAATTCCTTTCCTTGAAGAAGATTAATAGTTAACTGACCCATCTTTTTGAGCAGATCTTCATACTCAGTAGATGTACTAGGAGAAATATTTGTGCTCACCGGGAGTGGTTGTGGATTCTGGACCAAAGGTGCTGGTGTAGGCTCTACTTTAGCAACAATTTCTTTGGGCTCCTCTTCCATGCTTTCTTCTTGCCTTCTTGCAATCTCCTTTGCTTGTTCAATGGTAGCTGGGTGGTCATACTTCACTCGTTGTCTGATCTCTGGCTTCATCCCAAGAATGAAGTGCTTACACAGGAGATTATCCACGCCATTCATCAACCCATCCGCTAGTCCTTCCTTCCAGATCTGGGCATCGAGCTTCCTCCTTAGCTCTAGAACATGAGCATGATAATCCCTTATCTTCTCCTTCTCTCCTTGGGACAGCTTTGTGATCTTGATCATGAGATCTGCATATTTCTGTTGTTCACCAAATTCTTCAAGAAAACTTTCAGTTAATAAATCCCATGAATTTTTCACATTATCACCTAGTGTTTCAAACCACCTAAGTGCTGAACCATCCAAAAAGGTAGGAAAAAATTTAGTCCATTGTTCCCTTCTTATAAGGCCATTACAAATACAAGATCGTTTAAACTCTTGAATGAAAGAAGAAGCATCTTCATTAGATTGAGCTGAAAAAATAGGAATCTTTCCCATTTTCAAAAGTAACCACCGTGAAATACCAACCCACAAGTACAATCAACAAGACTTATGTGCACAAATAATTGGAATTACTATAGAAATGACCACGGTAAACTATGGTAAAACTTGACTTACTGCAGTAAAAACTAATTTTACTGTGGTAAACACTATTCAAGGTAAAAAAGTGAAGTTACTGCGGTAAATACTATTCACGGTAAAAAGTGACTTTACTTTACTGTGATAAATACTATTCACAGGCAAAAATGAGTTAGTCATGGTAACTATTATTCACAGTAAAAATGACTTTACCACGGTAACTATGCACAGTAAAAACAAGGTTACCCTCCAATTGATTTTTGACTTAGTGGGAATATCTCTCCAGAAAATCCACCAACGAGGAATGGTCCCGGCAATGGAACCAAAATGTCATCGCCTATCCGGAACTATGATAATTCTTCATAGGGAACTCCTCGTGCTATGATTATTTACTAATGCACAGCCTTTAGTTTGGTGTATGTAATCTGGAAACAAAACAACAACATAACACAAGAATACCATCGACTATGATAAGACAGAATGATGACAAATCTGAAATATCAAAGTAAATAATAATATTAACATGAAAAATGTTACAATCTCACCCATGAGGTGCTTCAAGTGTTATTGACCTCACTTGCCTTTCACCAAGACTATGGGAGAAACTTTACAATTACACCTCTTGATGGCTTCTTCAACACACCTTTAAACTGATGGCTTCCTTCGCACACTTCCTACAATATTTCTCACTACTTCTTTCTATGCTAAATGAGGGGGGGTGGCCTCTCTATTTATAGAACTTCTAGGCTTATCCATCCTATCTCTAAGATAGGATAAGAAATCCACTCTGATGAATCATATTCCATACCTTAACTCTTATATGTACATGTAAGCTTATCTGTTAAGATAAGATAAACCTTATCATTTTACATGGGTTCCACATTTTTAGACTTTTTACAAATAAAATACACAAAATATTTATGACCTCGCTCCTTGTCCTTATTACCAATATAATATTTTCTAATTCCTAATCATGTAGACCCTACTTCTCTACTTACCCAAACTTTGACATTTTAACATTACCCCGGACCACTTACGACAAATATTTACTTTTTACCACAACATTCCTATTGTACTTTGACTGTTACCGTATTCCACAATATTGGCGGCACCGTACTGACGGTGCCGTTATCTTCTATCAGACGCTACTACTAATTATATTTAACAACATCCTATTCCTAATACATACATTAATGAAATAGAAATTCTGGAGGAAAATTTTAGTGTCAACAGGACCAGGGAGAGAGAATACATGAAATGAAAGCCTACACTAAAGTGGTGATACACCAAAAAAGGAGGGGTGTGAGAGTAGTCTCCAGAAGTGTGAAATACAGAAGCAAAGTGCACACTAGAAGAGGTGATGACAGTTCACCATAATCCACAAAAATACATTCACAACAATATTCCAAGCACACACAATGATAATGAATTCCTGCAAGAACATAATAAATAGACACAATATACTTGTAGAAAATATTAAAGGGGAAAGAAGAATGCAAGGAAACACAGCAGGGGAAGATGTATCCACAAACTAATATTTTATTGCTTCATGATATGCACAGTTCAATCTATTACAAGATAAGAGCCTGGATCACCATGCAAGGAGTCCACTACAAGGGCCTGCAACACACTGGCTTCACAAAGCAATTTTGACAGAGCTTTGTTACCCCAAAACTCTCCCCTTTACAATGAAGCCCAACACTCCAATTTATAGAAAAATGAGAAGGAAAAGAGAAGGGAAAATGGAAATCCCAAAATCTGTCCTTCAACCACCTATAAGAGTTGCATTAAATTGATCTGGATTATGACGGTAGGTGACATTACCCTTGCAAAATCGGCTCCCCATACTGTCCCATATGCTGCATTTAGAGAAGGAGTGATGACCATGCCTCATTAATCTAGCCACTTATCACGCTACCAAAGGTAAAACACTGATTCTGAACCCGTCCAACTGTTTCCTTAAAAATATCAATCAATTGACCCCGGAATCAAATACTAGAATTTCTTGATTTTTTACATCGGGCTCGGAACCACGATTCCAACAGTGGACCAATTTTGTGCGATTTCGTTGAGAAATGCAAAATTTATGGCCTGATCTGAAGATTTAGGGCAAAAACAGGCTCTTTTGGGCCTGGCAGGAAAAATATTTCTATCATTTGACGGGCTCTGAGCACTTGGATTGACACGTGTCAGGCTCTGAATCATGTTTCGGGTTCATCCTCTGACAATTCATATCGTGCCCTCATTAAAAATAAGAAATCGTGAGCTTCTTTTGTGGCGTAGAGGACGTCGTGCTCGTTCCAGAAAGTCTAATTTTATCAAAATCAGAGCTCGGAGTCAAACAGTTATGGCAACGTTTGAACCTTCTGACACGTGGTCAAATGTTGACTTCATCTGCTGGCCTCCTTGTCTCTTTTCGGCCATTTCGGCTTTTCGTGTCCCACGTATCCCTCGCGTCCCATTTAGTTTCGGATGTCCCAGATGAAAATTTCCTGCATTTCGGCCGAATTCGGGCTCCCTTGTTCGCTGTACTTGTGGTGAAGCCCATATGTCGAGATTCCATTTGGTTTCAGACTCGTTTGGGACAATTTCGCCCGGTCGGCTGCGTTCTTTTGTCCCGGACTGTTCACGGATGAAAGTCCCCTGTTTCATCAGATTTGGCCGGTTCACATCCGGTTTGCGTACTTTTGGCCCGAATGCGTCCCAGACTGTTCCGGGACAAATATCTCTGAAGCGCCCGAAATGGACTCGATTTGCGCCAAACCGGTTCGATTCGCATTCCGCGCGTCCTTTTGTCCCGGATTGTCCCAAACCGTCAAACACTCTCAGCAGTTAGCCAATTTTTTCTCTCTTTCGGCCGAGTTCGGATTTCCACGTCCCGCGCGTATCCTTTTGTCCTCAGATGCTCCCAATTGCTTCGCGGGGCCACCTGTGCTCATTTTTGGCCGATCCACGCCTTTTTGTCCCAACTTGTCCCAAATGATTCGTAGGACTAGGACTTAGCCATTTTTCGTGATTTTTCCTGGCCCGAAGCTTGTTTTTTTACAATTTTTTTCACATTTTCTCAGAACTCGTTGGGTCTCTTCTACTTGGACAGGGAGAGTTAGACGGAATATGAGGGGACCCTAAAAACATGAATTTTTTGCCCTGACTCAATCTATTTTCCTGGGACTAAAGAATTTGATGTAGGTTATCAAAATTACCTTGAGGGGTGAATTTTGGATAACAACTTTGGCGACTCAGCGGGGTCATCTGCCTGTCTAGATTGAAGAACGACCAGCTGCTCTGTAGCAATCCATTGGGCATGGAGTCTATTTGATAGCCTCTCAGCTGATCTGAAATTTGAAAACCTGTGTCCTTGAGCCATCAAAACATTCGTTGAGCTAGTTTTCCTGTGGCTGCAAATTCTTTTCCGAGGAGCTTGATGAACTGCAAACATGCACATACTAGAAGCAATAGGACATGTGCACAAGCACTTAGGGAAATAAAAACTACTCTAACAGCAGTACTATGAGCACAAGCACTTAGAGGAATGGAAAATCTAAATTAATATTTACAAGGATGAGAATCTATCTTTCTAGTAGCAGCATTTGAGATAGATTCCATTGACCGGAATCTGTAATTCTTCACCGTCCAACTTAGCCAGTCGGAAAGCATTGCTACCTTTGCATTCGATGATCATGTACGGGCCACTCTAGATGGCATCAAACTTGGAGTGCTTTCCCTGGTTTTGCACGATCAGCATCCCACTTTCAGTACCAAATCTCCAGTTTGTAAGGTATCCTGGCCTTAGCTTTCTTATCAAAACTCTTTTTGACCAATGCTTTATCCCTTTCTATGGTCTGCATTGCGTGCTCTCTAATGTCTCTTCTAATTCTATTAGCTCTGCATACCTAGATTTCCATAAGTTCAAACTCAGCTAGTTCTAACTGTTTCATGAGTTCCAGTGCTGGCAACTCAAGTGATATAGGTAGAACTGCTTCTTTCCCATACACAAGCTTGTATGGAGAGCTTCCTGTAGATCTCTTGGGTGTGATCCTATCAGCCTATAGAGCTGATTTGAGCTTTGTAGTGCCAAGTTCTTTGATTTTCATCCAGATTCCTTCTTGATGATTCTTAGTAGGTTCTTGTTTGTAGACTCGGCTTGGCCATTACCTTGAGGGTAATAGTTTGATGAAGTGTTGAGATACACACAATTTTTTACAGCCCACTAAATGATCTTTGTGCCAAGGAATGCCAATGCATTATCTGATATGATAGTGGCAGGGGCACCAATCCTCGTGACTATCCCTTCATAGAAATCTAAGATATTAGATTCATTTGCCTCCTTAAGTGCCACTGCTTCAGTCCACTTGGTGAAATAGTCTGTTGCTGTTAGAATCCACTTGTGGCCTTGATTTGAATTTGGATTGATGACTCCAATGAAGTCCAATCCCCATTGCATGAATGGCTGATCCGCTGAAATTGGACGAAGGGGCAGCGCTGCTAACCTTTCTTTCCCCGTGAAGAATGCACATTTCTTGCATTTCTTGACCCATGAGTAGAAATCATTGAACAAAGTAGGCCAATAGTGACCAGCTTTCATGATTTTTAGAGCTGTTACTCATGGAGCAAAGTGGCCTCCTGCTTCCCCGTCATGGAACTCGTGTAAGCATTTTCTCAACTTGACCTGTTCCAATGCATCTTAATAGAACACCATTGATGTCCTTTCCTAAACAAAACTACCATCAACAAGCACATATGGAATGGCTTGTAATATGAAGGTATCTCCTTTTTGCTTTGCTTACTTCTGGGGGGCACAAGCCTGTTTGGAGGTAGTGCACCAAGTCTTGAGTCCAACATGGGACGGGTGCATCATTAGTTGGTTGTTCTTGATCATTCTGTAGTAGCAAGACAACATCTTCTTTACTTTTTGAGCTCGTCTGGTTTTTTGGAAGCGAGCTGCTCACCGCGAGCCTTTACCATGAACCAGCTTGGTCACTTTGATTTCAATATCGTATTCCATCGCCCGAGTGATCCAACCCGCTCTCTTCTCATTTAAATCCTTATTTAGGAGGAAGTTGTTTGACACCAGCATGAGACACTAATAGTTGAATTTTATTGTTTGAGACAAAATGTCCGAACTTCTTCAAGCTTCTGATGACAGCATGGACATGCTTTTCGATGAAAGAATACTTTATTTCGTAATCTTCCAAGGTTTAACTGAAGAATGCTATGGGCTATTTTGAACCTTCTCTATTCAGCTGTGTCAAGACAGCTGAGATTGTATCTGATCCCCCAAACGCATACAACATGAAGTCCTTCGAAAAGTCTGGGTTGATAAGAGTTGGAGCTTGTGATATTACATGCTTGATGTCTTCGAAAACTCTCTTTTCCTTCTGCTGTCCATTTGAATGTGAGACTCTTCTTCAACATCATTGTTAGAGGCTTCACCAGAGTGGAAAAATTAGGCACAAATCTACGGACAAAGTTTATCCTTCCTAAAAAGCTTTGGAGAGATTTCTTATGGTGTGGCAATGGGAGTGTTCGGATGGCTTCAACCCTTTTGGGATCAATTGTTAGCCCTTCCCTAGAGACAATGTGGCCAAACAATTTTCCTTAGTGTGCCAAGAATATACACTTCTTTGGATTCAGTGACACTCTGAACCTTCTACACCTCTGAAACACTTGTCTAAGGTGAAAGAGATGGTCTGCTGCATTCTTTGAGAAGATAGTGACATCATCTAGGTATACCATCACTATATTGTTGATTAAGCCTTTGAATGCCATATCCATAGCTCGCTGAAATGTTGCTCCGACATTTGATAGTCCAAATGGCATCTTCTTGTAAGCATACGTGCTCCATTTTGTAGTGAAGGCCATCTTGAATTGATCTTCTTCCTTCACCATTATCTGATTATAGCCTGAATATCCATCTAGCAATGAAAACCTTTCTGAAATAGCTACAACCTGCAATATTTGTTCCATTGATGGAAGCGGATAATGATCCTTGAGTGATGCTCTATTTAGATCGGGGAAGTCCACACACAATCTTATTTCTCCATTTCTCTTTCTTACTAGCACCAGGTTTGCAACCCAACTTGAGTGTTTGATGGGGAAGATGATACTCGCCTCAATGAGCTTGCTTAACTCTTTTCTCATGAGAGGTTCGATATGAGGATTTATTTGCCTTTGCTTTTGCTTGACAGGCTTGGATTCTGGATCCAGCTCAATAGTATGTTGTGCCAACTTTGGGTTGAAACCTCTTAAATGTTTGTAAGTCCAAGAAAAGACATCTGGGAACTCTTGACAAAGCTGAACAAAATCAGATTTCTCTTGTGGAGTACTTGCTTTGCCAATTTGCAATGTCTTGCCTTCTTATACTAAAATAGGCTCTGAATCTTCACCCTTTACTTGAATGTTTGCTTTCCCCTTCCAGAACTAATCATTCGGGTTGAAGATTGACTCCAAGGTTATGAGGCCTTTTGGTAATTTGTTAGTTCTCAGCTGTACCACTTGGTCACCATACTGCTGCTCCAACTTATCTTGATTTCTCATGGAGAACTCAGCTTCTTCTTGCAGGAAATTAACAATCTGTTGATCATTCTCGAAGACTTGCTAGCTTGTGTTGTTATTCGGAATAGCTGGTCTCAAAACCACTTTGATATGAGGCTGAGATTTTTCACTTTTGATATTTTCTACAATGTCAAACGTAGCCCCAATTGCTGCAAGTCTGTCCGCCACTTCATTCTTTTTTCTTGGGATGGAATTGATGCTAAAAGCTTCAAAATCTTCAATAAGATCCCATACCCGATTTTTATAGTTCTTCAACAGATCATTCTTGGCAGCATTCTTTCCTTTGACTTGGTTTACGATCAGCTCGCTATCACCAAATACTTGCAAATTTTTTATGCCTTTCTTCTTTGCCCAGTGCAGTCCATGAATTAAGGCTTCATACTCAGCTGTGTTGTTTGAACAAGAAAATTGGAAATGGAAGGCTGAGTAATACCTTATACCTTGTGGTGAAATGAGCATAGCTCCTCCTCCTGCACCTTGTCTACTCCTTGAGCCATCAAAGAATAATTTCCATACTTCATTCTTGTCTTTATGATTTGGGTTGGTGATGTTGGGGAGAGGTTGATTCTCTTCATGTAAATAATAAAATCCTAGCTCATATTCTTCTATTTCTTGATAAGGATCAAAAGCATGCACCTTGCTTGCCCATTCATCAAGAGTCAAATCTGGGATGCTTCCAACCTTGGTGTCAGCTTCATCAGTGCTTGGATAATATTCTTGATCAAACGCTGAACAATTGGTATTGATTTGGCTTGGAGTGTAAGGCTCAATGTGAAAGTTTGCAATAGGTTCAGATCTGATTGTGGCCTTATTCCCATACCTTGTTCTAAAAAACATGTGTGACCAATCCACCGAAAGATAGCCTCCAATTTTGGCAGTGAAGTCTCTTGACAAGCACAATGCAAAGAGTGGTGGCAGGTATATGACTAACACATCTTGTAATACTATTACATTGGGACATGCGTGCAGTGTGAGGCTCAAACCTTTGATTACTCCAACCATTGTCACTGTTGTCCCGTCTAATTGCACTACACCCTTGGAGATGACTTCATATTGAAGCCTTAGCTGATTAGCTATTTGCTTGGGCATCACTGAGCTACTTGCCCCAGAATCAATCATGCAATTGTGCACCAATTGGTTTCCAATGATTAATGAGACATAAAAAGGAGGGGGCTTCAACATTTTACCTTGCTATCCTCCATGATTCCCTTCAGGCTGAGCAGCATTTGTGAGTACCTTCTCTTGCATTTGGACCTGTTGATTTGAAGTTGACCAGTCCTTCATGGCAGCTTGTAGCAGATCTCTTTGGCCTAGGATGGATAGTGATTCCCACATTGATATGTTTACATTTGTCTTCTTCATCTGATCAATGATACTGAATGGAGATGAAGTATCCCTCTATTGTCCCTTGGCCTACACATTCATTCCTTGCACATGGGCAGCAGCAACTGGCATTTGGGTTGGCCTAGGGGCTGTTTTAGGCAATCCTTGCGTGCTTGGGATTGCATTTTGTTTGCCAATAGTTTGTGGAGTGACAGAAGGTCGTGAATTACTTGGGGCTAATGGTTTTTCTTCACCCAAATTTCTCCTCTTTGACCTTGTGTTGGCTGCAACACTTGGAGAGGGTATTTGATTCATACCACAGAAATCTTCAGCCTGCCAATTGACAAGAGTAGTTTCGTTCGGAGATGTTCCTTGCTGAAGTGCTTCTTGCTGCTGACCCTCTTTATGGCTAGACTCTTACGACCCACCAATGGTTTGCACCATAAGATCTTGATTTAATGCACCGTTAAAGCACATTGATTGGTTATGTGGCTGACTGCACGGGAAACACCAATCATGTTCTTGGGCCATGTTATTGTGGACTGGCACTAATGCTTTAGAAGCAAATACGACGTTGGGGTTATAGGGCTGAAATGGTCTATTAGCGGGAGGCCTTACTTGGCTTTGATTTTGATTTACAGCCTGAGCTGGTGACCTATTTTGTTGGTATGGGTGCCTAGCCTGGTACTGTGCTTGAGTTTGATACAGTCTAGCACTTTGAGCTTGTTGTCTTTTGATAGCAACCAACTCATTTCCCAAATTATTTAATTGTTTCATGATATCTTGGAGTTCATTTGAAGCGCTAGAGGATGAAGTAGAAGTCTCATTTGAACTTTGATTTCTAGGAATGGGAATAGGAGCCAAAGTGGGTGCTTGACTAGTGCTTGGATTTTCTAAGTTTGGATACAAGGGCATGGGAGGCCTAGGAGCCAGTTTACCAGCTTGAATAAGACATTTTTCGGCTCTAATGGAAATGCTATAAGCAGCAGGTAAGGTTGTGCCTCCCATAGATTGAATTAACATAGAAATATCAGAATTCAAAGCCTTAATATAGTATAGAAAAGCACCTTCTGCTGCTGGCCTTACTGCCACTGGAATCCTCTCCCAAGACCTTTGAAATCTGAAGTTAAAGTTAGTCAGCTGCTCGTTGGGAGCTCTCTTGATAGTTGTCAATTGTTCTAGTAGAGAAAAATTGTCTCCCTTTTCCCCAAACTGCTCATGGAGAACTATGCATGACTGATTCCAATTCGTGATAGAACCAGCTCCAAGGCTCCTAAACCATTGCAATGCCTTCCCTTTGAACGAAGATGCCAACAATTTGACAACCACATCCATTTCATTTATCTCATGGATTACAAAAATGTTAGCAATGTCTTTGACATGATCACCAGGAGTGGTATGATTTTCTCTAGAAAAAAATGGAATGTTATTCAACGCTGTGATTGGAACTGGATTCTGTGCATTGAGGGAAAGTGGGCTACTGCCAGTGAAATTGACAAAGGGATTTGGTGGTTGCGCCATTCTGATTGGCCTGAGAACCCTTGTTGATTGGATGAAAGGTCTACCAAGTGGAGGTGTAGAGAGAGTTCTGTTAGGTGGAGATGGTGATCTTTGAGCTCTTCTTCCCCTTCTTTCTCTGCCTGGAGATAGGTACAGATAAACAAACAATCCTTCCTCCCTAGTTCTTGACCTGTTCTATATTCTTCACATAAATTTGCCAGGCTTGGACTGCTGAAACCAGCGGATTATGCCTCTTTTGGAGTCGTCAGATGTGCGATTTTAAAGCCCCTTCAAATCTAGGACTTACAACAAGTGCACATTGATCTTGTTGCAATGAAATTAAAGACCTCTAATGTCCCACCGGGCATGCCAAAACTGTTATCACCAAATCACAACACCCTTCTATGGTTTATACAAGCACATATACTTGAACTCACGGTGTGATTGAATAACATGGGTACTATCTCCAAGTTGTGGGACTTGCTACTTGAGATAGACCTCCGGAGAAAGCTGGTTCTTGCTCCTAAACTACTTGCCACAATCTACTCCAATGTAGGGGAAACTAACTATTCTAATCTAAACTTCCAAGGGACCAGGGAGAGAGAATACATGAAATGAAAGCCTACACTAAAGCGGTGATACACCAGAAAAGGAGGGGTGTGAGAGTAGTCTCTAGATGTGTGAAATATAGAAGCAAAGTGCACACTAGAAGAGGTGATGACAATTCTCCATAATCTAGCAAAATGCATTCATAACAATATTCCAAGCATACACAATGATAATGGATCCCTGCAAGAACATAATAATAAACACAATATTCTTGTAGAAAGATTAAAGGGGTAAGAAGAATGCAAGAAAACACAACAGGGGAAGATATATCCACAAAATAATATTTTATTGCTTCATGATATGCACAGTTCAATCTATTACAAGATAAGGGCCTAGATCACCATGCAAGGAGTCCACTATAAGGGCCTGCAACACATTGGCTTCACAAAGCAATTTTGGCGGAGCTTTGCTACAAAAACTACCTCTCCTTACAATGAACCCAACACTCCAATTTATAGAAAAATGAGAAGGGAAGAGAGAGGAAATCCAAATCTACCCCAACCACTTCTAGGTTGCATTTAATTTATCTCATTATGGCGGTAGGTGAGAACCCTTGCAAAAGTGGTGAACTGTATTTTGCATTTAAGCTGGTTGTTGAAACGTCATTTCTGGCCATTATCACGTGCCAGAGGTGTTTTTTGATTTTCTCTCTTCAAACTGAACCAAAATGAAAAATTGACCCTAGAATCATGTAGATAATTTCAACAGATTTCCATTGATATAAAGAACGTGGAAACCGAGCTCTGGATTGAAAGTTATGGCGATCTGAAGATTTAGGGCAAAAACAGGCCAAAACGAATTGGTAGAAAAATATTTGAATTTTTCCCGCGCTCAACCACTTGGATGACACGTGTCAGGCTCTAATTCATTCGCGGGTTCATCCTCTGACAATTCCTTTCGTGCCTTTAAACTTGGACACGTAGCACTATTTTATTGGTTCAGGCCTGAGGGGCACATTTTTACCTTGAGCCAAACACTTAGCAACTTTTCAACCTTTTGACACGTGGCACATTTTGATTCATCTGCGGGCCTCCTTGTCTCTTTTCGTCCATTTCACCTTTTCACATCCCGCGCATCTCTCGCATACCTTTGGCCCGAATGTCCCGGACAAAAATCTCTTGCTTCGGCCGATTCAGGCTCCCTTGTTCCTGTTTGCGGTGAAGACACGTGGCGAGATTCCATTTGCTCTTGGCTCTTTCAGCTTTTTGTCTCCTCCGCGTACTTTTGGCCCAGATGGCACGGATGAAATTCCCCTGTTTCGGCCGAATCAGCCGGTTCGCGTCCTCTGCGTACTTTTGGCCTGGATGTCCCAGACCATCGGGGACAAATATCTTCGAACCGCCCGAAATGGACCGACTTGTGCCAAACCGGCCGATCCACGTCCCGCACATACTTTTGGCCCGGATGTCCCAGACCGTCTGAAACAAGACTTTGGCAATTTTTCCCCTCTTTCGGCTGATTCGGCTTTTCGTGTCCCACACGTATTTTTTTCCCGGCTGCTCCAACTGCTGCGCAGACTACCTGGCGGCTTTTCGGCTAGTTCTCGCCCCGACGTCCCAACTGTCCCAGATGCTGCGCGGACTAGGACTTAGCCAATTTTCTTCATATTTTCGGCCCCAAGCTTGTTTTTTTACAATTTTTTCACCTTTTCTAACTCGTTGGGTTTTCTTCTTGGATGGGAGAGTTAGAAGGAAGCCGAGGGGGCCTAAAAAACATGATTTTGGGCCTTAAATCAATCTATTTGCTTGGGACTAAAGAATTTGATGCATGTTATCAAAATTACCTTGAGGGGTGAATTTTGGATAACAGGGCTTGAGGAAGCCTTGTGTGGGCCTCTTGGATCAAGCTCTACCATGGAAAAGTAGGAGCCATACTCTTGTAAAAAAATCCTTTTAAATTGTGTATATGTGTATGTTTTGGTTGTTTTGGTATGCTTTTTGGGTGCTTCGGTAGATTGCTTAAGTTTGGTGTAGGAGGGGACTATGGGGATCTTACATGTGGGGAGGCATAAGAGTTATTTTCATGTTTTGGAGGGAGTTGGGTTGGGTGCCCCACCTTGGACAATAAATTGCTTGCATTTATTACTTGGTTTATTTTATGAGGGAGGCATAAGAGATTGTAGGGAAGCATAAGAGGTAATTGAGGGAGGCATAAGATTGTGTAGGGGATTTGAGATGTTTATTGGAGGGTTTTTAGGTGGGCACCCATTTCCCATTGGGAGGCATAAGTTACTTCCCCATAGATCTTACTCCTTTGGATTTTACATGTTGAAGCCTATGTATTTTGTTTCTTTCCTTTTTGTGATTGTAGTTGTATTGTTGGGTTTTGGTATAGTTGTAGAATCTTGTATTGTGATGTGTAAGCTTTTTTGTTTCCATGATTTGAATCTTTTTTTCATCACATTGTGGTTTCGGCTTATGGGCCAGTGAGGAGGATGGCTTCTCCTCCTAATTGGAATTCCTGGTTGGGTGGAGAGTGTTGCCTCTCCCCCCTTTGTGTTGTGATTAATTGAAAGTTGGTCTCTATCTCTCTTGTTGTTGATGAGAATATGGAGCTCGGTTGGAAAGTTGATCTTGGAGCTATTCGAAGACCAAATTTGAAATTCATTTTAAGTATTCCTTCTTGTAAAAAAAAATCCCACTTTAAGTGGAAGAGATTTTATTAGTATTTGTGATGGAAAATTTGTTTTTATTTTTGGATGTGTAAGTTACATTGAATGTTAAGAAAAAAATAAAAGAAAAAAAATCTATTTTGTAAGTTGCTTTTTGGTGGTCTTAAAAGGAGTTGTAAAAAAAAAGGAATTATTTCATTTTATTGAAGTGGATTTATTCCCATCAAAATATGTTCTTCTTGTTATAAATACATTGTTTGAAATATTATTACGAACTCTTTTTTTGGAAAGTTGGAAAGTGTATTCAGAAATGTTGGATCTCCTTGTGTCATTTATAAAAGGCATGCATTGAAATTTTGGATTACCTTCTTTCTTTTTCTTGCATTGTTCTAGGAAAGTTAATCATATTAAAGTTGGATAGCAAAGTGCTTAAGTTGTAAATTGTTATTTGCTTGATTTATTAAACTATAGGAATTCTTAATACTAGTAGAAAGAAAGAAAAATTTACCCTTTTTGAAAACTAATCACTTGCCTTATGGAAATGTGTAGATCCACTATCTAATGATTGTAAAATTTGCTTAAAAACTAAGGTGGATCAATACAACAATAAGTAAAGTTTTAGTTGAAATTTCTTTTACCTCTTATTCTTACCCTTGTAAAGTTTCTCAAGAACACCTTAAGAAGGAAACAACATTTAGCTACCCCAATTAATAGTATGAATTTTATTACCTGGATAATAGTATATATATATAAAAAAGGAGATTTAAAATATTGTTATTATTAAGATATTAATAATATTAAGTTATTATGGTTTTATAAAATTTAGTAATATTATTTTTAAAAAAGAAAAAGAAATGGTCTGATCTATATATATATATTATATTTATACATATTAAATATTTTATAAAGATAAGAAACTACAATAAACAAAAGTTACAAACCTTGTCATATTTTAAAAAAAGAGTATAGTAGAAAGAGCCGCAGCCACTCTACTGTTAGATTATAGGTTTTTGGTGGGGAGGGGTCGGCGACCCCAACCCCCACCACATTTTATTAAATGGTTTGGGGGTTGGGGTCACCGAACCCTCCCCACCCCTCAAAATGGTAAACCCCTCCCATGCGCATGTATATTATGGCCGGTCCATGACTGTATATTATGACATGTATACAGGGATCCATAGCCTGCTCCTTGCCCCACAAACACACACACACACACACACACACACACACACACACACATATGTATGTATGTATGTATATGTATATGTGTGTATGTGTACATATATATATATATATATATATACATACATACATATATATATATTTATATATATATATATACATATACATA
This sequence comes from Taxus chinensis, assembly GCA_019776745.2. NCBI lineage: Eukaryota > Viridiplantae > Streptophyta > Pinopsida > Cupressales > Taxaceae > Taxus > Taxus chinensis. The sequence goes on along the minus strand of CM034155.1, from coordinate 186,371,117 downwards.
TACATATGTATACATATACATATATGTATGTATGTATGTATGTATGTATATGTATATATGTGTGTATGTGTACACACACACACACACATACATACATACATAACACACACCAAATGTGTGTGGTGTGTGTATTTATGTATCTATATGTATGTCTGTATGTTATACTACATACATATATATGTATATATATATGGAATATACAAGCCATATGTAGATGTTATTGTATATGTATATACATATATAGATATAGGAATCGTATATATATATATATAGATATATATATATTATTATATATCTACAGATAATATACCATATATAATATATATTACATTGTACATATGTATATATATATATGTATTACATATATATATATATCTATATATCGGTGTGTATCATATATATATATATAATATATGTATGTTTATACATATATACATATATATATATACATGTATATATGTATATATATATATATACATTATACATATAATATATTATATATATGTATATACATATATATATATCTATAGGTATATACATATAATATAACTATATTAATATCTATCATAATGTATATATACACACACACACACACACACACACACACACACACACACACACACACACACACACACACACATTCCTTCTCATACCCAAATGGAAGAGAATATGAATCCAAATTTTAGCCTTATCAAAATGGGAAAAACCGACAAACCCGTTTGGGTAAAACAAAGAAAACTAAGCTAATTAAATTTATCAAAAGATTTTAAAACCCTAGGATAGGGTGTGAACAAATGAGATAATGATAAAACTATAAAATCCTCTCCAAAAGCTTAGAATGGCCTCCAATGGCTTCCCTTCCTCCTCTAATAACCTATAAAACAAAAGATAAATTAATGAACCAAATGAAAAGAGAAAGAAGCCTTTATAAGCATGCTTTAGGTTTATTTTCCCTTTTTTTCTCATTAAGGGTCCTAATTGAATCCATCCAAGGGATTAAATTCATCCCTACAAAAATTAGGTGGAGAGTGGGTGATTGGAAATTACCTTTTAATTTAAATGTTTTAATTTCAAAATATGGGTTGACTTTTTAAGGGGTTACTTTATGGGGTAAGGAAGTGTTCATTATCCTAAACCAATATTAAATAAGGGACCTTGCTAGTTGTTTCAACATTGTAGAAATTAAATAACCTTGGTATTTAATTACATTGGCCACTTTTACCCTTGACATCCCATGGGGAATATTTAACTATAATAGCAATTAAACTTTTTATTAAAATAATATTTAGGGAGAAATTTAGCATGCTTGGTTAGATTAAATTCATTAAAGTTTAATGTGGGTACAATATTTGTTATATCAGAAAAAAATTATATATTAAATAAAATTGACTTCGAAGCATTAATGAGGCAACCATCATCTTCAAAACTTTTGTGTACACTGTTGGTGCTCAGACTAGTCACGCCCCATTTACCATCAAAAATATCTCAGTTTATAGCCTCTTTCTCATTTTATCCCCCCGTGTTGTTCTTGAAAAGATTCTATCTCCCATTTTTTTGTCGTAATCAATCCCTTCCTAGGCCAAGGATAACTTATGGATCCATAGTTGATTCCTCATTTCTTTGTTCATCTGAAAAAGTATGTACATTGGGTGTAAAAAATCGAGCAGTCATGTTCTTTCCGTTTTCCACAGTCAGGAATTGATGTCCCTTTCATTTTTGTCCTAAATACCTAAAGAAACATGAATGGATGTAGCTCAGGGGAGTGTCTTTTAACCCTGTAACATTTCTAAACTCTCTGAACTTGAAGAAAATTTCATCTCTGGGCTCAAACAATTGTTTTCCTGTAATTTTTACGGTTTGACGGGTGTGTTTTCCCGATCAAATTTACATCTTTAACATCAGTGGAAACATGGCCCCTTTTGGTTGGATGCGGCTTAGCGGGGCACTCTTAAAATTCTATGGATCACCTTGACCCAAAATTTTTCCACGTGGAGGAACGACGCTCATTTGAAAGTTCACTCTTTGGTTTGGCCTTGGAGTTACACTGGGAGGATACGTGGAGGCTTCTACTGCATTTCCTGAACTTAGACAAATTTTTGTGCAGTTGGTACACTTTGGAGGAATAGGGACACGTGGTGAGCCCATGCTCATTCAAGGTCTCCGCTCTTAGGCACCATTTTGAAAATGCGCCATGGAGACACATGGAGGTTTCCACCAGGTCTTCCCATACTTAGACTTTTCAAAAATGTTTTAAGAGGCCCGGGACACATGGAGGAACTACGCATGTTTGGGGACTGGCCCTTGATTTTTATTTTAAAGAAGTGCCAGGAGGACACTTGGAGGCTTTCACTTACTCTTCCATTTTCTTGGACTTTTCAACGGCTAAAGGAGATTACCTCAGACCTTGACACATGGCGCCCTCCGCTGAGCTTTCAACTTTCAGCAAATTATGTCAAGATAGGACATGTGGTGAGCCCATGCTCATTTAGGGTCTCAACTTTTGGGGACCATCTCAAGATGTGCCATTGACATGCGTGGCTGGTTGAAAAGTCAAAAGGGTGGGGAAGCGGACCATCAGGGGTAACTTGGATTTTTTGCCTCTTTTCATCAAGAGGGTTAAAATCATCAAAATGACCTGCAAGCTGGACAAAGGATAAGTCAAAATTTGATGGAAGGTCAATGATGGAGGTGTGGGATTCCAGAGGAAATTTAATATTTTTTCCTTTTGTGAAAAATATGGTTAAAGTGAAGAAAGGGAGCGCATTTCTATTGGGACCCACCTTAGGACACGAGTCAGGCCCATTTTTCAAAAGCGGAGGGGCCAAGTGAAATGAGAAATTTCAATTTTTTTCAAAAAATTTTAAAAGGTAAAAATGAACCCCCAGGCCTATTTTAAGTTGAATCTCCCACGTTGATGGTCCAAATTAAAAATAAAAATCAACGACAACTATGCATCTATATCTGATGTTTCTGTCATTTCACTCTAAAGCTCCTAAAGATGTTATTCTTCATGATTTATTGATGTCTCCTACATACCAAATAGAGAGGAGATTTAATTTGATATCTAAATTTTGTGAGGAATATTTGGAAATGTATTTTAACATTAAGAGATGATTCAGCTATCAGGTTCGATCTGATTTTCCAATCTTTCCTTCCTTGGCATGCAAGGGACAAGATTTTACAGATTAGGGGTGGAAGTAGTTGGCACATAAGAGGAAGAGTGATCTACCAGATGAAAGAATTGAATGTTGAGATATTTGAAGAAATCTGCCTCCCTGAGCACCTGACAACTTTTTGTAAATCTGATTCTGGGAATCATGATCAAGATCATAACAAGCACTGGTACATTGAATGTTTTTGTTTTTGGGGAAAAAATCTGTTTGTAAAAATGTTATAAATTACATGAATCTGTTGTGAAAATGGTTGGAGTGTTAGAGGTCGGGATTGATTTTGTAAGAGAAAAGTTTGATAGAGCTCGTTTTTCTGAAAAACCATCTGAGAAACCTGTTTATCTCTTTCATGTTGAATTTGATCATGTCAAGGTGGTTGCAAGTGTACAACCATTGACAAGCTCTAATATTGTTCTAAAAACTTTCCCTTGCTGATAAATTTAATCAAACTTGAGTTAATCTATGTTATTTTTGGGCAAAATTTGTGTTTGCTTCATTTCTGAATGTTCTGCAAATAGTTTTTCTTGTTCCCATTGCAATCTTACATTGAAATCTTTGTGAATCACACAAGATCTTATCCTTGTGATAGTCTGGTGGCATTTACAATTTCATTTATCAGAAGAGCTTTCATTTGATAGTGAAATAAACAAATTTAAAATCACTTTGACTCCTAACATGACTATAAGATTGTTTTTTATCCTTTGAGGGTATCTTAGGCGTGATGAAACAGAGATTGATAATGTTTAGTTAATTTTTTCAATTTGAGCCTTCATTTTGGATTCTTAAAGTTTGTGTGAAAACGTGCTGATATGGGCCTCCATTGAAGCACCATTCTGGTTAAAGGAACATTTTATCTATCTTGAAGCATTCTATTGTTTAAGCTCTCCATTTTTGTAAGAGTTCTCAAAGAGCTGGAAAATCAAGTTCATTCTTCCTCACCTCCTACCAAAATTTATTTTAAAACAACCAATATTACCCACACTACCCCTATTTGTCCTGTGTGTATAAAAATGCATAGTTTTTATTACCAAAACATGCAGAAATAATCAGGTTTTCATTGTCTTCAGTGACCATAACCTTGCTTAGAAAATATATCCATTATCTAGAGTGACAACTTATGAGAGTTAGGTTTTGTTGTATTGATCATATTTTCTTCATGGTATTATTAATAACTTCAAAAGGAAGGATATCTCCATCTCCTCCACAAATAGCAGGCTACAAAAGGGTCCTCTCACCCTGGTTGAAAGGCACAACCATAAAGTAGTGAGGATAGGTCAAATCCTCTTGAGGGTGCTACCCATTTCTCCACATTTGAGTGACAAAGAGCAAGCTGCATTTCATCCCCAGCTACAAAATGACACACTACATGCTTTGCTTGTCTCTAAGCTTCCTTCCAAACCTGTGATGTTGCTCAACTTCTGAGGGAGAATCAATTTGGGTACCAACACCCGATTGGCACCGTTTCCGGGGAATTAATATATGTCGCTTCAACTGATTTACATTGCCAAGACCTTTTTCTAGTTCATATATGTTTGGCCCGTCAACAACCTCGATTGGCGCAGTTGCCTAGGAAATTATGATTGCAGTTCATATTCAGACCTTGGTAAACATTTCTTATACACTTTAAGTGCTACCACATTTTTTCACCATCATCCTCTGTTCATACCTGTAAGAAGTGTTCAAAGTTACAAGTGTTGTATGCAAATCTTTCAGTTTCTACACCTAGTGCACTAGCTTTCATTAATAAATCTATGTAAAGAAAAGTCAAGTCTTTCCATTTCTAGTTTCTAGCATTGAAAGACATTTGACAGATCATATTTTAGTGCATTTACACAACTAAGGTGGAAATCCTTAGTGGTGACTCCCTGTTGATCTAAGTTTTGATAAATACCAATGTCTTAACCTCTGTCAAGTGATATTTGTTACTAATCTTTGCAAAGATGGAAGGAAGAAGATATTTCTTTGCTAGGGATCCTACTAGGACATTATTTCCAGAGCTAGGAAAAAAAAAATTAAAAGGAAGAAAGGCCTGGAGAGTTGTTGGAGATCAGCAGTCAAGAAAAGAGATCTCCATTGATGAAAGTGATCATCCTATCATTGAATACTGTCATTCAAGTGCTGCTAAATTAGGTAGTATCTTTTGGGAATTGAATTATCCATCTGGAGAGGGGTGTTCATTTGAATTTGAAAATTTTACTTCTCATTCTGCCCCTGTATTTTCAAAAGTTGATAGGGTTTTCCAAGAAACAAAATCCTTTAAGAGATATCCATTTTGAAAGTTATACTCCTGTGTTTAAAATACCCCTTGCCCCTTACGAGTTTGATTCTCCTCCAAGGTCACCTCCTCAAAACAACATGGCCCATCGCCCACCCAGACCTCCATTTGTTGTAAATACCTTTGGTCCCATAAATGTTACAGGCATGGCTGGTTATCCAAATGCAGTTCCCTAGGATGTAAGAAATAGATTACCAAAGTTCCAAGGAAACAATGCTATAACTGGTGATCAACATTTAAAGCTTTTTATCAATATGATGGAAGACTTTGAGATTGAATATGAAGATGTATATATCAAATTGTTTATCCATACTTTGGAAGAGGATGCAAGGGACTGGTATAAAGATTTTCCAGATAATTCCATTGATTCTTGAACATAGATGAATAATGCATTTAGATTGCAATATGGTGATAGAACAGACTCTAGGTTTCTTTTGTCAGAATTTGAAAACATCAAGAAGAACCGTAATGAGTAAGTACATGATTTCAACACAAGGTTTAACAAGACCTTGAGGAGATTTCTTTTTAACTTAAGACCATGTGATGAATCGTGTTTGATCAAATATTCAGATGCATTTGATAAAAAATTGTTTACTACTTGAGGGACAAAACCCTACCAATTTGAGACAGACCTTCACCATGGCTCTACAAATTGAGAACAACATCAAGGAAATTGGATAACCCCCTAAGAGGTAGGGTGTGAAATTATTTAACCTGGAGAAACCTCAAGAAAGTAAGGATACTGATTTGGAGGAAGTTGTGAAAACATTGATAGGGGCTGTCAAAGAAATCTCATACGAATTAGCCCGGGAAAAGAAAGGAATTGGGCAGAGTTCACAAGGTGAGCATGAGGAATAGGGCCAAGACAGATTTGCAAACCATCATAGGAATGAGAAGAGATCTGATGGTATAGGTAAGGGAATTGTTAGATTTTGAAATAAATAGTCCCAGGCTAGGGAAAACAGAATGGTACTTGATCATTTCGCTGTCAGAGTTGATGTTGTTTAAGAAAACAAATTTCATTGATTGGCGTGACATAAGTTTCATGCCCCATGCTCCATGTGAGGTAGATTAGCAAGAAGAGGAAGAATCTGATGATGACAATGATGATAATGTTTGCATGATGGGTTGCTCCACGAGCTCACAAAAAGGAGAAACTTCAACTAAGGTGATAAGTTCTCAGACTACTGCAAGTTTTTGGGATTGCATCCATCGAGTACCTATTCTTCCTCCCTCTTATACTTTAGAAATAGATATTGTACAATATTTTGAGATACCTAATAATGACTTTGAATACTTAAGATCTTTGATGATAAAGAAGTATGATGGAGGAATCCAAACTGAGGAGGACAGGAAGCTGTTGATGAATGTTGTTTTTGCCCAAGAGAAGGAGTATAACACAAGAAGTAAGGTTGTCAAAGGGATAGGGCCTAAAGCAAAGAAAAAAACTCCATTACTTTCAAGAATTCCTAAAGAGCCTCCTAGGAAAGATACCCTTGTTGTCCCAAATAAAATTCATACCCCTCATCATGCCCAAACTGTCAAAAATCCTGTGCCATCTTATGAGTGTGTCAATCTCCCTTCCAATGCTGCCTTGCCAAAGTATGTCCCTTATGATATTGCCCAAGTCTTGAGTCAGATCAAGATTTCAGTTCCAATTTTTGAGTTTCTTAGGATTCCTGAGCACAAGAAAAGGGCCTTTGAGTATTTGGGGATGAAAGAGGAGAAGACTGCCCTAGGTAGAAATGTAAACATTGTGGAGACTCCTACAATCATTGAAGAGTTAGAAACACCACCAGCATTGGAGGAACTAGGTGAACCACCTAAGGTTTATTTGGGGACATCCTTGGTGGAGTCTCAATGAAATGTGGATCCATTCTTCACCACTCTGATCATTAAGGATAGATTGCTACACAACTGTATGTTTGACTCAGGGGCATTATGCAATGTTTGGAAGTCATGAATGAGATGAATATCAAAGTAACAACAGCATATGGGAATTTCACTACCATGGATTCCAACGAAGTACCATTGGTGGGATGTGTGAAAGGTTTGGTGGTGCAACTTACATCTTACCCAGGTAAGAACCTGAAACTTGATGTTGTTATTGTTGATTGCCTAGCCAAGTGGGGTATGTTGTTGTCTAGAAAATGGGCTGCAAGTGTTGGTGGGAGTGTCCAAATGGACATTTCCTATGCTACCATCCCAATTGAGGGCAGCCTTGTCAGGTTGTATGGAGAAAAGAAGATGTTGCACCTTATTGAAGATCCCAACAATGCATCTTATGAAGTATTGTACACAAATGTTGATGCTGATAACTTTGTAGGATTTGCTGATGGAAAAGAGCACAAAATTAAAGAATGCAAGTGTCTTGAACAGGCAGGCTCTCCTTGGAATTTATTGTTTGATGGAGCTTTCTCCAAGTTTGGAAATGGTGCTGGTGTTGTTCTAATTTCTCCAGGCTAGGAAGAGTTTGTTTTTTCCTTCAAACTCAAATTTAAGTGCATTAACAACATTGCTAAGTATGAGGCACTGTTGTTAGGTTTGATAATTACTTGGAAATATGGTGTTAAAGACATCATTGTCAAAGGAGATTCAACATTAATTGTCAAGCAAGTCAAAAAACTTTATGCCACAAAAAATCAGCGAATGAAACAATACAAGCATGTAGTTTGGGATCTCTTTGAGATGTTTGATTCATTCAATATTGTGCATCATGATAGGAAGTTCAATGATTTGGTAGACAAACTTGTAGTATTGGGATCTCGGTTTGATAATTGTGTAGTGTCCCCATATTGTGATAATAATTTTGAGGTGTTAACAAGGCCATCTATCCCTGACAACATTAAACATTGGCAAGTTTTTTTATGATGATGCTCATGTCAGAATATTTCTACAGAATAAAGTGGAGTTTACTAATCAATACATTGATTAGGAGCCAATGGTGTGTGCAGCAGAGGGAAAAGAAACCTTGTTTTAGCAAAGGCATCATCCAACTAAAAACTAATACCATTCTTAGAGGGTTAGTTGCTCTTGAATCAAACTTTGATAATGTTGATTGCATTATTAACAGATATATAGCAGCCTCAAGGAATGTTGAGGAGCATGATATTGGAACAAAGGAGAAACCAAGGAAAATTTGGTTGGGAAACAATCTGAACAAGGAGGAAAAATAGTCTTATGTCTAGTTGCTGAAAAAATATCAAGACTGCATGGCTTGGTCTTATTCTGAACTAAAAGCATACATAGAGGATTTGTTTCAACATGAGATTCCTTTGGAATCCAATGCAAAACCATTCAGGTAGAAACAAAGGCCAATCAATCCACTCCTATCTCTTAAAATGCAAGAAGAACTAAAGAAATTGAGGGATGGTGGAATTATTCAGCCCACAAGGTATTCTTCTTGGGTTGCAAACCTAGTACTAGTTAGAAAGAAAATTGGGGATTTCATGATGTGTCTGGATTTCATAAATCTGAACATAGCATCAATGAAGGATAATCATCCTTTACCAAATATGGAAAACATGTTGCAGTTAGTGACTAGTTATGAGATGCTTTCTACCCTGGATGGTTTCTCTGGATATAACCAAGTTGTGGTGAAGGAATATGAAAGAATTAAGAAAAACTTTACCACCCCTTGGGGAAATTATGTATATGTCAAGATGCCCTTTGGACTGATGAATGCTGGAGAAACCTTTAAAAGAGCAATCGATGTTTCTTTTTTTGGTTACATTAATGATTTTATTGCTTTCTACCGAGATGATGTAACTATGTTTTCCAGAAAGAGAGGTGATCACCTGTATTACTTGGAAAAAAATGTTGATAAGATGTAGAGAGTATGACATTTAACACAATCCAAAGAAGTGGCATTTCAGAGTGTAGAAGGCAATGTTTCTTGGTCACATTGTGTCACAAGAGGGGATAATGATAGATCCAGAAAGGGTAGAGGCCATCAGAAAGGTCCCAATTCCAAGAACCAAGAAAGGAATTCGGTCCTTCTTGGGGTAGATAAACTTTATCAGAAGATTCATATGAAACTTTGTTGAGTTGACCATTCCAATTACTTGCATGTTAGATAAGGACCAGGCTATCAAATGGGAGGAGGATGCCATTCAATATTTTAATGGGATCAAAGACGCATTAAAGCATGCCCCTATTTTAGCAGCCCCACATTATAAGAATCCTTTCCAACTATTTTCTTTTGCTTTAGAAAACACTATTGCATATGTCTTGTTGCAGAAGGATGGTGAAGGGGCTGAGAGGACACTTACCTTTTTCAGCAAGGCATTACAGGGGCTTGAGTTGAATACACTATTATGGAGAAGCAAACATTTGCCTTGGTAAAAGAAATAAAGCTTTTTAGGCCTTATATTCAGAGCTCTAAAGTTGTTGCTTATGTTCCCCACACCATGGTGAAGGACATCTTATCAGAGATGGAGGTCTCAATCAAAAGATGTAGATGGGTGAACAAGTTCTAAGAATATGACATGGATATCCAAACCATGAAGTTGGTAAGAGGTTTAGGCTTGGCTAAGCTTATGGCTGAGAGAAACTTGCAAACCATTGAGGTGAATGAGGTAGAAGAAGAAAGGGTAGATGTCTTTGAAAATTTAATGAGTTGTGAGTGGTACAAAGATGTGATTTTTTATCTCAGACATTTATACTACCCTAAGTATTTAAGTAAGAACCAGAAAAGAGCCCTTAAGTTGGATTCCTAGAAATATGTCATTACTGATTATGGGTTAGCTTGGAAGAACACTGAGGGAGTTCTCTTAAGGTGCATTACTGAAGATGAATCCCCTAAGATAATTGTTGATCTCCATGGAGGGGTTTGTGGGGGGTATTTTGTTGGAAGAGTCACAACACATAAGATCTTGAGGGCTGGTTATTGGTGGCCAACACTCTTCAAGGATACAAATATTTTCATTAGAAGATGTGAGAGTTGCCAATGCTTTTATGAAATAATGAAAGCTTCAAGTTGCCTGCCTTTGCATCCTGTATCAATTGAATCCCCATTCAAGCAATGGGGAATTGATTTCAGACCCTTCAAGTGATGGCCATAATTGGATTCTTGTAGCCACCAATTACTTTAGTAAGTGGGTGGAGTAAATCCCCACCAAGATATAAACACACCAAATTATCATGGACTTCATGCTGAACCATATTATCTACAGGTTTTGAGTGCCAGTTAAAATTGTAGCTGAAAATTCCATGAGCTTCAAAGCTAAACCTTTGATGGCAATGTGCAAGGAGTATGGGATTAATTTGACATATGCTTCTAACTATAATCCCTAAGGAAATGGACAAGTTGAGTCAAGTAATAAAAACTTGCTTAGTATTATCAGAAGAACCTTGGAGCTGAACAAAAGAAAATGGGGTGAACAGTTGAAGTTTGTTGTTTGGGCTGATCGGATTACTATTAAAAGAGCCACTAGAAAGAGTCCATTTGAGTTGGTGTATGGAACTCAGGCCCTACTACCCTTGCATATGTAATTATCCTCATATCAGTTCATTCAACAATTGGAAGATCAAGAAGTTAGTCCATATGATGCTCGCATTAACCAGATTGTTGAACTTGATGAAGAAAGGAGGGAATCCCACCAAAGGCATGTAAAGTTGAGAGAAAAGCTAAAGAAGTTATTCAACAAGAAGGTCACTCCAAGATCTTTCAATGTTGGAGATCTCATGTTCTTATGGGATAACAGGCATGAAGATAAGGGCAGGCATGGAAACTTTGATGCATTACGGATGGGACCTTACTCCATTGATTTAGAATCGGTAAACATACCTTTTTCTTGAAGGAATTGAATGGGGAATTGCTAGAATTTCTTGTTAATGGTAGGAATTTGAAACATTTCTTTGATTGATTCCCCATAATCAAGGTGAGCATCATTTTTACAGTGTATATTTTGTTGATTGTTTGTTGTCTTTTTGTGTTTTTGTTCGTTCTGGTCCCTAGTGTCCTAGTTTTGCTAGTTTCTCAGTTCATTTTTGGGAGACAGTTTTGGTTTTGTGCTCTGCAAGATGAATCCTTTGCCCAATGGATATTTTGGAACTTGGTCTGTTATTTGGTTCTTATGGCACTCACAGGGAGTACTCATCCTCGAGCCAGAGCCGATGTTGGTGCTCAGACTAGTCACACCCCATTTGTCATTGAATATCTCTCAGTTTATGGTGTCTGTCACATTTTATCCCCTGTGTTGTGCTTTAAAAGACTCTATCTTCTATTTGGTTTCTGTAATCAATCCCTTCCTAGGTCGAGGATCACTTATGGATCCATAGTTGATTCCTTGTTTCTCTGTTCATCTGAAAAAGTCTGAAATTTAGTGTGAAACCTCGGGTTGTCTCGTTCTTTCCATTTTCCACAGTCAGGAATTACTGTCCCTGTCATTTTTGTCCTAAATACCTGAAGAAACATGAATGGATGTAGCTCGAGGGAGTGTTTTTTAACCCTGTAACATTTCTAAACTCTCTTCCCTTGAAGAAAATTTCATCTCCGGGCTCAAACAGTTGTTTTCCTGCATTTTTACGGTTTGACGGGTGTTTTTTCCAGTCAAATTTACGTCTTTAACATCAGTGGAAACGTGGCCTCTTTTGGTTGGATGTAGCTCAGTGGGGCACTCTAAAATTTCTATGGATCACCTTGACCCAAAATTTGTCCATGTGGAGGAACGACGCTCATTTGAAAGTTCACATCTTTGGTTTGGCCTTGGAGTTATTCTGGGAGGAAACATGGAGGCTTCTACTGCTTTTCCCGGAGTTAGACAAATTTTTGTGTAGCTGGTACAGTTTGGCAGAACAGGGACACATGGTAAGCCCATGCTCATTCAGGGTCTCCGCTATTGGGCACCATTTTGAAATTGCGCCATGAATACACGTGGAGGTTTCTGCTAGGTCTTCCCATACTTAGACTTTTCAAAAAAGTTTTAAGAGACCTGGGACATGTGGAGGGACCATGCATGTTTGGGGACCGGCCCTTGAGTTTTATTTTAAAGAAGCACCAAGAGGACACTTGGAGGCTTCCTCTTACTTTTCCCTTTGTTTGGACCCTGACACATGGTGCCTTTCACTAAGCTTTCAACTTTCAAACAAATTCTTCCGGGCTAGGACACGTGATGGACCCGTGCTCGTTCAAGGTCTCAACTTTTGGGGACCATCTCAAGATGTGCCATTGCGACGTGTGGCAATTTGAAAAATCAAAATGGGGGGGAAGCAGGCCATCGAGGGAAACTTGGATCTTTTGTCTCTTATCACCAAAAGCGTTAAAATCATCAAAATGGCCCGTAATCCCGACAAAGGATAAGTCAAAATTTGATGTGAAGGTCAACGGTTGAGGTTGGGACTTCCGGAGGAAATTTAGAAAATTTTACTTTTCTAAAAAAAGGGGTTAAAGTGAAGAAAGGGAGCATGCTTCTATTGGGACCCACCATAGGACACGTGTTAGGCCAACTTTTCAAAGGCGGAGGGGCAGAGAAAAATGAGAAATTTTACATTTTTTCAAAAAGTTGTAAAAGGTAAAAAGGAACCCCCAGGCCCATTTTAAATTGTATCTCCCACGTGGATGGTCCAAATTCAAAATAGAAATCAACAATAGTTGTGCATCAGTATCTTATTTTTTCCACCATTTTTACTCCAAAGCTCCTGGAGATGGAAGTCTTCATGATTTCTTGATGTATCCTACACGCTAAACAAAGAGGAGAGTTAATTTGATATTTAAATTTGGTGAGGAAGATATGGAAATTTATTTTACCATTAAGAGATGATTCGGCTATTGAGTTCGATATGATTTTCCAATCTTTCCTTCCTTGGCACGCAAGGGACCAAATTTGACACATTAGGGGTGGAAGTAGTTGGCACATAAGAGGAAGAGTGATCTACCAGATGAAATAATTGAATGCTGAGATATTTGAAGAAATTTACCTCCTTGAGCACCTAACAAATGTTGTAAATCTGATTCTAGGAATCGCGATTCAGATCATAACGAGCACTGTACATTAAATGTTTCTAATTTTTGGGGGAAAATTGTGTTGTAAAAATGTTATAAATTGCATAAATCTATCATGCAAAGGGGTTGGAGTGTTAGAGGTTGGGACTGATTTTCTAAGACAAAATCTTGATAGAGCCTGTCTTTCTGAGAAACTTGTTTATCTCTTTTGTGTTAAATTTGATCATGTCAAGGTGGTTGCAAGTGTACAACCATTAACAAGATCTGAGATTGTTGTAGAAACTTTTCTCTGCTGATAAATTTAATCAAACTTGAGTTAATCTACATTATTTTTGGTCAAAATTTGTGTTTGCTTCATCTCTGAATGTCTGCAAGAAGTTTTTCTTGTTCCCGTTACAATCTTACATTCAAATATTTGTGAATCACACAAGATATTATCCTTGTGATAGTTTGTTGGCATTTGAAATTTCATTTATTAGAAGAGATTTCATTTGATAGTGAAATAAACAAATTTAAAATCACTGTGACTCCTAGGATGACTATAAGATTGTTTGTTAGCCTTTGAGGGTATCTTAGGCATGATGAAACAAAGATTGATAATGTTTAGTTAAGTTTTTCAATTTGAGCCTTCATTTTGGATTCTTAAAGTTTGTGTGAAAACGTGTTGATCTGGGCCTCCATTGAAGCACACATTCTGGTTAAAGGAACATTTTAGTTATCTTGAAACATTTTGTTGTTTAAGCTCTCCCTTTTTGTAAGAGTTCTCAAAGATCTGGCAAAACAAGTTCATTCTGCCTCACCTCCTACCAAAATTTATTTAAAAATAACCAATATTACCCATATTACCCATGTTTGTCCTATGTGTATACAAATGCGTGGTTTCTATTACCAAAACATGCAAAAAAAATTAGGTTTTCATTGTCTTCAGTGGCTTGAACCTTGCTTAGAAAATATCTCCATTATCTAGAAGTGACAACTCGTGAGAGTTAGGTTTTGTTGTATTGATCATATTTTCTTCAAGGTCTTCTTAATAACTTCACAAGGAAGGATATCTCCATCTCCTCCACAAATAGTAGGCTACAAAAGGGTCCTCTCACCCTGGTTGAAAGGCACAACCATAAAGTAGTGAGGATAGGTCAAATCCTCTTGAGGGTGCTACCCATTTCTCCACATCTGAGTGACAAAGAGCTAGTTGCATTTCATCCCTGGCTACAAAAGGACACACTACATGCTTTTCTTGTCTCTAAGCTTCCTACCAAACCTGTGATGTTGCTCAGGGGCGCTTATCAAAAAAAAAAAATTCCAGGGAGAATCAATTTCTAATACAGGGACACCTACCAACATGTATATAAAAAAGTGCAAGAATGCTTTTCAAAAAAAAATAGTAGTATGAGACCATATTTTTTGATTTTTTTTACTATAGAGAGGGTTTAATTTCTTAATAATTTAAATTAAGTTTTGGGGTTGTAGAGGAGAGATAGGGTTAGTGTGGGTTTTAAAAAATGGTGTGGTAAAATTGTGGGATGGTTGAAGACTACAACTAAACTTATGTTACATAATTGGACTTAATTATTTGGGCACCCACAGCACCCCTAAGGCGTATATTTGCCCAGTAATATAGACCTGGATAGCCTCGTTCTTGTTTAGCCACAATCTACTCTAATGCTAAAACTGATCTAAATTTCCAAGGGAAAGTGAAAGCCGAAACCTCCAATTGGGCATGTATATAAAAAAGTGCAAGAATGACGAAATAAGAAGTAAAACAAGATGGCCAAAAGGTGGGATTAATTAGTGCTTTTTTCACTTAAGAATATTTTAAATAGTAGTATGAGACTGTGCAAAATAATGTCTAAAGTGGATGATTTTTTTTATATAGAAAGGGTTTAATTTCTTAATATTTTAAATTAAGTTGTTGGGGGTAGGTTAGAGAGGAAGGCTAGAGGAGAGATAGGGTTAAATTTAATATAAAAGTAGAACTTTTGAATCCTAGTTTTTATTATTAAATACCTTAAACTTACAAAATGAGTATCCTTCCGAACCGTAAAAACACGCTAAATCATAATGCTGAAATTTTTTCAATAGTTCACGTAATATCTCAATTAAAAATTCGGCCGGTTCGCGTACTTTTGTCCCGCGCGTAAACCAAGTAATAATAAGATGGTTGAAGACTATAACTGAACTTATGTTATTTAACATAATTGGTATTATTATCTTAATTATTTGAAGAATTATTTATAAATGATTAAAGCTCTACATTAAGGTAATATGTAATAGGGATTTATTAGATTCAAAATCTGTTTCTAGAGAAAATACATAGTAAGAAAATAAAAATTGAATAGGAACATGATAATTGTTTGAATGATATATTAGGGTAGAAATTAAAAAAGGTAAATAAAAGTGTAATGGAAAATGGGTAAGTAAGGTACATGGAAAAAAGGGGTATTTTCATTTTAATAATATAACATCAGGGGGTATTATTAATTGAATAATTAGATGTAAAATCTAACATTAAGAATATTCTTTAATACCCTTTGAATGGACACGTTATACCATTCTTTTACTAAGTGAACCCTTCGTGCCATTTGCAATAATCATTACAATTTATATCCTCATCATAATCACAAGACTTCTTTCCATCATGCCCTACAACTCTCTAATAGTATCATTCCATCGATCTTAACCTTCCAACTCAGTTTCTTGTGAGATCATTAGATAGTCGAAAAAGAAGAATAGTTATATTTTCCCTACATTCACTATATAATAATGCATTTGGTGTAAATATTAAATCTTGAGAAACAACAATATGATATTCTTAAAGTAGTAGTGGACTATAATTTTCATTTTTATAATAATATAATTTTACACAAAAACTTTAGAGTTAGTTGTGCGAGTGTTATATACATTCATTTTTATTTGAAAATGAAGTTAATTAATATTGTTATTTAGCTCAAATGTCGATATATAGTTTGCACAAAACATTTTGAACACAATGTTAGTTGCATAATGGGTTTGATATTTTTTATTGACATTGGAAACTGTAGACAAAAAAGAGGTGTTAGTATAAAATGCAAACTAGGAAATAAATAGATTTAAATCCCAAACTAACACTTCTAAGTGCGACCTTAGATTGAGCTAGATGGAATGAGCGAAGGGAAATACACTTGCACTTACCTACAAGTTGATGTCTTCCTTCCTTGTTACCTTGGATGTGCGCAAATGGATGGATTGTTGATTGAACTTGATTGTTTGCTTCATATTTTAGAGACACTCCAGAAGCACCTGAACCTCCCCTTGATTTCTTGATGAATTCTTGATGAAGGATGAAGGATTGGATTGGATTGAAGATAGATGATTGATTGATTTAGTGATAAAAGGAGTAGAGCTTTGTTATGGATTTCTAAGATGTGTCTCATGGAGGAGGAGAGCTTGATTTATAGCATGTCTCTAAAGGATTGGAGGGTAAATATTGATCCAAGTAGAATTAGGATCAATGGTAGAGGATGCATGAAAGGATTGAAATTGTCTAGAATGGAGAATTTTATATTTTGAATTCAAATTCCATGGAGGGAAGAAGATTCCATTGAATTAAAAATTTAGTTGAAGGAGGAGGTTAGAGAGGCTTCTAGATTTAGAAGCCTCTAGGTTTAGAGGTGTGAGGATGTGATTAGATTATGTTGATTAATTAAGATTAGAGGTGAGTTTACATGGAGAGGTGTGAGAAGTAGGAATATTAAATTCCTATAAAATGTTAATGAAGGATTAAAATATGATAATAGAATATAATGATAAATTAATGAGATGAATGATAAATGATCACAGAGTAAATGTGATAAAAGAGATTTTTAATGGGATAAATGATAAAATGGAATATTTACATAAATGATGAAATATTAGAATAAAAGGATTAATGATGGAATTAATAATAATTAATCTTGCGATTAATTATTATATGGATTTAAATGATGATACATGAAAAATTAATTATAATTAATCATGTCGACATTTTAGATGTCTACAGAAACCATATAAATTATTTAATAAAAGAATCTAAACTTCATCCCGTGCTTGACTTACTTTGTTTGTTTTGGAAAAAAAAATCTTGTTGTGCAAAGTGTTGTATATAAATTGGATGGGAAAGAAATGCCCTTTCTTTTTATTTAGAGTGGACTAAAACCAAGTGTCGACAAAATGATAGGGGCCTATAAAAAATTGTTTCTCTAAATGATGGCCCTCTTTGCACAAAATACCTACGGAATATTAAGATCAATCTTGAATATATTTCAAATTAATTTTTCAAAATAAAAATTGACTTTTACAAATTTCTTTTTATCCAAATCCATATTTTTATTCGATATCGAATCCCGATAACACATGCAAAGATTCCACCAGCCATTATCTAATAACGAGTGGTGAATACGATGAATTTAATTTAAGAGATTTATTAAATCTTGTATTTAATTACATGCTCAGTATTGAGAGTCAGCTATACGGGGGGATATTTATTTTGGTGGTGATGATAATGGCGGTCACTCAAGCTCAAGCAAGGGTGAATCAGGAAGGCACGAGGGAATCTCATATAAAATTCAACCTCAAAGTTTTAGTTATCGAGTTTCCTACCAAATCTAATTTTTTCAAGCTTCTAAGCGAGATTATTTCCTAGAATCAAACATCCCATACATTTGGACTTGGCCAAGGGATCCTTAGTCTCTTAAGTAGAGAGATATATATGGGTATTTTTCCACTAAGGTCAATTTTGACAAGTAGAGAGTGCCCACCTACGTGTGTCTTTGCAAACGCTAGGCTCATCATAATCACAAGCCTTGTTTTTGTCATTCCCCATATATATATAATACTTTTAATCCATATATATTCATTTTCTATCTCACTTTCAAGCGAAATCATCAAATAGTTAACAGAGAGGAGTAGTTATAGTTTCTCGAAATTCACTATGTAAAATTACTTCGGCATAAATATTAAATATTGACCAATAGAAACATTATATTTTTGAACTAGGAATGGACTATATTTTTCATTTGTACAATACACTATAGTTGTACAAAAAAATTAGAGTTAGCGGTGCAAGTTATATGGTCATTCATCGGTAAGTGACAATGATGTGACTTAATAGTGTTGTGTCGCGAGTTATGAGTATTTAGTTTGCACAAATTGTATTTAACACAATGTCAAATATATAATGGTTTCGATAGGTTTGGTTCGGATTGGAAACCATAAACAATATTTATTAAAATAAACTAAACAAGAGTTTCGACCCTTTTTTCTTCGTTTGTTTTCAAAAATGTCTTGTTCATGACATGTAGAGTGATAAAAAGTAATTGGATGTGAAAGCATTTCCCACTATTTCATTTATGGACGATAAAAATAAATTGTCTTACAAAATGGTAGGTACAAGTATAAAGTAGTTTCTCTAACTAGAGTATCTCCACGCTTTTCATGTAGCATGTCTCAATTATGTGGATGATCATAGCATTCTCACTAAGAATTTTCCTCACAATTTACAAGACTATGCAATGTGTCGGTTCTATGAATTACCTATCCACTCGGTTGTCTCTTTCACACACCTGGATGATGCCTTTCTCACACATTTTTCTATCAATATTGGATCTAATATTTATTATGCTCAACTAGCACAGCTCAAATAAGGGCCCAATGAAAAAATATCTGATTATGTCTTGCATTACAAACACAACTTAGCTAAGATTACTAATCTCCTTATGGATTCTGAGCTTCAAGACGTATTTATTCATAATCTGTTACCACCACTTCAAGAGAGCTTTCTCTTTGACACATCTTCCTCATTCAACTAATTTCTTCACACTCTTAAGTTTCGTGAGAATAAGCTTCTTTCTATAGGGAAACTTAAATATCAGGAACAAGATTCATCCTCCACTTTTTCTCCAAGTAAACCACCATCCAAAAAATTTATGCCCAAAACTATGGAAAAAAAACCTACTATTAATGTCTTCTCTACTCCTAGGTATCTTTGACCTCAAACATTTAGACATAATCTTCGTAAGATTACTCAGGGTTCATTTTAAGAAGCCCCCTTTGAAAAATTACTTTATAATTTATGGTGAATCAGAAAAATTGACTTTCGAATTGTTGGAGAATTTTTTAAAAAACATTTCACAAAAAGGTGATTTCACACAGAGAAATTTCCTCAAGGTTTCGCATAGTTAGTCAGGTAGTTTGGTTAGTTAATTTGTTTGGGAAGGTTAGTCAATTAAGTTGGTCAGGTAGGTTGGTCAGGTAAGTTGGTGGGGTATGTTGGTCATGTATGTTGGTCAAGCAGGTTGGTCAGGTAGGTTGCACGGGGTAGGTTGGTCAGGGGGTTTGTCAGAAAATTTGGGTGGGAGGGGTGGATGGGTAGGTTAGTCACATGGTTTGCCGAGTGGGTTGGACTAGTAAATTGGTTGGGTGGGTTGGCCACATGGGTTGTTCAGACAGGCTGGTTGGGGTGGGTGGACTGGACGAGCAAGTGGGCTAGATTCATTGGGTGGGTGGGTTGGACATGTTGTTGCATCCAATAGGTTTGATGGGAGGGTTGGATGGGTAGGGGGTTGGGTGCATCGGTCAATTGGTTGGACTCATAGGTTGGACATGTGGGTTGGGCGGATAGATTGTGTAGGTAACTTGGGTGGTTGGTTTGGTCGGTCAGATTGAACACTTAGTTTGGGTGGGTGGGATGGGTTTGTCACATGCATTGGATGCGTGGGTTAGACGGTTTTTTTCATTAGGTTGTCCAATTTGACTTGGTCGGGTGGGTAGGTCATACATCCAACGTGGGTTGGGAGGCCATTATGGCTAGCTAATATTTTTCCGTCCCATGTCTACTAAACCATTTAGACCAGTATAAATACTCCTCCAGGGTTCATTTCTTCACTTTTCCAAGAACATTTTGAGTGCTCTGAGCTCTCCAATCTTTGAAGTTATCCCAAATCTCAACAATGAAAATCACCACATACTATCCTACACCTGAATTCCAATAAAAAAATCTCATGTTCCCATTGATTGTAGCTCTGATGAAACTAAAAGAAACACAAAAGGAATGGCTGGAAAAATCATAATATATTGGGATTGTGAACATGCCCCAATTCGATACCTATACTTATGTCCTTCATTACACTCTCATCTCTTACAAATAGAATGAGGGAAAGTTTTTAATTCTCCTTGTTCATCCGAGTCATTGTCAAAATTATTTCACAATTGAGCCCACAGACGTACCTCAGTTAACTAGGTTATCATTTGAAAAGAAATCGTCCGTTCATACAAAAGTTGTCCTTACAGATGAAGACAAAACATTTTTGGAGTCTCATTACAATGTGTAGGTTGATGGTAAGTTTATTGTTTTCATTTTTTTTCTTAACATTACTTGACCACCCAAGTATCTAACATTTCTTATTTGTTATTGCAGCTTGTCTTAATCGTTCAACAAGAGGCCTTCTTCTACATGGTATTACAAACCAATTATTTCTTGCAGTTGCATCACTTTTTCATGCCAGGATTGTATTACAGGGAAGATGTGGAGACATTCCGTATTGGGCAGTTGAATATATATTGCAGACACTAACAGGGAAACAATTTGAATGGTGCACATATTTTTCCAGCCGAATAAAAATAGATGTCTCTCGCACCCACAATGCCAATCTATTTGATAAATACAGGATTGTGTTCTCTTGTTACAATTATATTCTTACTTTCTATCAATAATCTTTCTTTGAATCGAAGCAAGAAAAACTTCCAACTACAATTAATGATTTTTTTTTTGTCTCACTCTTAAAGAACAACAGGTAATAGTTACTTTTAAAGTTTTCTTCTTATAACAATTTCAAATCCAATATTTTTCAATAAAATAATAATTATAAGATTTTTTTGCAGAGAATAATTAAAGCTACAACATCTCATAAGGAGGAAATTGCTTGAGGTAAATCCCCTCCAGAGGTCTCTGTAGATTCTAACATAGATTTAGCAGAATCAACACCAATACAAGTTCCTCATCAAAAATTACCTAGGGGGTCGGTATGTGCATCACGTCTACCATCGCCTTTAACTGTACAGGTATGAAGTTTTCTTTTTATAAAATTAACTAATTCAAAAAATATTACAAATTATGTAAGTAGCACTGTATTTTAATATTTCTATTGTTCTTTTCTACGTTTATTGTATTTAGAAACTAATGAAACTGATGATGAAGATCAAAATAATTCTGAATCTTAAGATCGAAATGTCACGTTTGCATCTCCGAACATGTAAATTAAATTGTAATATATAATATTTAGTATGTTTTGTTTATTTACAAATTTTTAGCATTTACAAGGTCCAACCGTATAATGATAATTTTCTAACAATTTTGTGTTTGCTTCTTGCAGGTAATATGGCTTCTGAGCACATTCCCCTTATAAGGAGGCCACCATTACCGATAACAGGTATAGTGCAAAAAAGTAGAGTATCTTTAGGAAAGAATATAAGGTTTCCTGCAGACTCGACAGAAACACTTCCTCCTTCAACCATATAATTTCCTAGACTCTCACTAGGTGGTGTCTCAAGTGTAATGGCCACACAGCTTTTAAACAACATCGCCCTTGACAAGGAGTATTTGGGATTCGATAGTGGCAATGCAGATAAGGGTAACTATTTTTACACCCATGATATGATTCAATCTATTCCGCCTCAAGCACAACCACAATTAAATGTGCACGAAGTACAAGATAGGGTCTCTACTCCTCCTCTAAGAAAAGATCCACAAAAAGATGATAAAAAGACAAATTTTATATTAGAAAATACAATATCAGATAGTATGGGGGAAAAAATTCAAAAAGTTGTAATTTTTTATGTAGATTCTATCTAGTCTTGGGAGAGGAGAGATAAAATTGTAATAAAAGAAATAAATACCCGATACCATAATAACACTCAAAGGAATTCATTGTTCACTGCCGTAGAGAGCAAACTGGTAAGGAAAGAATTTTTTCTAAACAAACCTCAATCAGTGATAATTTCATAAACTAATGATTATAATGATGATATTACAGACATAATGTTAACCAGGTTAGAGAATCTGAATGTTGAAGCATAGGCTTACTGCAAAAAATGGGCTAAAGACAAGGCAATTTTTTTAATAGAAACTACAAAAAAAGAAAAATTTGTGGTGAGTCATCTTTTACATTTAAAATCCTAATATTATATGCACCGCAATATATTTTTTCAACTTATATAATAGACTAAAATTTTTATAGTTCTGTTTTACAGGAAAAATATGAAAATTTAAATAAGAAAGTAGTTGTATTTGAAGCACGTTTGAAGAATGTTCGCAAAATCCTGAATTCCTTTGTACACTTGAAGGAAAAACTCATAGTATGAAATAAAAATAATAATACATTGAGAAGGATAATCAACGAGCATAAGATGAATCCTGAAGTCTTACTGAAGGAAAATACATACCAAGATGCATGACTTTTGTCAGCAAGAGATGTAGCAATGGAGGAGAAGAACATTCTTGTAAATATCAATACCGTAGAGAGAGATTTGAATGCATCATGAGTTATTTTACAACCCCCTTTTTGGAATTGTATTGGCGGATGATACTTTATGAATTGATATTTTTCTTCATAAAATAATCCACCACATGAGAGAATGATTTTGAAATTACTTTGGAATCGTAACTATATTTATTGTTATTGGATTTCTACATAATACAAATTATGTTTATGTTTCTTTTTTTACAGACATGGTTCTTAAATTTTCATGATTTTGTTTATTTAAAATATTTATGTTTTTGATTTCATGCAGATGTAAGAAAACAAATTAACTGATATAGAAAACAAATATGTCCTTATTTCAGTTTGAAAAACAAATATAAAACACAAATGGGATAGAAGAAAATGATAGTGACAATGTTCCAATGGCAATGGATCAAATAAATAAAAATGTAATATTACATATTTATTGAATGTTGCAATCTCTATATGCAATAAATCAATACATATTACATCAAATTATTGTAAATAGTCTCAATAATGTATATAATAAATAAAATATATGTGAATTCGAACAGTCCTGGAGCAATACTATCATTTGTGTATTGGAAATCAACTGTAACATGATTTGTGAATGTGTCTTGACCTCTTAAGTCAGGAAGAATATTACTAACTCCTCTTCTTTCTACTAATGAATTCCATAATGTGAGTGCTCTATCGTAAGGAAAATACTCCATTGAGTAACGTGATACATAAAACCTCAGACAACTTTCTAGATTCCTATCTAATATGCTTCAAACTTTTAACTTTAAAAGGCACGGTGCACTGAAAACCCTCTCATCTTCCACAGAATCCAGAATCATTATTTGAAAAAGTTCATACAACTTAATATATTTGATCAAACCTTCACACAGAATACTACTGGAACAAATATCGTTCCAAATCCTTTTTGATGGCACCATATTTATGTGGGTTTTTTAGAACCTAAAATTTTCATATCATAGTATTTGCATAATCCATTGACTAGGAACTAAGTATTTTTCTTTGTAAAATACCTTCTATAGAAACTCCGTTTATCTCTTTAGTCTTAGAGAAATGGTCAGTTAGATCACTCATGTTTTTGACAATTAAAGGATTGATGGATGTTTAAGGTATGATGCCAGACAAATTCCAAAACTGCTGATTTACAACTCCCATTGATTCAAGTATTTTATAATTTTTGAATCTTTCCTGGATCTCTTTAGATAAATATTCAGAGATCATTCTGAATTTATTCCTATTTTCCAATAATACTACATCATATAAATTTCATCTCACTCTTGCTTCTTCATTTTTTGAGCCATCCGCATAACCTCTTTTTCTAGAATGTATGAAATGGAATCTCTTTCCCATGTGTTGTTATACAAATATGATCATGTATATTGTATTTTAAGAAGCACCCGGGATTTTTCGAGTCTGTTAATGCATTCTTGTTTTCAAAAGTAGAACCCTGAAAACTCTCATCTAAAATATATAAACTTTCAAGACTCCAGCACACACATCTTCTAAGTTTTATGAAGTTGTTTATGTAGAAAGAACAATCTTGTGCATGCTTCATTAAAATATTAAGCTCCCTCAACATGAAAATATACCAAAAAGTTTGAGTAAAGTTTCTATGTATGTTAGATGGCACAATAGATCTTCATCTTTATATACATCCTTGTGGTATTTTTACATAAATCATGTCAATGAAGGATATTCATCAAATATTATATAGGTAGGTTCATACATAGATATTCATCTAGTATCTACTTATTTCAGAAGATTTTTTTTCTCTGTCAGGCCAATTGCAAATTTATGAACTTCTAAAAATCTCTTTGGAATTCTAGAATAATAAGCATGAAAATCACATATCAGTTCCTCGATTTTAGTTACATTTTCAAATGTGCTAACAATTTTTTAGTTCAGATTCATGCTATGAACCATTCAATGGATAACAATCATATAGGGATAAAAAATTGTCTAAAGTTGAATGTAGAGACCATTTATGGCTCCCTCCATTATAGCTGCACCATCGGTTCAGACAGAAACTATTTTTTCTGCAATGGAAAAGTCATCCATTCCTGCAATATCCTTCAGATTTGAGACCACCAATTTATAAATATTTTCAGAATTGCAATTCTCAGTCATTTTAGGAATTTCTAAGAGGTGGGGAGTTCTTACTTCATTAGTAAATGTGTAAACATGAATACAAATCCATGAAGTATTATCCAATGCAGTAACATTATCTATTGAGAGGGAAATATACTTTGACTTTTGATTACATTATTTCAGGTTCTCCTTCTCTACCAGAGATAGACATTTTGTAATTTCCTAGCCATGTGTATCTGACCAATGAGATTGAGGAATGTTTTACAGACCAATAACTTGATACAAAATTTTATTTTCTCAAAAATATGACATGGGTCTCCTTCTCAATATATGGAATACGGTAGCAAAATGAATAGTTTTTACATTCATTTATTCCTCCATAGCTTTGCTTAATCTTGCTACTATGGTGCCACGTTTTTCATTTATATTTTTCATATTTTTTTTTTCCTTTTCATATTATTTTGAGTATTTTACATGCAAACACTATTTTTCATCTTTCCATTTATGTGTTCTGACTTTTCTACCATCCTTTTGCCTTTAGGAAATCTATATTTTCTCACAGTGCTTTTCAATTGTCTCTAGTTTGATCTGCATCATGTGATCCTTCCCCTGTTTCTACCCTCATATTTTGCATCAAAATTGTGTTGGAACCTCATTACCATTTTCAGTGTACACAGGTTCAATAAACATATATTTTGCAGCCCATTTAAACTAGAAAGTCCTTCTAATTGTCTAGTTTTTCCTCTTTCTTCTGACATGTTTTATTTATTTATCTTGGGGTTTAACTTTTTCATCTAGGCTCTCAGTAAAAATATCTTGATTATCATGTCTCCCTTTTCTAGAAATAGAGCTTGGAGTAGAAGCTTCCTCTATTGGTGTATCATGATAATTCAATGAATTTTCTTGTACTTCTATGTCATCAAGGGACATAATGTTTTCCTCAATATATAATGGACCATCGATATCTTTAAATTGATTAGTTTGTGAAGGAATTTGTGAAGCATCTGCATATAATTATTTAAAATTGTTATAGATATAGTATTAATTTTATATATAGTTAATTTTTTACACAGTGTACAAAGAGTTCCAAGAATAGTATGAAAAACATAATTATCAAATTTTGTAAGACTAAATAACCTACAAATAATACATACTGATATTTTCAGTTAATACAAAAAACCCCTTCATTTTCTTTTATTTTCCAAAATAGCCAAGAAAAGTATTTTGTAACCTTCTAACCCTAATTTAAAGAATCCATGACTTCTTAGGGATGGATCTTACGTTCAAAGGTTCTAAGATCACACAGATTAGGGTTAGATGAATCTAGATTGGATGGCTCTAAGGTTAGATAACTCTTGGGTTAGAAGACTAGTGGTTGGACAGTTCTTTGGTTAGACGACTCTCTGATTGGATAACTATTTGATTAGACAACTCGAAGGTGTGACGAATTTGAGGATGGTGGATAATGGGTTGGAATGCCAAGGGTTAGATGGCTAAGGGGTTGGACGGTAAGGTGTTTGATATCTAAGTGGTTGGACAACTAAGGGGTTGGATGGATAAGCGGTTGGACAACTAAGGGGTTGGATGGCTAAGGGTTTGGATGGCTATGAGGTTCACCACCTAAGGGGTTGGACCACTAAGGGGTTGGATGGCTAAGAGATTTGATAGATCTAAGAGTCTGAGGTTGGATGGACCTAAGGTTATGTTAGAATCCAAATTGGTTCTCCTTTTCAAGTCGAGAAGCAACACAGATTTGAAATGGAGCTTAGAGGCAGATAGATCATAGTGTGTTTCATTTTGTAGCTGAGGATGAGATCTAACTGACCCTTTGTTACACATATTTTTGGAGAGATGGATAGCACCATTGAGAGGATTTGACCTATCCTCATTGCTTTAGGTCATGTCTCTTCAACCAGGGTGAGAGGACCCTTAGTCTAACCTTTTTTTGATTAAGAAGATGGAGATATCCTTCCTTTGCACAAATTCTATGAAAGGAACCTTGGGAAAATATGGTCAATTCTCCATGATTTAACTCTTAAGACTTGTCACTTCTAAACGATGGAGATATTTTCAACACAAGGCTAAGGTTACTAAAGACATTAATAAATCCTGATTATTCTACATATTTTACAAGTAGATTTTGTTCCTTTGTTGATACACATGGCAAATAGGGGTAGTTCAGGCTTGATCAATGGTTTTTAAAAGATTTTGGTGGGAGATGAAGCAAGATAATGTTGACTATACCTGATATTTAAAGGGACTACACAACAATGAACAACTTCACAATAGAAAACATCATAACAGTCAAGATGTTCCTTCAACCAGAAGGTGTTCTTTAATGGAGGCCCAAATCAACATGTTTTCACATAATCTTTGAGACTCCAACACAAAGGCCTGAATTAAAAGACTCAATTAAACACTAAATTTTCTAATTAATCATGCCTAAGGTACATCCAAAGACTTACAGATAATCTTTATGAACAAATGATAGTGAATTGATTTTAAATTTGTTTATCTCATCCAAGATGACATGTATTCTTGAAATGAAATTACAAATACCATTAGACTGTCACAGGAACAAGATCCTATGTGATTTCACAAAAAAAATCAATGTAAGATTATAATAGGAATGAAAGAAACTATTTGTAGACATTCTAAAACAAAGCAGACACAAAATTGCTAGAGATTAGACACAGTTTAAATCCAAAATTGCTTAAATTCATCAGCAAGGGAAAGATTCCAAAACAATCTCAGTTCTTGTCAATGGCTATACATCTGCAACCAACTTCGCATGACAGAAAATCTAACACAGAAGAAAATAACAGGTTATCTTGGCTTTGGTCTCTTAGAAAGATGGATTTCTCAATTTTTTTCTCAAGAATTCATACTCCGATCATTTGCAAGAGTATTCTCATTACATTTATACATTTTTTCCCACTCAATTTTCCCCCCAAAAGAGAAGAATATTTGAAGGACCTTTTCTTATTACCAATTTGTTTTAGACAGAGATGTTTAAAAAATTTAGATTTGAAATCTACCAGGTGGACCAATTGTGAAATGATCACATTTCTTGGGCCCTCGACTAATGACTAGGATTTCATACCACAAATTTTTGGGAGTCACTTTAATCATTCTGTTTGTCTCATGTGAGAAATCCCCTTTTTAATCATTTTACGGAGCTTCTGCATAGCTGGACTTAACAAGTCATCCCTTTTTGCTCTCCAGGATATGCCTTTTTCACCTTTTGCACCTGCACTTTCATCATTTCATAATTTTCCATCCTTTTCCTCTGTAATTCTACCCCGAATCCATCTCCTTTGGTAATTCCCATTTTTCGAGTGCCTGAGTAATTCCCTCTTAAAAATATCAACCTCAATAATCCTTGGACTCAAAATTTAAGTTTCAAATCCATTCAATGGCACCTTACCAACAGAGATGACAAACAATTTCATTAAATAACGATGAAAAATAGTGTGTATTTGCATCTCCAAGAGTCTTGGAGCAAAAATGGTGGAAAAATAGGTGAAATGCACAACAATCGTTGATCCTACCCCTTTTCTACTTTATTTGGTAGTCGTCCATGTGTTTCCTTGGGGAAACTAGAAAGGAGAATCACAACAGAAAGTCTTAAACAAGCGCGAGCCTTCCACGTACCCTGGGCCCAAGAAAAATTCCTTTTGGCATTTCAAAAGTCTCGGTGAAAAAAGGAGCCAGTGGGGTAGCCTCCACATGTCCCAATGGCGCATTTTTAGATGGTCCACAAAAGTAGAAACCCAAAACAAGTGCGGGCTCAACACATGTCTCAGTCTAAAAGAGGCTGTTAAAAAGTTGAAGGTTCAGCGGAAGGTGTTATGTGTCTAAGGTCTGAGATAGTCTCCTTCAGCCGTTGAAAATTCCAAGAAAAAAGGCAGAGTGAGCAAAAGCCTCCAAGTGTCCTCCTGGTGCTTCTTCAAAATAAAACTGAGGGGTCAGTCCCCAAACATGCGCGGTCCCTCCACATGCCCCATGCCCTTTAAGAAGTTTTTTGAAAATTCTAAGGTAAGGGAAGGCCAGGTGGAAACCTCCACATGTCTTTATGGTGCGCAAATTCAAGATGGTTCCCAACAGTGGAAACCCTGAACGAGCGCAAGCTCACAATGTGTCCCAGGATGCAAAAAAATTCTTTGAAAAGTTGAAGTAAAAATCGGAGCTGATGGAAGCCTCCACCTATCCTCCTGTTGTAATTGTTAAGGTGGGACCCTAACGTAGATCCTCAAATGAGTGCCAACCCACCACATGTCCATGGCCCACCAAAAATTGTACCGACTGCAAGAATTTTTTTTTCTAATTCTGGACAAACCAATGGAATCCTCCACATGTCCCACTGGTGCAACTCCATGGCCAAACAAAAAGGTGAATTTTCAAATGAGTTTTGTTCCTCCATGTGGACATGTTTTGGGTTGAGGCAAGCCACAAAGTTTTTAGATTGCCCCACTAAGTCGCATCCAACCAAAAAGGGCCATGTTTCCACTGATGCAAAGATGTAAATTTGATGTGTAAAACACACCCATCAAACCGTAAAAAATTAGGAAAACCACCATTTGAGCCCAGAGATGAATTTTTCTTCAAGTATAAAGAATTTGGAAATTTTATATGGTTCAAACATGATCCTCCGAGCTATATCTAATCACATTTCCTCTGGTATTTGGGACAAAAATGACAGGGACAAGAATACGTGACTGTAGAAAATAGAAAGAAAGGAGCAAACCAAGTTTTATTCCCAATTTACAGATTCCCTCAGATGGACAGAGAAATGAAAAATAAATTCTAGACGTTTAAGTGATCCTCAACTAATGGAAGGGACTGATCATGGTAGCCAAATGGAGGATAGAGTCTTCAAGCACCAACACATGGAGACAAAAACCATGACAGAAGCTGTAAACTGAGGAAATTCAATGATAAATGGGGTGAGGCTAATTTGAGTGCCAACATCGGCTCTAAATCAGGGATGGGAACTCCTTGTGAGTGTTACAAGAACAAATAGTATACCAAGTGCCACAAATATACCATTGGGAAATGGATTCAAAGAATAAGCTTGCAAAGCAGGATAACCAAAGCCATCCTTAAAAAAATAAACTGAGAAACTAGCAAAAACAGGTTACCAAGGACTAGAATGAAAAAACAAAAAAAATCAGATGAGAACAGAAAACTATACACTATACAAATGGAGTATACCTTGATTATGAGAAATCAATCAAAGAAATGCTTCAAATTCCTACCATTAACAGAACATTCAAGTAGTTCCCCGTCAAAGTTTTTTAGGAAGAATGTATTTTCACCAATTCGAATATCAATTGAATAAGGGCCCATCCACAATGCATTAAATTTACCATGCTTGCCTGTATCTTCATGCCTACTATCCCATAAAAGCACAAGATCCCTAATGCTAAAAGCTCTGGGTGTCACTTTTTTGTCAAATGGCTTTTTTAACTTTTCTTTGAACTTCACATGCTGCTGATCGGATGCCCTTCTTTATTCATCCAACTCAATAATTTGATTGATTCAAGAGAATCATATGGACCAACTTTTTGGTCTTCAATCTATTGAACAAACTTAAACGAAGACAACTGCAAATGAAGGGGCAAAAAATCTTGACTTCCATATACCAGTTAAAATGAGCTTTTACCAGCAGCTCTTTTGACAGTGATTATGTTAGCCCAAACACCAAACTTTAGTTGCTCACCCCACTTCCTTTTGTTCAGCTCCAAGGTTCTTCTAATGATCTTCAACAAGTTTTTATTATTAGACACATCTAGTCCATTTCCTTAGGGATTGTAGTTAGAATCATATGTCAGATTGATCCCGTATTCTTGGCACGTTGCCACCAAAGGTTTGGCTCTAGAACACATGGCATTATCAGCAACAATTTTATCTAGCACTCGAAATCTACATATGATTTGATTCAACATAAATTCCATGATCACTTGGTGTGTTTCCTTCTCAGTGGGGATGGTTTTCACCCACTTATTGAAATAATCAGTGGCTACAAGAATCCAGTTATGACCAGAAATGGAAGGATCACAAAATTTCTGTAATAAAATACATTCCCCATTGTCTGAATTGGGATTCAATTGACATAAGACTACAAACGAAGGAAGACTGAAGCTTTCATTCTTCCAGAAAAATGCTAGCAAATTTCACATTTCCTCAGCAATGGAGTTGTATCATTAAAGATAGTTCGCCAAGAATAACTAACCTTCAAGATTATATATGTATGTAACTCTTTCAACAAAATTTCCCCCCACAAACCCCTCCATGGAGATCAATCAATTATTTTTGGGGCCTCATTTTCAGAAATGCATCTCAACAACACTCCCTTGGGGTTCTTCTAAGCTAACCAAAAACCAGTAATGGCATACTTTCGAGAGGCTAACTTAAGAGCTCTTTTCTGATTTTTACTTAGATATTCAGGGAAACATAAATTTTTGAGATAAAATGATTATATCTTTGTACCATTCAAAACTTACCAAATTTTCAAGGAAATGCACCCTTTGTCCTGATACTTCATTTAACTCAATATTTTTCAGGTTGCTCTCATCTATAAGCTTAGCTAGGCCCAAACCTCTTACCAATTTTGTGGTTTGGATATCGATGTCATACTCTTATAACTTGTTCA
Organism: Taxus chinensis; assembly: GCA_019776745.2. NCBI lineage: Eukaryota > Viridiplantae > Streptophyta > Pinopsida > Cupressales > Taxaceae > Taxus > Taxus chinensis. Next base: position 186,339,451 of record CM034155.1, on the reverse strand, counting down.
CACATCTACATATTTTGTATTGAGACCTCCATCTCTGATAAGATGTATTTCACCATGGTGTGGGGGAACATAAGTAAAAACTTTAGAAATTAAGATGTAGGGTTTGAAAACCTTTGTGTTGCTTTCACTAAGGAAAATGCTTTGTTTCTCCATGATGGTGTATTTCAACTCAGCTCCCTTCAATGCCTTACTGAAAAATGCAATTGGTCTCTCAGCCTCTTCATCATTTTTCTGTAAAAAAAAAATACAATGGTGTTTTCTGAAGAAAAGAAAATACTTGAAAAGGCTTCATGTAATTAGGGGCTGCCAAAATAGGGGCATGCTTTAGTGCTTATTTTATTCCATTGAAAGCTTTAATGGAAGCTTCTTCCCATTTGATACCTTGATCTCCTTCTTCATCATACTAGTAATGGGGATGGTCAGCTCAGCAAAGTTAGACACAAATCTTCTGATAAAGTTTACTTGTCCAAAGAAGGATTGAATTCCCTTCTTAGTTGTTTTAATTGGAACCTTGCCGATGGATTCCACTCTCTCTGGATCTATCATTACCCCTTCTTTTGATAAAATGTGACCAAGATGGTTTTCCTTTTGCACTCCATGAAGTCACACTTCTTGGGATTCAATGATATTTCATACTCTCTACACCTTATCAGCATTCTCTCCAAGTGTTTCAAGTGATAATTTATATTTATGGAAAACACAGTTACATCACCCCTCATAAACAACAATGAAATTATTGATATAACAAGAAAATCCTATATCCATTGCTCTTTGGAAAGTTGCTCCAGCATTCATTAAGCCAAAAGGCATCATGACATAGACATAAGTTCCCCAAGGAGTAATAAATGTAGTCTTTATTGTTTTTTAATCCTTCACAACAACTTTATTATAGCCAGAGAAACCATCTAGAGTAGATAAAAATTCAGAACATGTTACCAATTGTAGCATATTATCCATGTTTGGAAAAGGGTAGTTATCTTTCACTGATGCTCTATTCAAGTTTCTGAATTCTATGCATAGCCTTATGTCACCATTATTTTTTCTGACATGCACTAGGTTTACAACCCAAGAAGAGTACCTTGTGGGCTGAATGATTCCTCCATCCCTCAACTTCTTCATTTCTTCTTGTATTTTCAAAGAAAGAAGTAGATTGATGGACCTCTTTTTTTTCCTGAAAGGCTTGGAATTAGATTCAAGAGGAATCTCAAGTTGGAACAAATCTTTTCATTATGCCTTCAACTCAGAGTAAGACCAAGCTAGGCAGTCTTGATATTTCTTTAGCAATTGAATATAGGATTTCTTCTCTTCCTTGCTGAGGTTATTTCCTAAAAATATTTTACATGGGTTTTCCTTTGTACCCAAGCCATTCTCTTCCACATCTCTTGAAACATACATATTTCTTTTCATAATGCAATCATCATTATCAAAGTTTGACTCAAGAACCACCAAACCTCTGGGAATCATGTTTGTCTTCAATTGGATGATGTCTTTTCCAAATATTTTTTCCTTTCCTTGTGTAACACACACCATTAGTTCCCAATCTATATTTTGATTAGCAAACTCACCTTGGCTATGAAAAAACCATTTCACCTGGGCGTCATCATCAAACACTTGCTAATTTTTAACATTATCAGGGACATATGGCCTTGTTAGTACTTCAACATCATACTCACAAAATGGAGACATTGTACAATTCCCAAATTTAGATCCTAGCACTGCTAACTTGTCCGCAATAGCATTAAACTTTCTATCATGCTGGACAATATTAAAAGAGTTAAACATTTCAATCAAATCCCAAACTACATGCTTGTATTGTTTCATTCTCTGATTCTTAGTAGCATACAATTTCCTAATTTGCTTAACAATGAATTCTGAATCCCCTTTGACAATGACATCCTTTATACCATATTTCCATGCAATTATCAAGCCTAATAGCAATGCTTCATATTCAACAATGTTTTTAGTGAATTCAAAGTTAATTTTGAAAGAAAATACAAACTCTTCTTGTCCTGGGGAAATTAGAACAATGCCAGCACCATTTCCAAACTTGGAACAGACTCCATCAAATAACAAGATCCAAGGAAAACCGACTTGTTCAAAACATTTTCATTGATCACTCTTTTGCTCCTTGCCATCATCAAACCCCACAGATTTATCTGTATCCATGTCAGCATATAACTCTTCACAAGAAGCATTATTTGGGTCTTCTATGAGATACAACATTTTCTTCTCTCCATACAGTTTTACAAGGCTGCCTTAAATTGGAATGGTGGAAAAATACATATCCATATCAACACTTCCACCAACACTTGCAACCCACTTTCTTGATAACAACATGCCCCATTTGATAGGGCAATCAACAATGACAACATTAAGTTTTAGGTTCTTACCTAGATAAGCTGCAAGTTGTACCACCAAACCCTTCACACACCCTACAACTGGGACCTCTCTAGAATCCATTACAATACACTTGCCATAAGCTAATATCACTTTAATGTTCAATTCATTCATGACTTCCAGGGGCATAACATACAATTGTGCATCAGTCTTTCTTTAATAATTAGTGTTGTAAAAAATGGATCAACATTTAACTGAGACTCAACCAAAGATGTCCCCAAGTAGACTTCAGGTGGTTCACCTATCTCCTCTAATGCTGGTGGTTTTTTTAGGTCTAAAATGGTTGAAGGAGGAGTGTTTACATTATTTATATTTCTACCTTGGGCACTCCTATCTTCCCCCAATCCCAAATACTCAAAATCCCTCTTCTTATGCTCCAGAATCATAAGCAATTCCACAATTGGGACAAAAATCTTGATACGACTCAAGACTTGGGCAATGTCATAGGGAATGTACTTGGGAAAAGAAACATTTGGAGAAAATTTGATAGACTCATAAGATGGCACAAGGTTTTTAACATTTTGGGCATGGGTGGGAAAACATATTCTACATGAGACAACAAGGCCTTTGCCCGGTGCATCTTTATTTGGAGTCTTTTTTGGGACATTGGTGAGAACTGGGGTCTTTGTTTTGGCTTGAGGCCTTTCCCCTTTGACATCTTTACTTCTTGTGTAAAAATCCTTTTCTTGGGCCACAACAACATTAATTATCAGTTGTCTATCCTCTATTGATGGGATTCATCCATCATACTTCTTAATCATTATTAGGAAGTTCAAATGATTGTACCATATCTATTTCTAAAGCATGAGAGGGAGGAAGAAGAGGTGCTTGGTGAATGCAGTCCCAAAAACTTGCAGCAGTTATTACATTTATTACCTCAGTTGAAGTTGCTCCTTCCTGTGAGCTTGTAGAGCAATCTACCGTGCATGCATCATCATCAATGTTATCATCGTCATCAACTTCTTCAACTTGCCAATATACTTCACATGGCCGGTGGGGTAAGAATCATTTGTGACACCAATCCATTTGATTTTTCTCTTCAACAACATCAACTCTAGAATTTAAAGGATTAGGCACTACTCTATTCTCCCTAGCTTGGGGTTGTCTAGTTCTCAAGGACCCTTTACCTCTGTCATCATACCTCTGATCATTTCTAGGATGATTCACAAGTCTATCTTTTCCTTGTTGTCTATGTTGACCCTAACAACCTTGTCCAATTCCTTTTTCTTCCCTGGCCAGCATGTAAGAGATTTCTTTGACAGCCCCAGCCAAAGTCCTTACAAATTCCTTAATATCCACAAACTTACTTGATTGAGGCTTCTCATGGTTGATAATTTTAACACCCTCTCTCTTAGGAGGTTTTCCAATTGCTTTGATGTTGTTCTCAATTTGCATAGCCATGGTAAAGGTCTACCTCAAAGTCCCACAGTTCTTATCCCTCAAATAGTAAGAATCTTTCTTATCAAATGCATCTGAATGCTATATCAGACATGATTCATCACATGGCCTCAAATTAACAGGAAGTCTTCTCAATATTTTTTTAGATCTAGTGTTGAAATCATGCACTGATTATTTAGGATTCTTTTTCATATTTTCAAACTCTAATAAAAGAAACCTAGGGTCAGTTTTATCACCGTACAACATTCTAAAGGCATTCTTCATCTCTGTCCGGGAGTCATTGGAATTATCTAGTAGAGATTTATACAAGTCCCTTGCATCCTCTTCTAGGGTATAAATAAATAATTTAATATATACATCTTCAAACTCTATTTCAAAATACTCCATCATATTGATGAAGAGTTCCAAGTGTTGATCACCAGTTATTGCATTATTTCCTTGAAACTTAGGAAATCTTTTTCTTACATCCTATGGCACAACATTTGGACAGCCAACCATACCTATGAAACTGATGGGACCAAAAGTATTAATGAAAAATCGAGGTTTGGGTGGAGGCTGAGCCATATTATTCTGAGGAGGTGATATTACATGAGAAACAAAGTGATGAGGAGTGAGGGGCCTGTGTGGTACAGGGATACAATTTTTAGAAAGACAGCCCTTTAAAGGTTATATCTCTTGGAAAACTATATTAGATTTTGAAAATATAGGGGCAGATTGAGAAGCAAATGTTTCAAATACAGATGATGGACCCTCTCCAGATGGAGAATTTAATTCAACAAAGAGGCTACCTGATTCAGAAGCACTTGAGGAAGTACTGCAATCTTCAATCACAGGCTGATCAGTTTCACCAATGGAGATCTATTTTCTTGATGATTGATCTCCAACAGGCTTCCAAATTCTTCTGCCTTCTGATTTCAACTTTCCCATCTCTTGAAACAACCTTCTACTAGGGTCCTTGGCAAAGAAAGATCTCATTCCTTCCATCTTTCCAGATATTAGTTACAAATCTTACTTGATATATGTTAAGATACTGGTATTTATAAAGAATTTAAACAGCACAGAGTCACCACTAAGCATTTTCACCTTAGTTTTTGCAAATGCACTATAAAAGACCTATTCATGTAAATCTTACTAGATCTACTCTTCTTTTACCTAAATTTATCAACGATGATACAAATCTTAGTGCAATAACTGTACAAGATGGAAATATTGCACTCAGAACTCACAAATTTGAATAATTTTTATAGATCTGAACAAATAATAACGTTTTAGCAATGTATTTTCACTTTAAAATCTATAAAAAACATTACTAGGGTCTGTACGCATACACATTTGTTCAAATAATTCAAAGATTCCCTGACAGTGGTGCCATGAGTGTTGTGTTATCACCGAATCACAGCACCCTTATGTTTACACAAGTGCATATACTTGAACTCACAGTGTAATTGGATAACATGGGTACTATCTCCAAGTTGTGGGACTTGCTACTTGAGATAGACCTCTAGAAAAAGTTGGTTCTTGCTCCTAAACTACCTGCCACAATCTACTCTAAGGCAGGGTAAACTAACTACTCTAATCTAACTTTCCAAGGGACCAAGGAGAGAGAATGCATTAAATGAAAGCCTACACTAAAGCAGTGATACGCCAGAAAAGGAGGGTGTGAGAGTAGTCTTCTAATGCGTGAAAATATGGAGTAAAGTGCAAACTAGAAGGGGTGATAACAGTTCTCCACAATCTGAAAATGCATTCACAACAATGTTTCATACATGCACAATAGTAATAGATCCTTGCCAAAGCATAAAGATAGACACAATTCACTTGTAATCAAGGTCGAAGGGGGCAAGGAGAATGCAAGAAAGCATAGTAGGGGAAGATGCATCCACAAACTTGTATTTTATTGCTTCATGATGTGCACAGTTCAATCTATTGCAAGATAAGGGCCTGGATCACCATGCAAGGAGTCCAATAAAAGGTCCTATAACACATTGGCTTTACAAAGCAATTTTAATAGAGCTTTTCTATCATAAAACTACTTCCCCTTACAATGAGCCCAACACTCCAATTTATAGGAAAATGGGAAGAGAGAGAGAAGGGGAAAATGGAAATCTAAAAATCTATCCTTCAGCCACTTGTAAGAGGCACTAAATGGAGTGAAATGATTGTATGTTACTTGCAAAAGGCTCCCCATACTATCCAAGGTGCTGCAGTAGAGAAAGAATGATGACCATGCCTCTTAATTGCACTCCCAACTACCAAATAAAACATTGCCATGAACCTGGCTACATTTTATGAAAAATCCCCAGATATTTCTCGTCAAATACATAATTTATTGATAACTGTGTGTTGGTCTCGAAGGCACGATTCCAACGGCACTAATTTTGTGTGATTTCGTTGAGAAATGCAAAAGTTATGACCTTCTGAGTGCGAGAAGTTGTTTTGGGTCTGGCAGGCATTTTCTGTCATTTGACAGGAATGGGCATTAACTAAATGGAGCCGAATATGTTTAGTGCTTGTTCTAGAAATTTCAATTTTATGAAAATCAGAGCTCGGAGTCAAAATTTATGGCCGTTTGAAGTTTATGGGTCAAACATTGACTTTTCCTCTTTGCTGCGGCTATTTCGACAAAATTGGGTCCGTGTGTCCCGGCTGTCCCGAACACATTTTTCCACATCAGCCGATTTGGGATTTCTTGTCCCATTTTGCATCCTTTTCTCCTTAGCACATCCTGCACATCCCACACGTACTTTTGTCCCAACTGTCCCGAACAAAAATTTCACACCACCCGTAATTGACTGACTTGCAAAAAATCGACCGGTTCGCGTCCCACGCATACTTTTGTTATGGATTTCCTAGATTACACAGAACAACAAAAAAACTTCCGCATTTGCCAATTTCCACTGCCTACAAACATTTTAGCTTTGTGCGTCCTGACGTTCCAATTGTCCCGCAGACCGCCTGGGACAAAAAGTTCTGACTTTGCCAATTCCTTTGTATTTCGGCTGCAAACTTGGTACGACGAACCTTAGTACAATCCGCACTAGTATGAACCACATCCTTCATACCCACAATGCATTAAAACAAGCCTGTGACTTCATTTTTTGCATTTTTTCAATTTTTTCTAACTCGTTGGGATTTTTCCTTGGATGGGAGAGTTAGAGAGAAGCCAAAGGGGCCCCAAAACATGATTTTGGGCATTGAATCAATCTACTTGCTCGAGACTCAAGAATCTAATGCATGTTATCAAAATTTTACCTTGAGGGGTGAATTTTGGATAACATGTTGTTGATGGGCCAAATGGATACGAACTAGGAAAAATCAACAAAGCAGTCTTGGCAACGTAAATCAGTTCCCTGGAAAGTCAAATCAATTTCCTGGCAATAGCACCATGAGTGTTGGTATCCAAATTCATTCTCCTTTTCAAGCCAAGAAGAAACATAGATTCGACAGGGAGCTTAGAGGCAAATAGCTCATAGTGTGTTTCATTTTGTAGCCATGGATGAGATCTAACTAACCCTTTATTACTCAGATTTTTGGAGAGATGGATAGCACCTTTGAGAGGATTTGACCTTTCCTCACTGCTTTAGGCCATGCCTCTTTGACGAGGGTGAGAGGAATTTTAGTATAACCTCTATTTGATGAAGGAGATGGAGATATCCTTCCTTTGCACAAATTCAATGAAGGGAACCATGGGAAAATTCAGTCAATGCTCCATGATTTAACTCTTAACATTTGTCATTTCTAAATGATGGAGATATTTTCAACACAAGGCTAAGGTTACTGAAGACATTAAGAAATCCTTATTTCTCTACATTTTTTTGCAAGTATATTTTGTTCCTTTGTCGATACACCAGGAAAAAAGGGGTAGTTTAGGGTGGATCAATGGTTTTAAAATGATTTTGGTGGGAGATGAAGCTGGATAAAGTTGGTTATACCCAGTCTTCGAAGGGACTACATAACAATGAACAACTTCACAACAGAAAACTTCAGAATAGTCAAGACATTCCTTCAACCAAAAGTTGTGCTTTAATGGAGGCCCAAATAGCCACATTTTCACATAATCTTTGAGACTCCAACAAGAAGGCTCGAATTAAAAGACTCTATTAAACACTAAATTTTCTGATTAATCATGCCTAAGGTACACCCAAAGACTTCTAGACAATATTTATCAACAAATGACAGTGAATTGATTTTAAATTTGTTTATCTCATCCAAGATGAAGGCTCTTCTTGAAATGAAATTGAAAATACCATTATACTGTCACAGGGACGAGATCCTGTGTGATTTCACTAAAATTTTAGTGTAAGATTGCAATATGAACGAAAGAAACTATTTACAGACATTCTGAAACAAATCAGACACAAAATTGCTAGAGATCAGACATAAATTAATTCCAAAATTACTTAGATTCATCAGTATTGGAAAGCTTCTAGAGAAATCTCAGTGCTTGTCAATGGCTATACATCTGCAACCAACTTTACATGACAGAAAATCTAACACAGAAGAAAAAAACAAGTTATCTCGGTTTTGGTCTCTCAGGAAGACGACTTTATCAGTTTTTTTCTTAAGAATTCAAAATCTGACCATTTGCAAGAGTATTCTCAATGCATTTATACATTTTTTCCCACTCAATTTTCCACCCAAAAGAGAAGAATATTCGAGGGAACTTTTCATGTTACCAATTTGTTTTAGACAACGACATTTAACACATTCAAATACAAAATATGCCAGGTGGACCAATTGTTAACTGATCACGTTTCTTGGGCCCTTGACTAATGACTAGGTTGTCATGCCACAAATTTTTCAGAGTCCCTTTAATTATTATGATTCTATCATGCAAGAAATCCCCTTTTTAATCATTTTTCAGAGCCTCTGCATAGCTAGATTTGATAGGTCATCCCTTTTTTCTCTCGAGGAAACACCTTTTTCACCTTTTGTGCCTACACTTTCATCATTTCATCATTTTCTCCTCCTTTTGATATACAATTCTACCCCACGTCCATCTTCTTTGGTAATTCCTATTTTTTCGAGTGCTTGTGTAATTCCCTCTTTAAAATATTGACTTTAATGATCCTTCGACTCACAATTTAAGTTTAAAATTCATTTAATGTCACCTTATTGACAGAGATATGACAAACAATCTCATCAAAAAAATGATGAAAAAATAGTATGTATTTGCATCTCCAAGATGTCTTGGAGCAAAAAATGGCAGAAAACAAGTGAAATGCACAGCAATCGTTGATCCTTGCCACTTTTCTGCTTTATATCATATTTGTTCACGTGTTTCATTGGTGCAACTGCAAAGGAGAATAACATAGGCATGTCTCAAACAAGCACGATCCATTCATGCACCCTAGGCCTAAGAAAAAATGCATTTTGTGCTTTGAAAATTCTTGGTGAAAAAAAGAAGCTAGTGAGAGCCTCCACATGTCCCAATGGCACATTTTGAGATGGTCCCCAAAAATAGAAACCCCAAACAAGTGCGGGCTTAACACATGTCTCAGTCCAGAAGAGTCTGTTAAAAAGTTGTAGCATTATGTGTCTAAGGTCTGAGATAGTCTCCTTCGGCCATTGAAAAGTCCAAGAAAAAGGGTAGAGTGAGTGGAAGCCTCCAAGTTTCCTCCTGGCTCTTCTTCAAAATAAAACTCAGGGGTCGGTCCCCAAACATGCACAGTCCCCCCACGTGTCACAGGCCCTTTAGGAAGTTGCTTGAAAATTCTAAGGGAAGGGAAGGCCCTACGGAAACCTCCACGTGTCTTTATGGCACAACTTCAAGATGGTTCCCAAGAGCAGAGACCCTGAACGAGCATGGGCTCACCACATTTCCCAGGCTTTAGAAAATTTCTTTGAAAATTTTAAGTACAAAGAAGAGCCGACAAAAACCTCCACCTCTCCCCCTATCAAACTACCATCCCACCATGTGTCCATGGCCCACCAAAAATTATACCAGCTGCATGAAAAATTTGTCTAAGTCCGAGCAAAGTAGGGGAATCCTCCACGTGTCCCCTCAGCACAAATCCAAGGCCAAACCAAAAGGTGAATTTTCAAATGAGCATCCTTCCTCCACGTAAACAAGTTTTGGGTTGAGGTGAGCCACAGAATTTTAGAGTGCCCCGCTAATCTGAATCCAACCAAAAAGGGCCACGTTTCCACTGATTTAGAGATGTAAATTTGACAGGAAAAACACACCCATCAAATCGTAAAAATGTAGGAAAACCACCATTTGAGCCCAAAGATGAATTTTTCTTCAAGGACAGAGAATTTTGAAATGTTATAAGGTTCAAACATGATCTTCCAAGCTATATCCAATCACATTTCCTCATCTATTTGGAACAAAAATGATAGGGACAACAATACGTGACTGCAAAAAATGGAAAGAAAGCAGCAACCCGAGTTTTACACCCAATTTACAAACTCCCTTAGATGGACAAAGAAACTAAAAACAAATTCTGGACCTTTATAAGATTTGCGACTAATAGAAGGGACTGATCATGGCAACCAAATGGAGGACAAATACTTCTAGCACCAACATGGGGAGACATAAAACATAACAGAGGCCGTAAAATGAGGAAATTCAATGACAAATGGGGCGAGACTAATTTGAGCATCAACAGGTTAGATGGCTTATAGTTATGGTTTGATAGCATGTGTTGTATGGTATTGGTTGTTTATATTTACTTAGATGAATATGCACATGAAATGATTTGAAATGGTGACAAATTACATGCATAAGCTCTTATATATGTGTACAATCTAGGTGAAATGAATCTTACAAGGGACATGTCGGTCAATAGTTTCAGTGAATAAGTTGGCTGTGAATCATTGAAAATTTATCAATTTGAATTTCCATAAACCTCAATTTTCACGAGTTTACCAAAATTCATGACTAAAATTTACCCTGAGCTTAGTACACCACAGTGCATTTTTCTACCACAACTTATCAACACTAATCTTATTACCTTACCATCACCTCTACAACTTGATCCATATCAGCCCAAAGGGAGTATCTTCAATGAAAGATCATAATGTGATTATCACCAATGTGTAAGACATCCCACTAATCAGTGTTTTCGGTTATGAAACTTCATTCAGGATTTACTTGACAATTGCCAAATCAAACTTCCAAAATATACAACATCAACACCTACTATTGAATATCGTAAACCTAAGATTTTTAAAAACCCATTACCCAAACATGATACAAAATTGAATGACTTCTCCACTAATTATGTAACACCTTCTCCATCAGGAGCTCTTGATTTCTTAGTTTCTAACACTAAATTTGTACCTCCTGCCATTTCCTTTCCCAACGCCGATTATCATGCTACATTTACATCTAATCATTTACACATCCACACATATATCGGCTTCACCTCTATCAACAATACTAAGGTTGATCCATCATGTCCCATTAGTTCCTATTCTATATCAGTCCTTCGGGCTATTGGTTAGAATCCATCACAAATCATATATCCATTTCACAAACGCTTTGGTGTTGTTAAGATACCATTAATAGTCGTCCCTCTTACCATTCTTGTCATTTTCCATGTTGGAAACATAGTTGAGGGATGTCAATTTCTTTTAGGACTTAATTGGATCTATCATTCTCAATCTATCATATCTATGAATAACTTGCGAATTAAATTCATTCAAAAATCCCAAGTCATTTCTATTAATGGTGTTCTTCTATATCCTTCATTGTCTTCATCTCCTCATGCAGGTGTGTCGTCTCTCTTTTCTATCATGGCTCATTCTATTTATTAAATTCATATTCTATTCCTATCTCACCCACTCAAGTCTGTATATATGATCAAATAATTCCACTAGTCCTACACATCAGCATAGGCCTATTTCTGGGACAATCAATGAATCTCGACATCGATATCCTCCCGAATCTATTTTGCATGGTTTCTCATCACCTTCACATACCACATCATGAAAATATCCATTTCCAACACATTTTACTACACCCCGATATTCATTTGATACTCATCCCTTGTTGTTGACATTTTTTGTACTTGTGCAAAAATGGGCAACTCGAAACTTCATCGTTATGATGAAAGGCATTGGTGAAGTATACCTAAGCTAAGGGAGTTTTGATATTATTGGTTACTACTAAATTAATTAATGATTAAGTGAAATCTACAGCTATGTGTGCTGCTACAAAACTTAACAGATCACATAGTCTACAATTTCATGATATCTTCAGCAAAAGAACACAAGGGCCCCGAAGGACAGCTGTGTTGTCTTGATGAAGACACAAAATTACATAATAGGTGAAGTGTTGAGTTTTGGGACATAAAACATAAGAAATATACATTATTGAATGTTATAGGCTCTCATTAATGTTCTTTCCTTCATGATTAAGAAATTTAATTAAATGACTGAGTTGTTTAGTTCATCATATAATCCATACAAAGAGCTGAAACGTAGAAAGAAATATACAACTCATTTACAAAATTCAATGTTTTATTCATAAGAAAATTTCATATGTTCCCACACAAGTCGTGGGATGTAACTATAAAGTATAGCTGCTGAAATAAGAGGTATACATGCATGAAAAAGAAAAAGAATGTAAAGAGTATGAGTGAACCCATCATTGCTTTGGGGTTTTATTCATTGTTTGGAGTAGCTCCATTCCAACTTTTGTTCCTTTCTCATATTCTTTGTAGAAGTCACTGTACTTGAAAAGAGTAAAATACACTATTAGTTATGAGCTCAGAGATCATTCATATTCCTTATTGTCCCAGTTCGTGCATATGACTCTCTTCAAAATAGGAGATATAATTTACTTGAAGAAAATAATGCATACATGCTCTACTCATTTAAAAAGAAGAAGGAGAAAAGAAAAGAAGAAACATGGACACAAGAGAGGACAAAAATCCTAAGTATTTTCTAACTATTTCCTTAAGTGTGTAGGTGCAAGTTACAACCAAGAAGAAATAGACAAGTCATAAGTACAGGTTGAAAGAAGACTAAATGTAACTCAAGCTCAATATTTTCTTCAAATGGAACAAGGTTACAAGTACACAAGAGAGACTGGAAATAGAAGCACATGTTTTAGATTGCAACTAAAGAAGAGGAATAAAAATTTGAAAGATGTTGTTTTGTTGAAAAGAAAGGCTTACAACTAAAATAGAATAAAGAATATTTTGGGAAAAAAATTCCAGGGCCTCACCATGAAAAATCAACATTTCATATTTTCAAACATGTCATAAATGTTACAATAAAGGAAATAAAGAATATATGTAAAAGAAGCAAGTTACACAAATCTTAACAAGCATCTGAATCAAGGCCTATGCCTCAAATAGTATCAAAAACAGGTGAACTGCTTGTAATTATTCAGAAAGAATCATATAAGGTACAAAGATCTCATAGAAGTGAGAAATAGTCAAAGTACCAATATTGTAATTTCATAATCAAATACACAAATAAACAACTCTCAGTCAAGAATCAGAGTAGTACATCCAAGTACTGAGAAATCATCAAGTGAAATCCCGAGTTTAAGAAGCGGGATACTAGGAATTGATACCAAACAAAGTAGTCAATGAGAAGCACAGGTCCATAGATATATAATTAGGTGTATCTTATCAAGGTGTATTTTCAAACAAAAATAATAAAATACCTAGAGTTGAGTCACCTAAAAATAAAAATAAATATCTCTGTGCAAATGATGAGATCCTTTAAGAAAATTGAGAAATAAAATCTGAGTTATGCATAAAAATTAACTCCTCTCATGGGAGAATGTAGAGTATCATTTCCAAAATCACAATGTAAATATAGTTGAAGTATAAGTCCAACTCACTAGGGTCACAAACAATGCCAAAAAAAATGATAAGGACCGAGCTTATTACATCCAACTGAAGGAGAAAACACAAATTCTCAAATACTTCAAGTAGCAGTCGGGGAGAGCTAGGACAACCATTGAAAGGGGATAAGCATTACATGAATGAACAAAATAGGAAGTTTCAAGCTAAAGGATAAATCCAAATTCAGAGATTTTTAAGAAGTTCCTGTTAGGATTTTTTTTAGAGGGGGGCAGCGGAATAGTGCTATGATTTAATAACAAACAAAATCATGCACACATTGGATCCAAACAACACCCACAAAATCTATAGTAGTGGGAGTATAAACTAGAATAATGCAAATCACAAAAAAGTACAGACAAATAATAAGCATGTACCGTGGTTCACCTAATGTGGGCTACATCCACCAAATATAGAGATCTCATATATATATATATATATATAATAACAAGAAATTACAAAATAACTCTTCTACACAAGAGTATCTCCTCCTCCCAAATCTCCAACTGGATCTATCTGAATACTCTAAACTGTGCCTCTATTCCACCACTTGTGTCTTCTCCAGATCTCTAATTAGATCTTCCTCAATGCACTACAACCGTGCCTCTCAAACATAACAAGATCTCACATACCTGAACCTAGCCTCCATCTGCCACTGTCTAACCAAGGCTCTCGCTATATTGTGAGTCTACAAACAAGACCTCTATAATATCTAGATCTATATGGATCAACCATACAATATGATCTCATGTATCTACAATACAATACTATAACTACATAGATATATAATAAAATATCTCACTAACATGTGGATCTACAAGAAGAAAGGTTATGTGTTTTGCATACTATGCAAGCCATTACATGAGACTAAACAATACAAAGGAAATATAGTAATAAGACGTTTCCCTTTTCTCACCATTCAGATACGCCTGCTATTTCCTTCTGTCTCGCTCCTCTCCATGGAGTCTCTGTCTCCATGCAACCTATTCATTTTTCTTCTTCTTCTTCTTCTTCTTCTTCTTCTTCTTCTTCATCTTCATCCTCTCGGTCTTAGAGAATCCAAAGGATCTAATCTGATCCTTCTCTTTATCTTCATGCCGCTGGTCTAAGAGAGTCAAGGATCTAAAGAGATCCCCCTTTTTATTGACTCTATTCTAAACCCTAACTTTCACGCTTATATATAAAATATATAAACCTAGGGCACCTTATCTATGCAATTACATCCAATAGATTTTCTTTAAAGACAAAATCTATATTTAAATCCTGTGACTTAAGATAAAACACATTGCACAAGTAGCCAACGCTAATTAGCCTTAACCGCGGCAGTTCCTACTTGCTCTAACTGATGTCTATCTATCTGACTAATGACAGGTTGTGGTTCCCACCTGCTCTGACCGAATGTCGGGCCGCCACTATATTTCTAGTCACTTTCCATCGCATGCTAACTGTGTAAAGCAATCTAGCTCCACAACCTAACAATCTTCCACTTGGAGATAAATTGCTGAACATTTATACCTATACCTATAGATCATTTTCCTCTACACACCATAAATACTATCTATTCTTTTCTTCAAGAATTATATCAAAAATGAAAACCCGGAAGATTAAACCATCTTCTCAAACCAAGAAGATAAAACCATGACTTGCTAAAGCTACACGAAGCTACAACTGATCCATGATACCAAGCCTAAATCTCCCACTGAATCAGTACCACCAAGCCTCTCATGTAGCCAAGCCATCATGACTAACACACCTGCAAGAGCTCCCACTCAAACTAAAGTTATGAGCCTCAATCGCATCTGTAGCCATACCTGTAAAAACAACCATGTTCTCCATCCATCTATCCATGTCTCCATGCAACCACCAATGCTAACTAAACAAGAAAAGTCAGACTTGGAATATGAAAAAGAAAAACAAGATTCTAGGTAAGGACATCCCAAATGAGCTCTACCTACAATAGTGGGTGATCAATCCACAAACCTACATAACTCAAAGAATCCAACCACTGCAATCTAAAAATCCAATCCTACATAAAAAAACTATCATGTCCAAGACAATCATCTGTAGATAACATCTCTCAAGGAGTAACATAATAATCAAGAGGAAATACAAACATCCCCTACTCATGATCAAGGCAACTGAATTGTGCTCATAGGCATCCTTATGAAAATCAAACATCTACATCATCATAGACTCACAAAACTGAATCTATCGAACATGTCAAAACTCACCATGTACTTCCATCCATATTACTAGCTCTCTAGAAGCTCCAAGTCTACCACTGACTAACTCCAAATGTGAATATGAATCATGTGCTCGTCAATGCCAATAACAAACATCCATGTTAAACCATGCCACTAATACCAAGTGTAAATATCAACATACATGTTATCAACATACTCAGCAAAATCAACCAAGAATGAAAGCAAAACAAGGGAACCATCTTAAAATGGTAAATAACCACTATTGTCAAAATTGTGACCAAACTGACCACAGTTTCCTAACCGACCCCGGTCACTAGTTGACCAACCATGGTTACCAACTGACCGACCATGGTTAATCCTGGTCAACTCAGGTCTCTATAACTAGCAAATTTTCTCTTTTAACCCTTAAAACTTAAAAAAATTGCTCTATCATCTTCACCCAACTGATGCTAACCATCAACTGTAATCCCATAGGAATATCTAGGCACCACAAAATAAACCCGAAGTGACATCACAAAGTAATAAACTCAATATACCTGCCAATTCATGACTGTCCTCCAAAACCAACTAGTGCCTCTACCACTTTGAATAGTTGAAATCTCCTCTCACTCTACATGTGCATCATGTATCCAAACTTGCAATGCCAACAACCATGGCTTGCTCCCATTGAACATGAAATACCCTACACTACCTTTAACACCAAGATCAAAATCTAATATGTTAGTGAGAAATAAAACCAGATGAAAGAAAATATAAAATGATTCGCTTCTTATCAAAGAAATACTTTCTACATCACAAAAGTTTAGACTTCTTGTGAAGTAGGTGAATCACCTTATTTCCATCCATATGTACTCAACAACACTCATTTCCTACAACTGTGTCTAACCATGACTTTTCATTGAGAATCTCATCCTTAGACTAGAAACCCTTGTCCTCAAGATTCCACATAACTGGGAAATAAAGGTCAAACAACACCAAGAAACTATGGTGTAAATTTGTGCACAAAATCCAAACATAATATCAGGTTGTTCCAAATGAAAGAAATAAAACATGAACCATATAGAGATACCTGACTCAAATTCTCAAAGGACTAACTGAGCCAACTCCGTCCTCTTTTTGATCCAAACCATTGAAGTGATCAACACTATTTCTACCTGTACACATTGTGCCAGAAACCAGATCCTCCAAAACAAGACACAGAACAAGTTTCCCTCTCTTCCTACAAAAATCCATGTACAGATAACTTATCCACAAAGAACAACCATAGTCATCCCTTAACCAACCATGGTTATCTGACAAGTATCGGTTCCTCTGTGACCGACCTCGGTTCTTAGACCGATGTCAATGCTGCTAGAATGAACCCAACGCCACACAATTTGGCGTAGCATACCACACTAGGTGCCTACTTCAACCGAAGCTGATAGTTGAGATGATCCAGTCATTTCAAGAAGCATTCAAATCTTGTACAAAAATAATACAACAAATCCATGCAACAAATTACATCAAGATGAAATACATCACCTTACTAACACTAAGATACTCAACTGCATCTTCAACTGAAATACATGCTTCTCTGATAGAAGCCCCTTCTTTGTTCTCTACTACTTCCTCTCTACCGAAGCCCATGCATCTAACTGCAACAAAGGATGCTTAACTGCTCCTTTTCTCTCATTCTCAGATCTACATTTGTAGTCCAAAATATGCATGTGCAACAAAAATGATATAAGAACTGCAATACCAAGGTAAAACCATACCTCAATAACCGGATCTACAATCAAAACATCATGCTTATGCCTCCAAGAACTAGGAACACCTTAGCAAACAAGATACATTCTATGCATCTTTCCATTTCTTCAAATCTGTTATTTTCTATTTAAAAAACCAGGCTGCTCAGTAATGGACCACAGTTACCCTGTAACTGACCACGGTTACCCTTTCGACATCAGTTTCCACATAACCATGACGTCGCTCAATATGTTCTCTAGTAACCTTACTCTTTCAGCTCCCACTTGAGATTAAATCTCTTCCTGTGATCTTCTCATCAGGAAAAATAAATGCGTTGCTATGATACTAGTTGTAGGGATTTGGGGGGGGGGGGGGCAGTAGAATAGTGCTATGATTTAATAACAAACAAAATCACGCACACACAAGATCCAAACATCACCCACACTACAATACTAGGAGTATAAAATAGAATAATCCAAATCACAAAAAGTAAACAGACAAAAAAAGCATGTACCATGGTTCACCCAAGGTGGGCTACATCCACCAAAAATAGATATCACACACACACACACAAATATATATATATATATATATATATATATATATATATATATATATATATATATATATATATATATAATAACAAGCTATTACAAATCAACTCTTCTGCATAAGAGTACATGTATCTCTACAAGAGTATCTCCTCCTCCCATATCTCCAACCAGATTTATCTGAGTACCCTAAATTGTGCCTCCATAGCACCATTTGTGTCTTCCCCAAATCTCTAACCAGATATGCCTGACTGCACTACAACTATGCCTCTCAAACATAAGCAAGATCTCACATACCTAAACCTACCCTGCATCTTCCACTGTGTAGGCAAGCTCTCACTGTATTGTGAGTCTGCAAACAAGACCTCTATAATTTCTAGATCTACATGGATCAACAACACAATATGATCTCATGGATCTACAATACAAGACTAGATCTACATAGATCTATAATACAATATCTCACCAACATGTGGATCTACAAGAAGAAACACTATGTTCTTTGTAATACTATGCAAGCCATTACATGAGACTAATTAATACAAAGGAAATACAATAGAAGACGTTTCCCTTTTCTCACCATTCGGATGTGCCTGTTATTTCCTTTTGTTGCGCTCCTCTCCATGGATTCTCTGTTTTCATGTAATCTATTCCTTTTTCTTCTTCTTCTTCTTTGTATTCATCCTCTTGGTCTCAAATAATCTAAGGATCTAATCCGATCCTTCTCTTTTTCTTCATGCCACCGGTCTAAGAGAGTCGAGGATCTAAAGAGATCCCCCTTTTTCCCGACTCTATTCTGAACCCTAACTTTCACGCTTATATATAAAATATATAAACCTATGGCACCTTAGCTATGAAATTACATCTAATAGATTTGCTTTAAAACAAAATCTATATTTAAAGCCCGTGACTTAAAATATAACACATCACATAGCTAACTAGTGTTGATTAGCCTTAACCACGGTGGTTCCCACTTGCTCTGACCGAGTTCTATCCATATGACTAATGATAGGTCATGGTTCCCAATTTCTCTGACCGAAGTTGGGCTGCTATATTTCTAGTCACTTTCCATCGCATGCTAACTTTGAAGGAATCTAACCCATAACCTAATAGTTTCAACATGAAATAAACACAAGCTCAGAGCATCAAACACCACTACATCAGTAGTGAATCAGATGGAGATTCATACAGGCTAGAACTTTGAGCTCGGTAAAATGGTGAGATGCACAAGAACAATACTATCTGGATATTAGAAAATGTACTAGTTTGCAAAGCAATCAAGTCACTTTTTCAAATGAAATGGGATTCGACCCAACTTAAAGTAGCAGCAAGAAAGACTTATATCATTCTCAATGAATCAAAAGAATAATACATAGATGCTTTTCCTAGCACAGCTAGAGAGTACCTAGGATGAAAAAAATTATCTAGAACTCGTTTATTTTTGGAAATTACAGACAAAAACCAAAACTTTGATTTAAATAATAGAGACTAGAAAGTAATATCCATTCTTCATCAGAGGAAAATATGAATGCCCAAATATGGGTCACAAGAAATCAAATCGTAGCTCACCTGATGAGACTAGATCTAGTAAGCCAAAACCGAATCATGAATACCATATATAATATGAGAAGATTCAAAGTATTAACAGATATTCATAGAATAACTGAGATGGAAATCATAAGGATTCAGATCTATTGGATTTTCGAGAAAAGTAGAGAAAAACGAATACCCTCTAGCATTCCGATTACAAAATTAGACAAAAACCTTGAATCAAAATTACATGCACATCCAGGATGAAGAGAGCTTCAAGTTTTCTTTCAGAATTTAATATTCCCATTGAAAAAATCATTTCAAGTAGCAGAATAGAAGAATAAAACACATATCTCAATTTTCATCACAAACCTATTAATGGGTATATCCAATTCAGAGTAATGAAACGAGGACTTACTAATTAATCCAAAGTTGAGTAAACCATCAAATAGTGATCAGTTCAGGAATAAAATGAAGGACCCATTATGGGGTTTTAGCTTAGAGACTAAGGTCTTCCCAAGAAGATCATAGAAAAATGCAAACAAAAGCAAAGTATAAATATATTTACTTCAAAACAACAATGATGAAGCATTTTGAATTCTCAGAAATAAAACTTACCATCCTTCATCAAAAATAATGATCTCACTTGAAGAAAAGTAGAGCTCCAAGAGGTTAACCATGTTGGCAAATTGGCCACACAGATACTTCAAGATCTAATAGAGAAATGATCATAGAAATATGAAGAAATCGAGCCCTATAGGATCCTCACAGAGCTCAAAAGAAGAAGAGACTCAAACACCAAGGATAGCATAATCTCAAGTACCAAGATACCAATCATGATGGCGAACCTACAAACACCTTGGCATAGAAAACTCGAACAGAAGCAAAATAGCAAATATTCAGATTCACTCAAATCTCAGAGAACCAGTATGTACAGGGTCTAAACTCAAGAAGATGAAAATGGCATCGATAAAATTTTTGCCAAGGGCTTCACCTGTGAACTAGATGAGATAATGGAAAGTGAATGAGGTTCGAGTGGTTTTAAACTCACCCACCTGAAATTTTTCTTAACCTTACCCTAACCAAGGGTCAAGTGATCAAACAATCCATATTCAACTTGTATGAAGATAAATTCTCAGGGATCGTTCTCTAAAATCAATACAAACCACCATGGTTACGATGACAGTGCCACTTTAAATTTCTAGGTTAGAACACACCTAACCAAGCGTAAAAAATGCAACCACTATGCTAATCAAATTTAAAGGATCCACAGTGGAGAAGAAACAAGTTCCAAATCAAAAGGCTAAGAGAAGTTCAACAAATACCAAAGCAAACTCGACCTGAGTTAACCATGCCATCGATACAAGTTTCCAAGGGGTGAGGACACCATGAAAGGGGGGCCAGCCCACATCATTGTCAATCAAACAAATATTATTGCAATTAACCGATTAATATCTTAACATACACATTTGGATAATGATCACCAAAAGATAAGCTTTACCTTTTCCCCATTTTTCCATAATTGGTTAATCAAAGGGGTCCAAATGATTAAACAGTGATTATTAATCAAACCATGGTCTAAGATACCCATGTATGTTATCAAAGGTGGTCGAGTGTATTGTAGTGATTTTTTAAAAGGTGCCCCTTATCTTATTTCAAAACCAAATAATGTGTTAAGTCCAAAAATGTGGCCAAACAAAAATGGAGGCTAGTGGTCAACTGCAAAGGTTTTCCCCACTAGTTAGAAGGTTATAGATAATTTACACTGTGCTATTCATGTGATCTCTAGAAGACAAAACAAGTGTCAACATCAGAAACAAATGTGGTCCCAATTAGGAAAGATATTTGAATAAATTATTTTGCAAACTATTGTAATTAATGTAAATTTATTTTTCTTAACACACAGAATTAATTTGTTGCAAGCCTTTAGAAGAGGATATAACAAAGAAGAAGACAAAGTTTACATGTTCACTAAGGAGAAAGAATTGCATCAGTAAAGCAAGCTTTATTAATTAGCAAATTATTCACCCTTGCCTCTCTTAAAAATAGAATAATCAACTTCAGTTTGATTGTATTGTAATCAAAGGCTAATAATGCTTATTTGTAATTGCATGCTCTATTTTATTCCTTTATATATTATTAAATAAAGGATAAATATAGGATGCATGGGTGAGTACAAACCTTAGGCTATTTTGAGGAATAGTGGTAGATTTTTTATTTTACTATATATTGTGTGTCTTGGCAAAATCACAAGAAGGAATTATTTGGATATAGGAGTAGTGAAGCAATTTTTGCTAGTTATTCCTTCTGAGTGTGAAGTATTTTCTGCATTCCCAATCATTTGCAGTCTTGTGTATGTTTTTATTAATCTTATGAATGTAGATTACTTGATTAATCATATTACCCTATTGTACAAATTTAGTAATTTTTGCATGATATTAATGTGCATGTTCAACTTAGCAGTACTTTTGTGATAATCTCCCTCAATACCTCAAAGTGTTTTACCTTTAACATTCTGTAGAAGAACCATTGATTCATGCATTAAGAATCTTTTCACATATCAATTGTGCATATACTCATTAAAATCCCTCAAGAAAATTTTGTGTATAATCTTAGTTTAAAATTATCCTATAGTCATCTTTCCCCCTTAAACCTTAGAAAACAATTTAGGATACTTATCAACAAGGAATCAGCCTTGATACTGGAGACTCACCTCAAAATAGATATACCCATATATCTGAGGTGTTTTCCATTATATCTACGAAAGAGAGAGATCAAAATTTGGTAATCTTAGAAAACCTACAGCCGTCTCTCTATAGGGTGCACTTTCGAGAGATAGTACTCACATGTATATAGACTTCATTCACCAAAACAACGTTTAACTTACATGCCATGACATTTAGATCATGGTCCTAAACTTTCATCTTCACAGCCATCGGATGAAGTACTTTCGGTCTTCACTCTCATTGGTTAGGTTACCTACTTGGAGCGTATAGACAATAAAACATCCCCCCCTCATGTTTTAGTATAGTTACATAGTCTTCCATTGCACCTTTTGTATCTATCATTAATTGTCCTATCCTATAGGAATACCATATCAGACGTCATAATCACCATCATTACCTAATGACGCACGCTTGTGCTTCGGTTCACACTTGACTGTTGAGGGATTTCCATTACATTGAACCCCACACACCACATCTTAAACATTATTAATTACATTTCATCACACATTACATGTTATACACCAATACATACTACACTTAGTCTACGTGCTACTACTATTCTGCATGCATCTTGTGTCATCCATAGGTCATTATATGTATCATAAATCCTAGTCATTCTACACATTATATACGTTATTGGGATTTATACATACATAATCCAATCATACATTTTTCATACCTACCTCATGCACATTCTGCATACTACTCTAGCTTACATTACATATGATTCTAGCTTTACTTTTTATCCTTACATATTCCATTTATATCTACACCTATTATTGCATTTTACACATTACATAGTATACATATTACAAACCTGATGCGTCCTACATTGCATTGATCACACTGCACATTTACAAATCTTACTCATCATGTGGTAGTCTAATCTCATATACTATATTGTATTCTATGCACTGCACTCACTACAATATGATGCACTTTAGTTCCTCAGTCCATACTCGACTGCCGAGAGTTTACCATAAAATGGACCTTACACTCACTATGTGACATTTCATCATGTGACATTCCTAGGCTAGTTATATATGCGATGGGATTAATCATCACTCATCCTTTCATCTCATAGTTATATACACTTAGGAATAAATCATCACTCTTCCTTTTATCTTATAGGGATATAAGCTTATGGATAAATCATCACACATCTTTTAATCTCATATTGATATATGCTTAGGGATAAATCATCACTCAACCATTCATCATATAGTGATATATGCTTAGACCAAATCATCAGTCATCCATTCATCAAGTCATGATATATGCTTCAACTATAAGGTTCATGCACATCTCTCTATATGTCACATTTTATCACCACTACACCTACACATTCATCGCAATGCACTAGACACACAAAACATTACACAACCATTTCTTGATGACACACTCTCATTTACAGTTCATGTTATCCCAATTTTTCCCCTGGATAAAATTGGTCAAACATGACCCCAAAAATGAAGAAAACAAGATTCAGCTCTATTGCACGAGCCCATGTTTCAAATATAATGATCAGGTTGTAGACATGCTCGAAAATGGAGAAGCAAGCTTGGCTAAGGAGAAAAATAGTGTCAAGGAAGCTAGAGGCTCTCACGAGAGAAACAGGGAAAGGCTCAGAGTCTTCAGGCTTCAAAAATGATTCAGATCGAGCCCAAATTGGCTAAGTATGGAGGAGAAGGATTTGCAAAGGATCAAACGGCGTCAAGAGAGATTAGAGCTCGACAGTAGAAAATTGAATCAAGGGGATCAAATTTTTAGACTTAGCATTCGATTCAACTTAAGGCCGGAACCACCCAAGTATAAATGGACTTGTGGAAGGAGCCCCATGTCAGCTCGACACATTTCCAAAAGATGCATCCAAATAATAGTTCCTAAATGAGCGTGTGCTCGTCATGTAGTCCAAGTTAAAATGTGTCCAGGAAAGCAGGTCCATATCGGCAATTGAAAAGTTACAAGCTTGCGGAAGCTACAACATGTCCAAACGGCGCACCTTCAAGGGTCGAATCCAAAGCTGGAGACTCAAATAAGGGTTAGGCCTCCACGTGTCCAAGGTCTGACGAGGGGTAGAGTCAATAGCTAAAAATTCAAAAAGGGGAATAGAGCAGGGCTAAAATTACTAAGGATAAAGGTGTCGGCAGAAGAAGCCATGTGTTGACACGACGCTCCTTCAAAGGTAAAATCCAGAGCTAGTTCCCAAACCAGCGCAGGCTCGCCACGTGTCTCAGGTCTAAAAAGGGATAGAGTCGGGGGTTGAATGGTCAAAGAACAGGTAGGCCAATAGAGGGAGTCAAGTGTCAGCATGACGCTACTTCAAAAGTAAAATTTGGGGTGGAGACTCAAACTTGCGCTAGCCCTCCACGTGTCTCGGGTCAGACATATGTACCCACCAAACAAAAAGACTTAGCCAAAACATAAGGAGACAAAGAAAAGCCGTAGAATTCACCATGTGTCTCTTTGACATAACTTAAAAATCAAAATCCAAAGGCGGTCCCCAAACTAGCGTCGGCTCGCCACATGGCCATGTTGAAAAGTCAAAGCAGGAAGGTGGGTCATCGGGGGAAATTAAAAATTTTTGGCTCAAGAGGGGTAAAGTATAAAATTTAGCCACACCTTTGTTGATGCCCAAGGAGCCATGTGTCAAACCTCAATTATGTGTGGGAAGGTGGGCCTGGGGAGGACTTTTTGCCCAAATGGAAAATGCGGACCGATGGGCCCAAGGATGGTTTTTTGAGAAAATGAATTGCGGGGTTGCAGGGCATTTTTTGGTGCCAAAAGGCACAAAGTGAGTTTCAGGCTCGTGGACCCATTCCACTAACTGGTTTTTGCCATTTTTGTATAGACCTAACTCAAATATTCAAATGAACATATCTTCCAATCTAGTGCCCAAAATTCAACAAATTTGGCACTGTTGGAAAGGTTTTGACCTCTTCTACGCCATGGGATCTTGAAATGTTAATTTTGACAAGGTTAGGTGGGTGAAAAATGGGAAAACATCTCTCAGGACATTAATGCAAAATCCAATTTCTATAACTACTAGATCTGATTTGATTTGATCCATTGTTCTTCCTTCTTCAACACGTCGAATAGACATAGGGAACTAAACTTGATAGGTTGTGGGCAGATTCGCAATGGGCATTGATGGTTGGTGATTGGATTTTAGGATCAGAGTCAAGTTTCTCCTCTCTCTTTCTAGTTTTTATCACCTATATATTGTAAACACTTCTCATTTGAGAAGGGGGAGACATTTTGGGATGTGGGGAAACTCTATCAAAGTTGTTTCCTGACTCCATTTGAGATGTAAGCCTTCTCTTATTCCTGGAGAGCGTATTTGTGCCTCTAGGCACCCATGTAATAGAATGTGTACCGTCTAGAGCAATAAAATCTTATTTTGTGGTATCTTTCAACCCTTGGCATTGTTTTGTTGTTTCTTTGTGCCACTCTATCTCGTGTTTTTTCCTTGTGTATGTATTTCACATTTGCAGGTGTAAGATGTCATGATTCGTGGAGTTTCGATGGTAGATTTTGATCTAAGTCTGTGTCACTTCTGTCTAACCTTCTTCAGTCCCCTTTTCCCTGTTTCATTCTCCCTCAACAGAGTATCTTGCTACTTCCTTTTCTGGTGTATCACTACTTAGTGTAGGATCTTTCACCCTCTCTTTCTCTCCATGTCTCCTTGGAATGGTTAGATTAGGATTAGTTATATTCTACCTGCACTGGAGTAGCTTGTGCTAGGTAGATTAGGAAGCAAGAACCGAATTTCTTCGAAGGTCCATCTCAAGTTTTGCAAGTCCCACAGCTTGAGAGATGATCCAATGTTGTGCAATCACACTGAATGCCCCACTCACAACTAGGACATTCAGGGGTGCTGTGATTCTGCACTAACAGTTCATTCTCAAATTCCAAGGGAAAAAAATGAACATCATTACATACACTTCCATCCAATTGGGGGGAAAACTGCTCCTATCATTCCATTTTGTATTCCATCCCATCTATCCACAACATTATGCATTGTCTTGGGGAATTTACTCTTGTTCTTAAGTGTTTTTCATGATCACTTTACTAGGCATGTTATAATAAGTTCTTATATGACATTATCTATATCATCCACACATGCACATTCACATATTTTTTTAGTTTGATCGCAAATACGAGACTCTTACACGTGGCATGGATGCTCACCTTTTACCCTGTCTATATGGTCACTGGGGGAATCAACATTCGTCTCATCCAAGTGATTTTGTTTAATTATGTACTTATCATCTTAAATTACTTGGTTATACACTCTTTGACATATTGGTTATTTATCTAACATGATAACGGGTGTTCCATGTGCAGCACTTGTTTTACAGGATTACATGTTTCCATGAATACTTTTTTGTTTATATGCACTTCTCTACTATTGTTTTGCATTAAATGTGGAATTTTCCCTATGTTTGTGTGCACACTTGTTTGTTTTTTATGACCATGACGACCTTTCATGTCTTTGGACATCGTGAGTGATGCCCCATGTTTGTAACTTGCTTTGTGCGGCCTACTTGTTTCTTCCATGTTTACACTACTGTGTTTGGTAGTTTTTAGATTGTTTGTGTATTTTACACTTGTCTTATTATATGCATGTGTTTTCTGACTAACACTTGTTTTGCCTAGCCATCCTTGTTTGTGCACACCTTTCTTTCTACCAAGTGCATCCCCTTTTTCCCTATAGGGCAGATTCATAAAGTTTAGTGTGCAGTAGATCCTCTTTTGGGGCTGCATTCTCCTATATATGATGTTGCATGCACCCTCAAAGAGGGGGGCATCATTTTTGGGTTTACATACTAAAAAAGAACAGTTACAATGGATTAGTACAATACACTTTCCACCCTTGGCATTTTTTTTTTACATACAGTAAGTGGGTTCAGACTAGTCTACAAACCCCATACACAACAAATTTTATAGGACATGGTGTCCTTAGTATTTCTTGGAAGTATTTACCAAATTATAGGTTACACTAGTTGTTCCTCTATATACTACTTTATCCAGTGGTGATGGATCACCCAAAAAACCAAACCATTATAGATATCTCTTCACACACATTTCAGCGAAAGCGGTTAGATCTTAGAGGATACAAAGCATTTCCTCAGTGCACTTCTTCAGCCAAAGTGGCATGAGATCACCTAAAAAAACTTGCAGCAGTACAATATATCCTTCTACAACCTTTCTCTTGACATGGATCAGGTGCACATGTTCCATTTACACTTTTCATTTCCCATATTTTACATTTTCATATTTTACACATTCCTATACACATATGTATTTTACATAGCATTTTTACATACATAGATATTTGACTACTTGATCGTTTTCCCCTTACAAGTCCAACGAAATGAGAAATAAGCAGTCAAATTAGGGGAAAAAACAACAAAAAGAGTAATAACATTCTGCGATGGCACACTCCTTACTAGCCATGTAGGTACACTATAAACCACAGCAACTACACACGTGTTCCACCCTAGGTTCACCCTCACCACTTTTTCTATTCATATTTTTCATCTATAGTTTCCATGTTCCTCCATCTTTTTATCATTTCATGTTCTTTTTTAGTCCTTCGACGCGTTTTCTAATACACTCTATATGGACATTAAGTACACATATCTATCTACTTTATGTTACTGAACTTTTTTCTCACCAACATAAAGTGGGCAAAAAATGCAGTCACAAAATCATTCATTTTAGACATTATTTAGCCATCTCATACTACTATTTAGAATGTTTTTAAGTGAAGAAATTACTAAATTTTCCCACCTTTTGGTTGTCTTTTTTTACATTTTATTTCGTCATTCCTGCACAATTTTATATACATGCCCAGTCTATTTTATAACTTTCTATTCATTTTAGCCTAAACCGGGGGAGCAAGCTTGTACTGGGGTGCCCTAGTCCCACCTGGGGTGACCTGATCCTTTTCAAATCTTCCTACCACTGTTTGGGCCTCTTCTAACCATTTTTTATCTTTTTTTTTCCTAGTCGGCCATGTTAGGATTAATTACGAAATGAGATCAAGAGAACCCTATAAATATTAAGTTATGAGACCATAATGACTGTCCTAGTGTCACTTACTACTATCAATCTATCGATACTTGCATCCATTGCATCACTTGCATCCACATAGTTTCATCCATGAAGGCTAGGATATCTGCATCAACAAACACTTCATGGGGGGAGGGATTCTATTATATTCCATGTACACAGGCTATTACATTTTCTACATTTAGTTACTTCTCACTATTTCACATAGTGTGATTAAAATAAGAGCACCTAGAGCACGACATGCACACACACACCAAAACTACATTTGGGGCAAAATGTAATGCAACACATAGTTTGGTAAGCCAACTATTTTGGTAGATGAGGTCATTCTGACCCATTCATTTCCATCTTTTATTTTTTGTAGGGTTTTAATACTTCCTTTAGGGTCTTCTTTTGGTCATTCTTTCTCTTTGAATTTTTGATACATTCGGCACAGTGTAGGAAATCCAGTGCGACAGACAACGAGGGTTATAGGCTATCTTCCGACCTAGAAAGAATCAAGTTCCGAGATTTTTCATAGACTAGGGCGCTTATTCTGCCATACCAGGGTTCCCCCGGACACCCCAGTACCCTCTTGGGCACTTCAGTCTACTCAGATCTCCTAGATCCATCCTTTTCAAGACCTCTATGCAATGGTCCTTGCTTTTGAAATCTTGTCTCATACCTACAGCACTCTGCACCAGTCATTTATAACCAACTGAGTTCTTTCCCTACCTTTTCCTTGCATATTATGGTTTTATTTTCATTAGTCTAAATATTTAATTACTTTACATTATTTTAATTCATTTTTTTATGGTGTTTATGTCCTCCTAGATTAGATTAACTATTATTAAATACTTCTCTTAGTTTAGTTAATCTTGGTTAATCAGTCTCTTACCTATGTAATTCACATGCAAGACTATTAGGATGTTTTGCATTCTTTTATTTAAAGAAATGGCTGTGTAATAAAATAGTATTTTCTAATTTAGCTTTTTTTTGTTCATTTAAAAGTTACAACTCTGATTTAAAGTATTATTTTAATTTTTTTATCATGTTTTCAAACAAGTTCAATTATAAGATGTTTTTTAGTTATAAAAGTCTATGATCTCATTATATCGGTATGAAGATAAAACTTTTTTGTTGGAGGCTATAACTATGGAGGTTGGTTATTATATTCAAAAACTTAAATTTCAAATTAATATAAAACTAGAATTCTACATTTTTTTTCTTTACATAAAATGTTAAGGATAAAAACTAGGTCAATATTGTTAGAATTTTCTATTGTTTTAACTGTATATATTTTAATAAATTTAATTTAATTTATTACTTACATGTTAGCACTAATTTTTAACAAAAGTTAGTAAAATTATATTGCATCATCCATATATGTAATTTACTCCATTACTAATTTTAGTTAACTTATATTTCATCAACACTATATAAAATGTAGTATATTATCTTCGTAGTTATAACTTAAGGAATTATCCATTCCTCAACCTTCCCTACAATGGAAAAATGCATTAACCATGCTTGGAAAGCTATATTGCAATGGCCACCATGTGATGTTAGTTCCTTTTAAAAAGTAGCATATGTCTTTTAATAAAATGTCGTCTGGGTCTTTTAAGCCTATAAATGTTTTTAATTAATTAAATAATAAAATAAATTTACAATACCAAAAACCCAAAACCCATGCCTAGAATACATTAAGAATCATTTTGATGTAACTTTGGGAAAATATTCCTTCCAAATTTTCTTTAATAATTTTTTATTATTTTTCTTATATACCTGTACTTCAATTAAATTTTAAATTTGCGTGTGAAAATGTTAATATATTCCCTTTTTCATTTCCCTCACGTCTCTGTGATTCAGCTATTGTATTCGCAGCATGGACTAAATTTAATATCAAAATCAATAATCTAGAGCTCTATATATATTATTGAAATTACAAAAATTAATGCGAAAAATTAATGTCTTAACATATCTTCATAAGGTATAAAACACAATTTTAAATAATAGC
Organism: Taxus chinensis; assembly: GCA_019776745.2. Taxonomy (NCBI): domain Eukaryota; kingdom Viridiplantae; phylum Streptophyta; class Pinopsida; order Cupressales; family Taxaceae; genus Taxus; species Taxus chinensis. Next base: position 186,309,043 of record CM034155.1, on the reverse strand, counting down.
ATATTTTATACCTATATTTTTTAATTTCACCATATGTTTGTAAGTATAGTTCATGAATTTTTTTAGTTTTAAATATGTTGTTCATGAAATTGTAAATAATCTTATAGGGTTTAGTGACAAATTTGTAAAATATATTTTAAAATGTTTTATTTTTCATGCATTTGGGTTGGACAACATTATTATACTGCTGAGGCAAGTATATTGGCTTCACAATAACAAATAATCAATTTGACAAAAACCAATAGAATAATGCCATTTGTATTTGGATAACATTTACCTAAAGTTTCATACTCAAATTTAATTGTTTGCATCAATTTGATTGGTTGAAGCCTTTATTCTTCACTGTGCAAAAACATTAATTCACTGGATGACCTGCTGAATTAATGGTTGTTTGTTGTTTGTCAAAGATGGGCCGCTGAATGTCAGAAATAGGCGGCTGTATGAATAATTTTCCTTAAAAGCATTCTCACTCCATTGTATTAATCTTGAGAATGGAAACAAAAGTTTAAAATCTTATCAGGGCCTCTGCAAATGAAAATTTTCTTGCATAATCAGAATTTATTTTTCAATAGATTTGTAGCTGACATTGTGAATATTCAGAGAGGAATTGAAGATTATCTGGTTGAACAAGTGGTGGGGAAGAGGTTTTCAACAGATCGAGTTCGGGGTGCAATAGAACGACTTGAGAATTTTGTAGACCTCGACATTTGCTTGGTTTAACTTATTTTTTTGTGGCTTTGGAGTAGGTGTGTGGCTCTACATTTAGTATTTTTCCATTTGCATTTGATTTTGCATAGACTACACGATTGTTAATGCGAGTATTGTCAAGTATGACCAGCTTGGAATGCAAGATGCCCGTAATTCATTTACTAAAAACACCTTCCTATAATTGCAGAATAAATAATTTTACTAGCACTAAACAATGGACTTTACAGGCATCGATGCAGAATGGATACCATTCTCCCCAATGTAATCTCTCGGTCTTTTTTCCTTTTTGGTCGTTTCCAACACTGCATAGAGATTCAACGTTTTTCGAGCTAAAGCCCTTCTCATTGTTAAAGACCGAGTAGCAGAGCCACCCACACTAGTGATATCTCTAGTAGTAACCACAAATTCTGATGTTAGTTCCACATATGGTGGATACTCATTGTCTTCTGCATTCTGTCAGATCACTCCCACCCAAACTTTAATTCTACAGCGGTAAAAAAGGGGCAAAAACAAAAAAAAATACATACGTAATATGAATACAGTTGCATTTTCTTAAAAAATTACTATATTCCTTCATCCAACGTGATTCTACAATTACTATATGATACTGCAGCGACCCTATTCCAAAGCTTTTTCTATAATTAAACCCAACCATATGCTATGAATGTGAATGTCCATTTTACTAGTCTTATTTGAAGTATGGAATATTTCTGTACACCATCACTCTGAGTTAAGCTTTCCGTTCACCATGAGTTATCTGATAGTGAAGAAATATATCTTATGAATTTTCCTTGTAGGATGAACTATATTTAAAAATTATTGTTTCAATGGACTCAGCTGGGTGACTGTCCTCTTCCTCCTCATACTGTTGCTCATGTTTCTGTCGTCGTCTTAAAAAATCCTTGAACTAGTATAGTTTATGGGGGTTAGATGATTGTTGTCACCTCTGATTTTTTGTCATCCATATTGCTCTCATCGCAGTCTACCAATGTGAAGGGGGTCAAAGAGATGAAAATGATAAGAGTTACTGCTAAGAAACTCAACACAAACTGCTTCTTCATTGTTTTTGATTGCCGACTGTATGTAACTATTAATGTGCTTGAACGAAGCAGAAGAACACACATGCACGTCATATAAGCAGGACGAAAATTACCATGGTGGATACACATGCACGTGGGTTCTTTGGATGAGCAACACGTACAATAATATTTCAACGTGGCAGATTAAAGTGTAAAGTGCATGCGGCGTTGACACAACATGCAGTTTGGGATGTAGTTTGGCAAGACATGATTCAATGATGCTTCTGTAACCATGTCCACGGGCTTGTTTGGACGTTGTCACGTTCGCCGATGAATTAAAAGTGAGTTATTCAGATTAAAATTGTATTATTATTTTTATTTTAAATATGAAATTTATTCTCATTTTCAATATAGTGAAGTTTAAAGTTGATTGAAAAAGTATTTCTATTGACAAGTGTATAGTTGCAATTTTGGACGAGAAATACATTTTTCTCCAAAAAAAATTATTTATTGGCTTCATGCAAAATATTCTTAGTAGTTTAAAAGGAATATCTTATTTCATGTGTATTTTCAGTTGTTGTAACATGAAGATTTAATGATTGAATTGTTCTATGAGTATTTTTTTGTTAATTTTCTCTTTAGTAATATATGCCCTCCTAGGTATCTAAGCGCATTCGGCTATGTAAATTTGTATATATGTAATTAAACATAGTGAAGTGCCCATTAATAATTTTGTTATAAATAGTTGATATTGTTTTATCTTAGACCTTTTTCATAATGTGTGATTATTGTTTCATCATATTCTTCAATGAATTTAGCTGACCATTTATAACATATATGCTTGTAATGTTTATGAAAATTGCATTATGCTTGCAAATCAAATGAAACTAATCAACAATACAATTTTCAAATGTATTTATACAAAAATTAAATAATTGTATTCAATTAGTTCCCGGCGATGGAATTAGTTTAGCAATCTACATGCTTGCAATTACAAAAAACGTAAATATAACACATACACCTATTCGCACTCCACTTGTATACTTCTACATTTCGCGTGTATCTACCCTAAACTCCTTATCTCCGTCATACTTTGGTGTATGTAAAATATTAACTTCATAAACTTAAACTCTAAAAAGACCATTTCCTTTTGAATTTGTTTAAATATTTTTCATTTATAATTTTCTTCCCCGCATCTCTAAAACCATTTCCTTCCGCAGTATGCACCATATCATGGCCTTGTTTAACTTCACATCTTACACCCATTTTATCTTTTATTATGCCGAAAGGCGTACTATAAGTGAGATAAACCCACTAAGTTATAACACGCACAGACAATCTGAACGGTTGTTGTTTGCTTCCGTACAAAAGACGTTGATCAAATAAATTTGGGCCATTTATTTGTCTGGCATCTCTCATCATCAGTTTTCGAGCTTTGAATCCATGCAAGTTTGCTAGGTCTGACAAGTTTCTGCAGGCGGACAGTGGAAATTGAGGCATAGATGGATGTTAAGTAATGCATGATGCGATAATGGCCATCCACGGCCCAAATTCTTGATTCGATGTAAACCTTTGACAAGTATTTATCTTATCGATGTCGTGTTGATCGCGGAAGACCTGCACCACAAGCTCCATTTCTTAGTTTTACGCTACCGGAGGAGAGGGCTCGAACATGTGATTTTGCAGAGACGAGGTATTAATCAATCCATCAGTTGCACCATACAGATAACCTTTCATTTGATCCATCGCCCAGAAAGATAGACTTTCAGTTGCGCCATAGAGGCGATGTTCCTTATTGGACCAATGGACAGTGGATTGGCACCCGTTTCAACAATATGCCACGGTTTGAGGATAACAACATAATTTCACAAGAATACATCCAACTATCTCCCTCAAGCATGTATTTCACATATTTGGTAGTGTCGAACCCTTATAGTGTGTATATATTGATAGAGAATAGTAGATGGAGGCTAGTTTGGTCCGCACTACAATCCCAATGCAGTGTTTATATAGTGTGTGCAGGACATACGGGGTTTGTAAAAGCAATAAAGTTCAATCCTGCAGATGATCTTGCGTGGAGTTCATGGCAGTGGTGGTCACTCGTGCTATATTTTTGTTAGCCGCTCGTGCTAACTATTATTTTATCTCCTGCCCTCATTTCAACCCCTAAACCGGGCAATTTGCATTTTTTTTAATGAAAAACTTGGTCCCCTGACCCTCTATTCACATGGCTATTGGTTGATTTGCATCAATGTAATTGTGTTGATGTTTTCCCAACTAGCCCGACTCCCAAACCCAGCGAAAGAAGGAAAGCAGTTAAATTATTACTCGTCTTTTTCTGGGGCCCATTCGTTCCTCTGTAACTGATAGTTGACGTTTGCAGTCACTTAATTAGGCCTGTAATGGAAATAACAATAGGAATGGTGCTCGTACAAAATCAGTGAAGCTAATGAAGAAGATTAATGTAAGGGGATGACGTGAAGGAGTTTCTGCTGTGAGTAATGGAAGCCTGCATTGAGGTATTTTCTATTGGTGGTTTTCATGTTTTCACTTTCACATAATTGTGTTGTAATCCGGAATTCGGATATCCATGTCTTGTGTTTCACTGATTTTTGCCTCTGGGTATCTACATTGTATTTAAAGCTGGGTGTGAGGTTGTGGATACTTATGGTCCAGTGGGTATTAATTTGAGGCTCAGGATCCTTGGTGATGTATTGAAATTTACCTTCGAATGACAGTATGTGGGAAATACCATTTCTGGGTATGAGGTATTTATCCAATTTTTTCTATCCACTGTGGGTATTAAATTCCATATTTGTTTGGGGTCATTTGAAATAATCAACTACACAGATGTCTTGGTACCCTTCAGCAGAATCCATTTTGACCTCAGCGGTGCCGCATTTGGTCGTATGATCATTGCAAGCCACGCTTCCCTTTTTCAACACTAAAGAACTCCCCATTATTTGCAGAAGGTTCAGACTATACAACACATACTCTCTTCTTTGTTTCTCTGTTTCTATTTTACAGAAATTAAATGTTAATACATGACAATATGCAAGTATCCAGGAAGGAACATCACATCTTACACCCATTTTGTCTTTTATTTTTATTTTTAATGAATTGTATGAATGGTTATCTCTCATCTTTATCATTCCCTAAGCTTTCCTAACTTAATTTAATATTCTTCAAGTATATGTTATTAACACAGCCTTATTCATTATTTTATAAGTATGAATCCTAAATTTCTAGGACCTAATTTAACCTCTTTTAATAGGGTACGTAGACTCAAGACGTAACCAATTTTTATGATCTTTATTAAGTTATTCAAAACTTACCTATTATTATTCTTTAATACATGCCTTAACACCCACTCGTTGTCTTTTGTGTTATGCACTATTCAAACATAACTATGTCCTATATTTGTAGACTTATTTCAATATCCACTTATTATATAAAATATAATAAGTATCCTAGTTTTGTAGACTTATCTAAGAACACACTGATTATCTACTACATCTTATCTCACTACAAGATAATGGATCATGTATTCACAAAATTTCCACAATTTTGTTGTGGATATCTTATTCCAAATTGTGAGTCCAAATTTGTGGACTCCACCCACAATTTTTTTGTGAAAACATAAAATGTGAAAAATATTGTGTAATTTTTCACAATGTAAATCATCGTGAATATTCTACAATTTTATAATTGTTGTATAGCGACAAATTGAATATTGTTACATATCCACAATTACGAAAATTGTGATAAACATCACAATTTAAATAAAGTGGTTGACCCACAATTTTATAACTATCAAATATACCACAATAATAAATGAGCTCCACAAATCTTAAATTGTGACTACTTCAATAGATTCGTAGTTTTTATTGAAACTTATTTTACACAACTGTTTTAAATCCTATAATTAGTTTTAGATATATTTATATATTTATATTTTTATATTCCATGCTAATATTTTAATTTAATTTTAAAATACTTCAAAAGAGTATTAAAATATGTTATTTTAAATTCCAATATTTAAAATATGTTAATTTTGGAAAAAAAACGCGCACGATGGCTCCCATCCATGTTCCCATTCTCTGCCCTAACCCTAGCTTCATTAGCGAGGGCTATGGCTCCGTAAGGGCGGCAACAGGTGCTTCCATAGGTGGTTCGATTGGATTAGGTGGCAGTCAAGGAGGGTTTTGGCAGGCTGGTTGTGATGGCAGTGGTGGTTTTCAACGTTTTTGGAGTCAAGGGTGTCGTCTCCCTCCCTAGCACAGTTTGATCCAGCGAATCCCAGTTTGGTTGGAGAAGTTTTGGGGTTGTTTGGTGCGTTGGGATTTGACCCTAATCCCGCCTTGGCTTCTTTGGCTCTGTGTTCTTCTTTCCATGCTGCGGGCGGTGGCAAGGAGTGTGGTGGCTTTGCCAGTGTTCTCGATGAGGACAAGTCAGAGGGTGGAGGAGGCGGTAGAACTGCTGGTCCAAATAGGGGGCTTGGGTGGTGCTAAATCCTTCCTATCTGCAGCCAAAAGTGGGTGTAGATATCCTATCAAACCCATGGCCTACACAAAATAGAATCCTAAGGTTTCCTTCGGAGAAGATGTGTCTGATACTATTGAATATTTTCAAATGAGGGGCCTGATTTGTAGGTTCAATAATGGCTGCCCTGGGCTCCCTATCCTACATAGTTGGATTTCTGCACAATGGTGTGCCATCATTGAAGGTAAAGTTAATATTTATCCTTCTTCCTGTGGCATTTTTGTTGCAGTTTTTTACAGCTCCTCTGATAAGGGGATCATTTTTGGGAAAATTTGGGTGCTCCAATCACATATCCTTCTCATGAAACCATGGTTTCCCTAGTTTAACCCTTTAGTTGAAACATTTAATACCAGACCAGTATGGGTTAGGTTACCTTATCTTCCCTTGCACTTTTGGAGCAAGGAGTGTTTTAGAGATATGGGTGACACGTTAGGTAAATTCCTTACTACTGATTCCTTTGTTCACACAACATTTGCTCGAATTCTGGTGGATATGGACATACTGCTGACTTTCCAGCCACTATGGAACTCTCTGTAAAGGACTCAATATGGACTCAAAATTTAGATTATGAAGGATTCCCATTTAGATGCAAATCTTGCTTTTCTCTTGGACATCTGGTTGTTGATTGTTAAATGGTTAAAAAACAAATTAAAGGAAGGGTTTCATGGTGGAAGGATTTTAATCCAAAAAATCTTGTGGTCTATGGACTTGAGGACAATGATTCTAAAAATGTCTCAGTTAGTCTTAAGGTTGAAACGGAGGAAATTTTGTGTGAGGAAGCTCCTACGCCCAAAAGTTTAGCTAAGTTGTCAAAGAATATGGTGGGTAAGGGTGATGCCTCCTTGCCCCAATCTCCATTTCTCAAGCGGAATCAAAATACTTTAAAGAAGTATTCTCTCGAAAGTTTGCTACCTATCCACCCAGATGAGAATGTAGATCCTAATGCACGCAAGGGTTGGAAGGTGGTAAACATCAAAATGAAAGGAAAATCTGCAAGCTCTCCTACAAAGATGAGCCTTAGGTCTCAAAGAAGGAATCATCAAGGTTGTTAGGTTTACTCCTTGTGGGAGGCCAAGCCTCTTTATCTTCCTACTTAGGAGTCCTGTCTTCTTTTGGTGCTTTCTCTTTTGGGGTTTTGGTTTATCTGTTTGTTTCTTCTTTAGGCCTAGTTGGGCCTTTATCTGAGTTGGTTTCAACTTTGTGCCTTGATGCCTATCTATCAGTTTTTACAAGGTTCCCAATCCTTTCAAAATCTGATTTTTTACCTAATCTAATAAAAAATTCCAATATACAACTAAAAAATATTATTTTTGATTTGAAAATTAGAATATTCATATTACACATTTATTATTTTAAATAAAGAGTCTAAATCGAGGAAATTTTTCAAATATTGTTAAATAAAATATCCACTCTTATTATCTAAATGTTAAATAATAATATAAAATAATACACTACAGAATAAGCCATGGAAATTGACCTAAATCTTCTTTTGATAAATATCCACAATTTCTTTTTATACAAAAAATATAAAATAAAAATTAAGCATCCAACATTTTCACAGGGTATAATAAAAAAAATTTGCAGTATGAAATTTACTGAAAAGGAATGTTAAAATACTACACAAATGATTTAATGGTCATTTGGGATTAAATCAATAATTATGTGCATGAGTCTAATGGAATATCTGTGTAAATCTAGTCACTATCATTATCCTCTGTCAAAAATTAATCTCCACCAATTACCCTCCTGTAAAAGTAGAAAAAATGCACTTTTCGTAGAACTTGTATGTAAAATGGCATGTCTATCGACTGTTCAATAACAAAATGCCATGTTTCAAATAAACTTATATGCCAAATAACAATCAAACATTTGTATAATTTTTTTCCTAAAATATAAGAATAATGATCTCAATGGAAGATCCTTAATGCTCTGCTAAATACTATTGAATACTTCTTGAATCGGGAAAAGAAATACAAATTTTAAAAATTGCGAGAATCAATGACATAATCTATAGCCATAAATAAAAAATGGATCCTAATAAAAATTAAAGTGAGAAATTTGAAATACATCTGAAATTCTCAATCATTTGTTGGTGTTGCTGCTATTGACCTGTCTTTTTAAGAAAATGGCACTTTCCCCTCTTTTTTTAATAGAAAATTTAGGTTTTCACTTCTTTTTTATTGATTAAAATGTAAAAAAGTTAGGGTTTTTTGTTCTTTGGCACAAATCATGTTTACAGATCGATAACACAGACCGTTAGATTGATTTTTATCAACGGGGAATAACGTGACCTCGTTTTTTATGAGACCATTTTAATTATAAATGTTAAATATTAATTATTTTTATAAAAATAAAATAATGATAGTTGTGATAAAAATAGAATAGATTTAATATGAATATCAATGAAAAAATATAAATACAAATAAAAAGGTATATCCATGAAAAATATTAGTTAATTCACCATTTGAAATAATTTTATAGGTTTTATATCCACAAATTATTCATGATTTTTTCTTCTTCTTTTTTGTTGATTATCTAGATTATTCACAATACACTTTTTCCTGATTGAAGTGGTATGATTTTTGAGAATTTATGTAGTGCCCACTTTCCTTCGACACCTTTTGATTATTGTTTTTATATACTGTCGTCTGCACTTATGGATATATTATAGTTTATGATATAGCATGTTAGTAGATATCAGAGATATTGAATTATTATTGATTTGATTCTTATATGATGCATATGGACTACTGGAGACTGTTGTTGTTGATATTGATACAATTTTTACGTGGTTATTTATCTGAAATTCTGACATGTGATATGTTTAAGTCATATTGAGTAGAACTTGATAATTGGATTAAAGTGATGATCGTTTTGACATGAATGAAATGTGAAATAGAAATGTGCTAGAAATTGTAAGTGATATTGTATTTGCATAGATGATAGTAATTCATATATATAGTTGATTTTAGATTTATATCACATATTTTGGCATGAATATTTTAATGCGGCCACGAGGCGGAAGGAGGTATTCTCTGTTCTGCAGGTATATTATATTCACAAAAACATCGGGGGAGTGGAGACCAACCACATCAGAATTCGAGAAGAATCCAACTAGGGTCACCATGGCAACATGTAATTGTGTGTGTGTTAGAATTATTTGGTTAGGTGAAAATTGTGACCTATGGGTCATGTGTTGTTTTGTTTTAATTTTCCCTTCCTATTATATTAGTATGTGTTTTCTCTTAGTAAGTGAAATTTTACTTGTTTTATTATTTATATTTTTGGATTGGTGTTTACCCCCCTTATTATTCATGGGTTGTAGTGTCTTAATTAAGCTAATTTGAATTTTTCCTAAACTAATTAAAGATGTGACTAAAAGGAGTTCATTTATTAGAATTAATATACTCTTGGATTTTTTGTTGAGTGAAGTGTGTTTGAGTTTTGAGTGTAGCACACTCTACCCTTCATGGGAAACCCGAATTTGGCCTTAGAGGCCAAATTTGGAAGCTTGTGGGACAAGTCAAACTTGTTACACACCTCTTAAATGCCCATGCCAACCCTACCTATGGGTTGGGGGGTCAAATTTAGGCTCTTTAAGGTGTTATGGGAAGTTAAAAAGGTATAATGTTAATTGCACTTTATTTCAAATATTTAATTTTGTCCTTTGGGAGAGTGGGCTTAGATGGAGTGTGTAAGGTTCTTGTCATTCCTCCAACCACTTATTAATTATGCATTGGATTATGAGGTTGACCAACTGATGTGGAGTGGAGAGAAAATGAGGTGGCATCCTACTTGGAGCCACACCATCCCTCCCTCTCTTTTCTCTATTTATTGAATTTTTGTTTCCTGTTTCGGGGGTGGATGATCATTTTTAGGATCTTAAATTTTTTGAGAGTGAGAGGGTTTGGAGAGAGTTTGTGGATTTTTGGAGCTTTTTGGATGCTTGATTGATCTTTGGAGAAGCTTGTAATTTCATACTTAGAACAAGCTCTACCATGGAGAGGTAGGAGCTTCACCTTAGTTTTGTTTATGCTATTTGTTTTATTGTATGTGTGTATATGTTGTGTTGAATGTTTTTGTCTCTTTTAAATGTTTGTTTGGTGTGGGTAGAATGCCTAAGTTGGGAGTGGGAGGAGACTATGGGTGTAACGACCCATTAATTCACACACAAACAACACAGGATAAATTTTTTTTGACTTGTTTGACACATAACATGACGCAACATGTCGTCACCAAGGATACAAATAACACTGTGAACAACTTGATACAAGGATGGCCATAAAGGAAGCATGGAAACATTCACACCTTTCAAGGACAATTTACTTTTCTTTTAGACATGACAACATAGAATTCCAACCACAAAACACACTTACAGTTAGGGCCAACCAAAATGAGATATTCTTGAGGGTTATTTATTTTAATAAGACATCTTGCAATTCTTAGCTTACGTTTTCAAGGAGACTCAAGATATGATTCATACAATTCATCTTACCAAGCTAAGTTTATTCTTTTTTTTTCACTGAGTAATTAATTTTGAATACCATTTCTCACAAAGGAAGTTACCAATTTACCTATAGAAGGTCAAGACAACATCATCACAAAATTTCAGAACAACCCAAGGCAAGAGGTCTTCTAAACTCCTTTGCAAGCACTATAACAAAATTTACCTCACATTGGACATTTTTACAAGGAACTTCATAAATTGCACTGATGAAACCTTTACAACTCTTTCCTTTCAATAGACTCACATAATCCATCTGCACAAATACTAGCTAGAATCAGTTCGCGAGAACTGAGCATGTTAAGGCTACACATTGCAACAGTAAGCTAACATTTTAACAATATCAAGAAAGGAATGTTCTAATTCAAAAATGGATTAAAACAAAACCCACAACTCCAAAATTATTCGCATGAGAAAGAAATCTAAACCATCCAACAAGGAGAAAGTCAAAATACCAGTAAGAACAAAATCACATAAATCAAGGCAAGACCTTATGGGTTAGGAACAAGAAATTCAAGAGTGTTGATATTTCCTTCATGTAATCCTATGGATTACGTGATTGTAATCCAATACTCAATCCATCCATCTAAAGATGTCCAAGAGAAACCAAAACATACTAATTATGATCGTAGGCGCGAAAAAAAATGATGTTATCCAAATCTCCCAGGGGGAGGCTTCATAGTAATAAGGGTTCGACGCCCTAAAAGAAAAACAACTATAGTTTCAGTTTTAACCAAGGAGTTTTACCACTACCTTCTGACATGATTTCTTAAACGTAGGACTAGTTAAGAAAACAAATCCACTCTTCCAAAAGCATACAAAAGAGACACAAAAATGGCCATTATTCTACCAACAAACCTTATCCTAATCGTCAAATTCTCTACATAATATAAGGGAAGGCTAAACCCAAAAGTCGTTGATCATTTTTTTATATATTTCTGAAAATGTCAATAAGTATTTTAAAATTAAAAAAAAAATTGATTTCCTTAACAAAGCCACAAAATGGGACTTTTAGTAACCAAGTTTGAAGAATAAGATATTCGAGTTTGAAACAAAGGGATTCGATACATGGTGGGTAATACACCAGTGATGCCCCAGACTCAAAAGACCTTACCACGAGTGCAAGCACAAAAATAAGAACCAACACACATATCCATCAGGAAGGTTACGTAGTGCAGTCAGGCCTAGAAGTTCTATGAGCTCCTTACCAATGGTATAGAAGATGGAAATTTACTCGATCCATGTGGGCTTATCAAGGAAATGTCTAGCAAATATCAAATAGATGAATATAATAACCACCTATTATATTATCACTATAATCAGCTGTCATCTAACAGGAAACAAGTTCACGAGTCCAATACCCATGGATTCACCTACAACTTTTGTTTTCAGTCCAGCTATTAATAGCTTGCTCACCACCCTTAATAAAAATTGGAGAGATTTCATTCAATTAAACTTACAATGTTTCCCCCTTACTTTAATCAAACAAGAGTTTGAACCAGGAAGTAGGTATAGTAATTCTCTCAACACGTAGAGGCCAAAAATAGATGTCAGGTTATTCATCCTCTAGAACTGGGTACAAAAGTCAACCATGTACAGTTCTAAAGCAAAACCCTAATGCCATTTTCTATTTTCTAATTAAATAAAAAGTAAGGAATGCCCACAGGATTAAACAAGTTTTAGAACCCAACGTCACTATTAATGTACCTTTTAGCAAAATAGGAGAGCCCTAAACAGGAAATACATATTTATTCAACCAAATAGAGATATGAAGGCTTAACCTTCCATATAGTAAGCCTTCAATTACAAATACCATCACAGAATTCTTTTAAAAGAGAGTCATATAAGCAAACAAAACTGTATAATGTTTCCTTCCCTATGAACTAGACTGCATCACTCAATATTGCAGAAGCCCATTTAGACAAATATGAAATAGAGTAAGCTATAAGAGAGGAAAAGAACATTCCAAGCAAAACTAGCGAAATTGGAACGAGATTTAAGGGAACAACCAACACAATCAGGCAGCGATATAGACAACCTCGAAAACATTTTTTCTAGGCGCCATTCAAGAGGAAAGAATATTCATTTCAAGATAGTGAAAGAAGGTAGAAAACTATTACAAGGAGTAGATTTTACATGCCTGATTAGAATTCTTCCAATCCAACAAGCACGTCGACCAGGGCTCGGGGAAACAGCAACACAACCTGTGCAACTTCTCTTCCTCAGCCTACTGAAGGTCCAAACTCTGTTAACGGCCATGCATCCCTGGGTTTCTCAGAAGTAGATCCAAAATCCTCCAAACACCGCTCCAAATTAGCCCTATAACTTCTGTAGGCCCCATTTTTGGAAATTGAACTTGATCCTTCGTCATTCATCCAAACACCTCCACCATATCCATATGCATCTGATTATTTCTGATTTGGACCTCCTAACCTTGGTGCTCTCAAATTAGGAACAACCCTAGTCTAAGACGAAGAAAAAGAAGATGGCTTTATTAACCAAAAAAATATCTTGGTACAAACTCCATATCCATAAAACAGTCCCTAGACTTAGCATCCTTAATTAAGGCTGACCAGTCACTAGATTGCTTCAATGCAGCTGTTTTGCCCTTAACCCAAAGTGCTCTGCGAGCTCGTGCTAGTGCCACATTCATGCGGGTGAATATCAGCTACAAAGCCAACCCCATGATTTGAAGCTCAGACACAAGACATAATGATTACATCACGCTCCTGGCTCTGAAAGGCATCTACCGTAATGATAAATAAACCTTTTCCTTCATCAGATTTGAGGATAGCATCAAACTCTCGGTGTAAACATTTCAGCTGTAGGTTGTAAGGTGTCATAATTCCAACAGAAACCTTTATGCCTGCCGACTTAGTGACTCGTTGAAGAAGCTCATATAATTGCAAAGCAAATTGTGCTTCATGAATATTCTGATATGAAACAGATCCACGCCTATGAGATTCTCTTCCATGAGTTACATCATAAAACAAGTAAGGTCTTAGTAGAGAATCTTTGCAAATGGATTTCATCAGGTCTCCTGGTAACACTCTCACTGTCAAATAGTCGATTTTGATAAAAATATCTTGAAGGAGAGACCTGAATCTGAGGATGCATTGATACTGCACAGATAACAACATAGCTGGACATTTTGCTTGTTGGAAGTGCTCAAAAGGCTTCAACCAAACTGTAACTTGTTTGCTGCCTTGCTAATTCCTGCTGCAAGCTGTTGCTAAGGCTCTCCAACCAGAACACACCTCACAACACCCAATGAAAGTGGAGGTAACACGCCTTCTTCACTAGCCTATAGCTTCATCTATAACCGCCATATCGAACCCACGCGACCAACAGGGAAGGCACCCAAGTTGGAACCAGGAAGAAAAACGCCTGGACAGAATAGGTTTCGATGGGCTCTCTGCCCATGCAACTAGGAAAAATGCCTCTCAACCACTCCACACGTAGTCTATCCAAGGAAAATCTCACGCGGTCCGAGAGGATAAGCAGGCAGTCAAAACAAGAAACCAAGAAGATTTACAAATCCGAAATAATAAATGAAGTGCGGCCACCAGCAAGGAGTCCAACACGTCTAGATTTTAATAACTCCACCCTCCACGCCAAGAAGGAGATAAAGCATGCTGTGTATATTGTTATCCAAGTCCAATAAATGACCAATATTGGTAGTTGTAAAAATAAGGAATGAATACTGGTTCCACGGTAAGCTTCATAGATGTACGTCTAGGTTCTCTTTGTCCAGGTTATCATTTGTACAATAGATGTGAACTTTTTCTGATATGACGTCAAGCTCCCCAGATTTAAACTCAACTTAACAAATTCACTTGCTGCATAAACCTATTTTATCCTGTTCTTCTCTCAAATACTATACTGGCAGCAATGAGCACAAATGCCAGAAGAATTCAACACAGCAGTTTTTCTTCATATATGAAAATGGGCTCAGTAACTCCAATGGCAAGAAAGGATTATCATGTAGGTATAACTTGTTTATTGAACTACGAAGAAACCCAGAGGACATAGCTACCTTCTTTGTTGTAAGATAATTGTATGTTCTTAGAGAGATATTCGGATACTACTTCTAAATTACACCGATATCCATCTTCAAGTAAGTGGCAGTTTCAACTCTATGTGCATCTATTTTCTGCTATCCATGTGTGTAAACTAAAATATGTGCCTACATATTCATACTCATGTACATCCTCTCAGCTAGGTGTAAATCCAGCCTCCACAACCTTTGGTAGGTGTAAAGCAAAGACGCCACAAGGTGTAAATTTCGTGCCAAAATGGGATGTTTGGAACAACCTATGGGAATCCATCAAAACCATAATGGAGAAGGGATTTTCGTCATATGTTGTATTTGCAAGTGTCCTGGCGAACATGTATGTAAATTTTTGAAGAATACACATGACACGCAAAAGGACAAGGACGTAATAGCGAAATTCAATGCCGAACAGGGCATTACAATGGGGAAGTTTTAGGTAGGGAGGCATAAGAGTTTACTCTTTTGTGGAGGGAGTTTGGGTTGGGTGCCCCACCTTGTTTTGAGGGATGCTTGTATTTCTTTTTTTTTTGTTCTTGCTATGAGGGAGACATAAGAGATGTAGGGATGCATAAGAGTTAAGGAGGTATATGGAGTGCTTGAGGGAGGCATAAGAGTTGTAAAAGAGAAATTGTGGTTTGCATTGGAGGCTTTTGGGTGGGCACCTATCCCATTGGGAGGCATAAGCGGCCTCCCCATAGGTCTTACTATTTTTGGCTTCCTTGATAAGCCTTTTGATCTTGTTGTTTTGTTGTTTTCTTCTTGTTGAGTTGTTGTTGTGTTTTGTATGTAAATGGAATGAATGTGAAATTTAATGTTAAGTAGTGTGAAAGCTAGTAGTTGCCATGATTTGAGATCTTTTCCCATTGTGATGTGGTTGGGGCTCGGGGGCCAATGGAGAGGATGGTTTCTCTTCTCCATTGGGTATCTTGGTTGGGTGAAGAGCGTTGCCTCTCCCCCTATTTTGTTGTGAATCAAGATATTTTTTGGAGGAGCTACCTTATTAGTGTTTGGAGCATTGGAGTCTTGTTGATGGCGATGTGAAACTTCTTGTATTTTTACCCACCTAGAGTGGAAGAAATTGAAATAATGTACTTCATTCTTGTATTAATATTGTAAAGAAACATATTGTATTCCTTTGTGTCTATGGAAGGGTAGTATATGTTGAAAGGAAATTTGTACTCAAAATAGTTTTTATTTGATATTGCATTGCATGTGGAAAGAAACAAATAAGAAAAGAAAGAAGAAAGAATGTTATTGTAAAGATAGTTTGCAAATAGAAAGAAATTATTTTCTCCTTGTTGAAACCTTGGAGGCATTGTGAGAAAAATAGTGCTTGTGTTAAAAGATTAAGCTACTTTTACAATGGAAAAGAAAGTATATTTTCATTGAGTTGTTATTGTATTGTAAACATGTATTAAGACAAAAAAAGAAAGAAATGGGTAGAAGTTGAGCTTGTTAGTATAATAAATTTGAATGAAAAAATAAAGTTATTCTAGTTATTTTGAATGTATGAACATTGTATTGAAATAAAGAGGAAAATAAATTAGATTATATTGTATTTAATAATGCTGATTTTTATAGCAATAAAGTGACAATTTAAAGTAATAAATTCAAATATATTGCTCTTGAAATGGGAAGAACCTAAGTGTTAATGATCTATTACTTACTAAATAAATCATCTCCTAAAACTCCATTTGCAATTGTCTTTTTACTTGGTTAATGAAGAAGGTTAATTTCTAAGGTTAACTTGTAATCCTCATTTCGAATTCTTTTTGCAAATCCACAAAATGATTAAGAAAAAATGTAATATATTCCTTCTACCTCTCACCACTATATCAAATTCTAAGTACAAAAAAAGGGTAAAACAAAAAGGAAATAAGATGGGAGAAAATTAATTACATGATAATATATTAATTATTAATATGTTATTAATATTAATACATTAATATATACCTTTTAAAATATATATAGCACTTATATAAATGGATGAAAAGTATTAAATTACGACTCCTTAAGAAAATGCGTGGGATTTGGAGTCTGACCAAATTTCATATAAAAACAAAAAATAAAATAAAACAAATAAAAAAACTAATTTGAAAAGTGTGGCCTACACTTGTGCTAGAAAAAGGGGGAAAAGGGGGTTGGGCGGGAGGGTCACCTACGCCACTCCCCACCCCATTAATAAATGGAATGCGGGGTGGGATAGGTGATCCTCCCCGCCAACTCAGCATACTTAAACTAATAACATTCCATGCGGCCCCTCCCTTTTTCATGAAAACTGTGTTTTCATTTCTTCGACTGTGCATGATGGCTGCGGCCGAACTTTTTTTTCAAATCCTAATTAATTATATATATATGTATGTATGTATGTATGTATGTATGTATGTATTCATATAACATATAAATATGTATTTTTAATACATAAATATATAAAGTTATACTTTTTAATGTATAAAAATATATCTAAATGTATATGTATTAAATCTTGTTCTCTGAATTAAATCTAATTTGGGTTTATCTCACTTTTGATATTAATAAATAAATATATTTATATATGTATATTTTTACATATATATATATACATTCTATATACCTAAGCGGTTATATAAATCAAGTCTAGTTATTTCTTCAAAATATAGTAAAATCCACAAGTCTATTTGGGCAAAACCAAAAGAAACTAAGCTAAATAAAATTATACAAATGTATTGAAACCCTAGGAGAGGGTGTAAGCAAATAAATAATTTAAAAAAATGGAACAAGTAAGCCTCTCCAAAAGCTTGTGATGGCCTCTAATGGCTTCCCTGGGTCCTCCTCCTTCTACTCCTTCCTTAACCTGCAAAATAAAACAAGAGAAATGAGAGAGAAGAGTGAGAAAAAATATACATTGCAATCCATAAGGATTCTTAGGGTTGCTTTTAGCAAATATAGATCCAAGGGTGGAGAAAGATTGGATCTAAGGGTGTAGGATGCACCCTACATCACTTAAGTGATGGGGTATTTAAATGGGAATACTTTAATTTAAAAGATGGTTGTGTAGTGTTGAATGTGGCCTAAGGGGTTAGACTAGGTTGTGCACCTCTTGCCTTTTAATGTAATCATATAGATATTAAGGAGCATGATTTAAAACTCAAACGACATTTAGTCTTGTTTAATATAATTAATTTAGAAGGGACTAATGGGGCCAAGACATGAAAAGCAAATTGATAAATATTAAAAGAATTATTGAAGCTTAGTAAGAGAATTTAAAAATGGCTTTAATTTTGGAAATTGAGTCAATTCTAATCAGTCGTCATTTTAGTTCCAATTGCCTTAAAATTTCTTTGCAAAACGTCATTATCAAGAATTTAATTTTAATCCCGATGAATTTCATTGTTGTTCCCTCTCAAAAAAAAATTACTCCAAAATTTTTCTAACTAAACCTAAGTTGTTCTTGAGTCTCATGCGGGTGTTTTAGCAAGCATTACAAGTCATATATTTTAACCTTTTCCTCTTATTATTAACATTATTTAAATAGTTTTGAAAAAATAAAATTAAGTAGATTTTGATGGTATACAATATCAACTAGAGTTAGAAGAGTTACTAAATTCCCCACTTCATTTTTTTTGGAGAATACATTATTAAAACTTTAACTAATGTGGATTTTTTTACAAATATTGTTAGAACATACAATTTTCCACAATTTATAAATTTTGAATTTTATAGATAATAGAAAATCAAAGTTTTGTACAATTTTTGTTTGTAAGTGAAATAAGATGGATTTTTGATGCATTATTGGGGTTTAAAAAATTGATAATTTTAATTTTAAACATTTACTTTTTTCAATCACAATGCAAAAATGTGAATTATCAAGAATTTAAAAATAATGAAAAATCCACAAATTTAAATTTAACTACAATTACAAAATTGTCGAATATCGACAAATTGTATTTATAGATGCTATATATTTGGTGCAAGGATTAAAAAAACCGCGTCTACTATTTGTTGTAGTCATATTAAATTTTAGAATTGTGTCTTATTCACAACTAAAATTTGGTATATTTTATTATTATTATTAGTAAATATCTATTTAAAATTTTGTGAATAATACACAATCAATATGTTAGTATATGTTGATTTTTAACACTTTTATCTCTAAATTTCGTAATTTATATAGAGTTTTTGTGTAAACCAAAGAAATGGTGTTAAAATATTAAATCATGAGACATTATATTTAGGTTGTGATACAAAATCTCATAATTCTATTTACAAAGGATTATTTTTTAACATGTGAAGAAAATGCGATTTTTCCATAATTATTTTTCAAGAATATTGATGTTTCGCACTTTTGAATTTTACTTTATGATAAGCTTTTCCAAAACATGAAAAGCTGTACATTTTTCATATTCAAATTTCATGGATGTGAATGTTCACCAAATTTAAATGTGACTTTATTAAATTGTGGAAAATCTACATAGAATTTTATAGAAGTTGTTCATTTAATGTTGATAATTCAAAAACTTTTTACAAAATGTTTTTTTGTGAAAAATGATGTGGATAAATTAACCTACTTCTAGTAGTGTCTAGATTCATCCTAAATGACTTCTACCTCCCTAGTCGTACTACTAAAATTTACTTCTTACTCTCCTTAGCCTAAGTATATATGAGCTAGCTAGACTTCTTTCTACCTTCCCTAGTCTTTTTTTTTTTACAATCTACTTCTTAGCCTCCTTATCCTATCTTAATATGTTTATATGAAGTAGCCTTCTTATATAGACTAGTGCTAGCACGATCCCATTATCTCTCTTTACAAACTTATTTTATTTACTAATTTTACTAATCTACCTTCTTTTGTCATTTCTTTGGTGTCAAACCTTTTTGTTTTAAATTCAACCATTGTACATTTCATATTCAAGACATGAGGTTCACCACATATCCCGATTCACAGGAAAATAAGATCAAATTTTCTATCCTATTCCTCTTTATTTAAAGTATAATTATTTCTTGAATACACTGTCACAAACAATATTCTCACATGTGATTAATTTTAGCTGGGGTATACATATATATTCTAATTATTACATTTATTACGATTGATTTTTGTAGGTTGTTGGTGTATTCATTTTCTTGAATGTGTCCCTTATGTGGTATATCACGTATGGAATAGTGCTAATTGGTAGTATATAGTGAGAGATTCATCAAGGAAATAGCCTTAGCATTCCCTACCGTACGTTTCTACTATCTTCTTAGTACATTCATATGATCAATTGATACATTGTGTACTTTAACTTCACATTATTTTCTTGAGAAACTCAAATTATTTATAAATTCTCTTCATAACCTCTTCATGTCTTTATTGTATATTCTATGTTATCTCTTGTTTAATTATTATTCTAATGAAATATCTCCATCGACCATAATTAATGTTGTCAAATAAATTTCATTACTTCAAACTATGTTCTTTGATATGTAGAATTTATTGTTTTCATCTATCAAATACCTCTCCACACAATAAACTCTTTCGTTTCTCACAAATTTTCCTTCAAATTTCAAAGAGGTTTAAAATATTTTATTGAAATTTATAATTGGAACTCATCTTTAGAGCATGAAGTTACATTAACTAATAAAAATAATATTTAAGTATCAGTTCTACCTTGACATTCTTTGTGAAGACAATGTTAGAGTAACAACACACTCTGCAACTAATAACACATCTAAATCAAGTTATCACACGTGAATAAGAAAAGGGATATGCAGAAGAACTAAATGAACACTGTTGGGCCTCAAAATACTCCAAAATAGTTGGAAAAGAAAAGTAATTAAACATTATACATATACATTTTGTTTGTTTGTTTGAGGTGTTATACTCGTATTTTCAACATCTACACCATAACCTTTTACTCCAAACAAAGATTGAAAGTAGGGACTCTAAGATAGTGATTCATATCCAATATCTTTGACTTCAACCATTTTCTTGTCTCGGCGTGGTGGTCATGCCCATGGAATCATTGCTAGTAAATATAATTAATAAAAAAAATTCTATGACTATAACTGCTTATTACTCGTTGCAACTTACATTTACAAAGATAAATGAAACGCTTGATAAGTAAAATAAGTTCAGAAAACTTTCAGATCTCTGACTACAAAGTACAGGCACGAAAGTTCAGAATACAAGAAAAAATTAAACACACTTATCTGCATCATATTTCATCAGAAATTATAAGATATCATATATCAGAAGCTGAATTTGCTAAATACCTGATAACAGTCTTCGTAAAATTAGACAGGCCACATAGTGAATGCGATATTATTTTTCGACTATTCATTTAAGCAATCCCATAATTATTGGGACGGAAACTACTGTCAATACCAATATAATCCATTATCATTAAACCACTCCAAATCAATTAAAGCTATTCATGGCAACAACTTTTATTCTGATTATTTGGAACAGCACAGCATGGCCCTGGGCAACAAGTCGCGATTGGGTCCTTCAGAAATCGTCGGGCTCCTACATGTGTAAGAGTAGTTACAATTTGCAGGAAAAAATATTTGTTTACTACATATTTAGAATTTGAATGGACGGATGCCCCTCAAACCTTAATATTAAGCTATGAAAACAACACTTTATACTAATAATTTAAAAGCTATGAAAATCAAGTACTAACCATTAAAATTGAATCCAAACACTAGCTGCAGACCTTTCATCTTGTGAGTATACTCTCTATTATAATAGGAAGTATTTGTATAAGCTTGTACAAGATCTGGTGCTTGTTCAGAAAGCAAGAATACCAACATGCACATAAGAAGTGCTTTGCGGATTCTTGAAGACACTATATCTAGAACTTATAGTTAGTCAAGGCAGGAGGATGTGGGTTATATATCTTTGATTGATATATCTTTATTTCAATCAAAGACTATGACAAAGTCTTGGTAAGAGTCGTTCTCTTTACTAGCGAGTGACAAAATTCCACCTCATACTAGACTGATTCAAGGCACTAGTAGATGATTTAAAGTAAAAAATAGTATAAACGTCAATACCTCCAGAAAAATGTACCCCACCAAAGGACGCCTCATATAAAACTTCATTTGTTAGATTGACGAACTAATGAACATTATCATTTAAAAAGCGTTATTGACCGGTCAATTTTCAACTAATGTTGTGTTTAAGGAACACGTTTACTGTGGAATTCAACGAAAAAATACTTGTTCAATTCCACCACGTAAATTGTTTGACACCAACAAAAAGAAGAACACTGCCTTATGCCACGTAAATTGTGGTCCATCTATTCAAACCGTCGAAGCTATGGAGAAAGAAATACTATGGATGATTTCCGGTCAATTAACTTGCAAATGTAAGTCCACATCAAAACATCAAAGGGTGTTTGGTAAGGCACTTACAAATTTTCATGACATGTGATAGTATTTTTCAAGTGTCGGTTTAGACTTGCGTGGCATAGATAGGGGATTTGATCTGTGGTCAATTAACTTGTAAGTGTAAGTCCACACCAAAACACCAAACCAGGGTGCTTGTTAAGGCACTTAAAATTTTTCATGACATATGACAGTCTCTCTCGGGTGGAGGTTTAGACTTGTGTGGCATAAAAATGTTAGTTACGAGATTTGATCTTTGGTCAATTAACTTGTAAATGTAAGTCCATACAAAACCACCAAACCAAGGTGCTTGGTAAGGCACTTAGCAATTTCCTTGACATATGATAGCCTCTCTCAAGTGGATGTTTAGACTTGCGTGGCATAGACATGCCAGTTATTCAGTATAATTAGGACACAAATTTCATTGAAAATGATAGAGACAGGTTAATGTGTCACCCATACTCTTCATCACCAAAGTAACGTATCAACTTTTGTATGAAGGGTATTAAATGTTGGACCTTAAATATTAAAAAAAATACCTTATAAAAAAATTCTAATAAACAATGAAAAACATTTATGGTAAATTGTAGATTTAAAAAATATGAAATTTTCAATAATGAAAAAAATTATTAAAGTGAGAATTATAACTTAAACTTAATACATGTATGCATTAACCAAAAAGATAGAAATAAGAAATTTAAGGCCTTTAATTATTAATAAAATAAAATACTAATAAAAATAAAAGCTTTACGAGCGGTGGGAGTCAGGGATAATTTTAGTGGCGAATATTTGTAATATAGTGAATATTCTATTTTTGAAAAATTTGAAAAGACGAATTTTATGGCGCGGTTCAATGACCTATTCGCCTAAAAATTACAGTTTAATTTTTTTTAGGGGTCAGCTTCGCCTGTCCTTGAAACTATCCCCTATATAATCCTAGTGTAGTGCCCACTTTGCTTTGACACCTTTTGATACTGATCATGATATTGCCGATCATATTATGGACATGATTATGGACCTTATTATAGTATGATGTTAGATGTTAGATCATAGATTATTGTTGACCTTGATTCAGTTATGATGCATGATGATTTTTAGAGACATTTTTTATATACTGATGATGATATGTTTTTTGACATGGTTATATTATGGATGTTGTTTAGACACGTGATATTTGAATATTGTGAGTAGACCTAGAAATAGAAATTATTTGATGATGATATAGTTGTTGAGTAAAATTACAAATGATCTTGTTGGTTGCTTGGATGTTGTTGTGATTCATATATCTAGATAATTTTAGAAATTTATTTATATTATTTTGGATGTTCTGATATGACCATGAGGTTGAAGGAGGTATTTGTGTTTTACAGGTTAAAATATCACAACAAACATCAGGGGATTGGAGACCAACCACATTGGAATTCTAGATGAATTCAACAAGGTCACCATGGCAACTTGTATTTGTTTGTGTGCTTGATTGTGTTAGGGATTCCCATGGGGTGGGGGGATCACCTTTAAACGTGACCAATGGTTATGTGTATGTATTTATTAGGTTAATTTTTATTGATGTTTGTATTTGTTTATTAAGTGATGTGTTTATCCCTTTTATTTAAATAAATTATGGTATATAATGTGAGTAATCATATAGTTAAAATAAATTAATCAAATAGGGACATAAGAAAGTAATTATTGGAGTGGTTGACTCCTGTATTAAATGTTGTAAGATTTGTGTAAGAGATGTGTAAGTAAAATTTGGAGTATGAAACACTTCATCTTCTTTGGAATTTGAAATTGTCCTTGGAGACTTACTTTGGAAGCTTGTGGGACAAGTTAAACTTGTCCCACACCTCCTAAATTTTCATACCAACCTTACCTATGGTTGGAGAATTTAGATCTAGCTTTCATTATGCATTTTTGTAAGCCTAGCTGAATGTTTTAATTACACTTCTTTCTTGAAATTAATTTCAGTTCTTTGGGATATGGACTTGATTTGAGTGTGTAAGCAAGACTATCATATTATTCACCTACTTATTTATTGTGTCTTGGAGATTGAAGATGAATTTTGGGTTGGGGTTGAGGATGTACGATGTGGCATCCTGTATGGATCCACCTCATCCTCTTTTCTTCCCTCTTCTATAAAATTTAAATTGTTGTCATTGTTTTGGCTGGCTTCACCTTGGAAACTCCTTTTAGGGGTGAATTCTTTTGTTGTTTTGGAGCTCTTGCTTTGGAACAGTTTTTTGAAGATTGTTGCATGCTTGTGCTTGGTTGATTTGGATTGCTTGCATTGGGTTAAAGCTTATTTTTTTGGAACTTGAACAACTCCATCATGGAGAGGTAGGAGCTTAGCTCTTATAATGCTTCTTTTTTGTTTATGAAATTGTTATTTTTCTGAATGTTTTTGCATGTTTGTGGGATGTTGGGTAGATGGCCTAGGAATGGTGTAGGAGAAGACTATGGGGTTTATTTTGTGGGAGGCACAAGTGTTTTGGGGAGGTATAAGTGTGGAGGGAGTTGAGATTTGGGTTCCACCTTACAAAGAAATAGCTTTCATTTCTTTACTCATTATGGGGTTCCATAGGAGGTTGGGGAGGCAGAAGGACATGTGAGGAATAAGGGGTACTTAGGGGAGGCATAAGGGCATGTCAGGGCTTTGATATAGTATATTTTGGTGGTTTGAAATCAGGTGGTGATACCCATTTCCCAATTGGGAGGAATAAGTACCATCCCATATAGTTTCTTGCTTCTTTGGCTTGCTTGTTGAAGCCTTAGTATTGTTTGTCATGCTTTAATGTAGTTGTAAACTACATCCTATTTTGGACTGTGTTTTAAATGTTAAAATGTTGCTTGTGTTGTGGAAGCCTTTGTTGCCATGAGTTGAATCACATCTTATATTTCATTATGGTTGGGGCTTGGGGTCCAATGAAGAAGGATGGCTTATCCTTTTCATTGGATGTCTTGGTTGGATTGACAGCGTTGCCTTTCCCCTGCTCTTGTTGTGATCAAAATTTGGAAGAATGATAAATCTGCATGTTGGTGTTCTGGAGCAAGGAAAAAAGAAATTTTGACAGTCCCCCTCATTGAGATAAATCTTATTGTAACCATTGCCTACTTGAAGTAGATGAACTTGTATATTTTGTAATGGAAATATGTTTTGTATTGATAATGACAGTTGTAAATTGAAATATGAAAGAGATATACTGTGTTTATGTTTTTGAAAGAAATATTGGATTTTGTATGTTGAATTTGAAGAATGAAAGAAAGAAGTTTTAAGTTATCTTTTCGAATAAATAAATTATTGTATTTCCTTTCTCAAATTGCATTGTTGTATTGAATTTGATCACTTAAATTTATTTGAAATCTTTGTTTGAAAGAAAAAAAATGCGTATGAAAAAAATGTAATAGTCTGTCTTTTGAAAGGAGTGAACTTAGAAATCAAAGTTGTGTATTGTCTTTGAATAATTTATGTTGAATCAACTTCATGTATTAGATTTTAATTGGAATGTATTCTAATACTTAGAAGATGAAAAATGGAAAATAGATCTATTCAAAATTGATCTCTGTTTTATGTTTTCAAATGTACAAATATTTAATCCAAAATGCACAGATCAAACCTGCAACAAATAAATAACAAATGAAACATTAAATTAGACATAATAAGATGTAAATGAATTCATCTAGACATTAATACTCAAGAAATTCCTTAGAAAACTAAGCAAAATCGGGCTCAAACTGTTTTACTATCGTTTTGCTGTCAAAGTTGTAAAATTTTCAAATTAGAACTCAATAAAACAAAATTTCCTTTAAAATCTATCCTAAATCCATCTAAGAACAATCCTCCATGTGTAATTAACATGTTAAGAGAGGAAGAGGATAGATTGATTAAAAATTTCGTAAGTCAAAGTTTACCTGCTTGCCTTTTTAAATCTTGCAAATTGTTTTCATGAAATTGGCCCCTTAAACGTTATCAAAATCAAAATTAATGATTCTTGTGCAAAGAGGACGTCGAGATCTTTCCAAAAAGTCCTTGTTTGCCCAAAACTGACCTCCCAATCAAAAGTTATAGCCTTCTAAATTTTTTTCTTCATTTGGCGTCAAAAATAATTCTAACTACAAAAAAAAATTGGGAAAAATTTCCTTGGCAGATTTGTGGGCCCGAATTTTCCTTATGTGCTTTTTGGTCAAAAACACCCAAGGAAAAAATCCCCTTCCGCTCCGCTAATCTGCAAGCTTTTATTTTTGTCAAAAATCATCTAATTTCAAAAAAATAATTTTTGGGAAAAAAATTCCCCCGTGGATCCGCCGCCCCACTTTTGCTCTTTTGTTTGTCTTTCGTAGTCACGCGGGCCCGTAACATTTAACTTAACCTTTAAAATTTTTTGGGGAAATTTTTCCTTATTTTCTTCGTAGCCCCACTAACCCGCAACCAATCAGGTTCTACCACATGGCATCACGAGGTGTTGGTAGAGGAGTGGATCCTTTAAAAAAAAAACTTAGTGCTTCGGAAATTTTTGGGAAAAATTATCTAAGTTCTCCTGCCGGCCCACCGACCCGCAACCAATGGATGGCTAACACATGTCTTCATGATGTGTCGGCAGAGGCACAAAGAGTTTCAACCTTTAAACCTTTTTCCATTAAAAATCATTTTTTTCTAAATTGCTATGACGACCCGACTTTCTGCTAGAGTTTTGAAATGTCAACACGTGTCCTTTTGGGCTCGCAGGCACGTGGAGGCAAATTGCGCTTTTTTCCCAAAAAGGGATAAAGCGCTAAAGTTCTTCCTCGCTCTGCCGGACCGCACATGGGAAAAATTTGTTTCCTTGCCCTGCCGGTCTGTATTCCTCCTCCTAACGAAATTTATCTCCGAAGTCCACAAACCCGAGTTGGGGAAAAAATTTCTTTCCCAAGCCCGCAGGCCCGCTCTTGGGAAAAGTTTCCTCCCAAGGTCCGTTGGTCCATAACTTGAGAAATATGAGGAGTTAGAAGGACTTCTTTATATCACTGGAAAGGTGACCAAATTTCCTATCTAATGGGAATGTTTTTGGGAAGTTCTGAGTGCATTAATTATGAGAAGAATCAAGTTTAATATTTAAATCCAGTAGAGAATGGTATAGTGATAAATTACCCTCTTAACCTAAAAGGTTACTTTAACCCTAAGTTTTGACCTTGAGAATTTTAATAATTGTTGTAATGGGAAAAATATAAGCTATTAACTATAATTGGAATTTAAAATCATTTGTGACAACTACTATCTTGTAACTTGGTTGTAGACACTTTTAAACAAAAAAAATTATTCCATAATTTTTCTAACTAATCCTAGGTTGTTCTTGAGTCTCAATAGGGTTGTTTTAGCTGGCATCACACTTGGTATCAAAACCGTGGGTTCAAGAGCTTGGACCCTTGGGTAGACTAGAGAACTTGAGACATGAACCTTAACCTAGCACACTTTTGGATCTAGAAAACAACCTTGCATAGAAATTACATATTTTAGTAAACATAAAAACTAAAGAAAACTTATATAGATGAACTAACTCTTGCCTTAGTCTATGCAGGAGGCATAGCTGAGATGAGGGATCCTTCCACATAGACTTAGACTTGCCACCACCAGATCATGTTGTAGCAGCCATCTTACCACATATTTTACAGAAACTCCGGGAAGTTAATGCCACTTTACGCGGAGGGTCAGTGGGAGCACATACTTTTAGAAATGATAGAGAGCCATCAGATGAGGCTCGGGCACCTTCTCAACATAGTGATGATCATAGAGTGGACAACTCCCATGTGGAGTCAGCCAGATTAGAGTCACTGTAGAGGGGACAAGGATACCGAGTTTCAGGACACAAAGATAGGTCTTGGAGCCCTAGGTTTAGAGAGGAGCATGTAGAGAGGCCTAGGGGCCGCCATACTATAGCTACAGATCACATCAGGGAGATCCTGAAGCTATGGCCAACTCATTATTTTGGTGACATAGGTGGATTTCAGGAAAAGGCCTAGTTGGTGCACTTGAACGGATGCTTCAAGCTCTTCCCTTATTGTAGCAACACGAAAACTCATGTTGCGATCCATCTTCTAAGGGATGGAGCAGGCGTATGGTGGCAGACAAAGGAGTAGAATCTCCATGTTGATTCTGATACAATTACCTGGGAGCTCTTTAAGGAGTGATTTCAGAGCAAATATTTGTCATTGAGGTTCATATAGCAGCGAATAGATGAGTTTCATGACCTCTGACAGGTATCTCTTATAGTGGCTGAGTATGAGAGTAGATTTCTGAATCTACTCTAGTATGTTGATTACATGTAGGATGAGTAGGTGCGGATCCATTTTCCACAGACATTAGTTGAGGTCGTCAAGAAGGCCTATATAGTAGAGGAAACTCGGGGAAAGACCCAATAGGATAGATACTTAGTCCGGAGCTGCATATAGCAGATGCAGGACAATAGATCGAGGGGATCAGTACCTCTTCCTCGTGGTGGAAAGGGTTCAGCATAGTCATATTTTAGACTGCAAAAACAACAGCAGCAGTCTCGTCCACCATATAGACCTCCACGGATATTTGATGCATAGAGGGGTCAGAGTGTGGGGCCTCCTCCTAGGGGTCCCATTAGGACACAAGAATGACCTAGAGCTTAGTCAATAGGAGCTCAGCAGCATAGACCTCAGTAGTCCACATTAGGTTCATCAGGTTCCACATCACACCCTTCTAGGGCACTGAATGGAGCTGCTACTCAAGGGAGAGGATCAGGTGGATGTTTTGGGTGTGGCGTTACTAGAAATTTTTGGAGAGACTACCCACAAAACCCTAATAAAAATGGTAAGCCATAGATCTCAAAGCCTACTATTGGTGACATGGGACATAGTCATAGGATGTACACAGTAGTCAAGAACTACCAAGAAGAGCATCAAAGTACAGTTATTGAGACTATAGGTAACATTCGTGGTATTACTACCTCTATTTTGTTTGATATTGGTTCTTCTGATTCTTTCATTACACCATCTTCGGTAAAGTGATGCAGGATGGTGGCAGTTAGGAAAGGTCATTATTGGGATGTTGAGATGGCTTCTAAAGCCAATATCCTTATAGACTCCGTAGTTAAGGATTGTGTAGTGGATTTGGGACCTTTCACCACTACCTCGGATCTCTGTATCCTTCCTTTGGGATGATATGGAGTCATCTTGGGCATGGATTGGTTATCTGCACACATGGCCAGAGTGGATTGTCACCACAAGATCATATCTTGTACAGACAATCTAGGAGTTGAGGTAGCGATAGCGGGGGTTAGAAGACCCATTTCTATTCGCACCATCTCCGCTATGCAGCTTAAGCAGAGTGTCTGACGGGGTTGTCAAATTTTTGTTGTCATAGTTAGTGACTGATCAAACAATGGATCTAGTGGACCATCGTTAGATGACCATCCCAATTTGAGAGATTTTTCTAATGTCTTTCCAGGAGAACTACCGGGGTTACCACCCCCACATGAGATTGATTTTGATATAGATCTAGTTCTGGGAGCATAACCTATCTCATTAGCACCTTATCCGATGACCACCCCTATTATGGATTGGAAAACACCCACTACTGTGACTATGGTGCGCAGCTTCATGGTATTAGCAAGATACTACAGGAGATTTGTTCAGGACTTCTCTCAGATTACGCACCCCATCACTTCCCTTCAACGAAAAGGGAAGAAGTTTTTTTCGTTAGACAGGTGCAAGCAAGCTTTCAAGACATTGAAGGAATGTCTCACTATAACACATATCCTTGTAGTGCCAGATCCATAGGGTGAGTTTTTCATTTGCATGGATGCTTCTTTAGCAGGGCTTAAAGGTGTGTTGATGCAGGAGGGCATAGTAGTGGCTTTTGAGTCTCGCAAACTCAAAGATTATGAGCTTAATTATCCAACTCATGATGTCGAGCTTGTGGTAGTTGTGCATGCTTTGGTTTGATGGAGGCACTTTCTGCTTGGTCAGAGATTCACACTTAAGAAAGATCACCTGAGTCTTCGCCACCTCTTCACGTAGCCCAATCTCAATGCTAGCCAACGGTGTCAGATGGAGCTGCTTTGTGAGTATGATATGGAGATCGAGCATGTGAAAGGAAAGGAGAATGTGGTTACAAATGCTCTTAAATGACGAGGACATGTAGCTATGGCCACCTTAGTGAGCACAGATTTGCGGAGAAGGATTCTACAGCAGCTTCCTCATGACAGCTTCTACATTGCCGCCCAAGCATAGATCGAGTCTCAGAGACCCCTTGAGAGGAAGTTCGATGGTTTTTCTTTATAGGTAGATGGTCTTCTCAGGCATAGAGGCCGGATTTATGTTCCTAGAGATGGAGGCTTGAGGAAGGTTGTCTCCACAGAAGCACATTGTGCACCCTATTCAACCCATCTCAGGGTGAAGAAGATGCACGCCACCTTGAGACAGTTGTATCATTGGGGAGGACTTCGTAGAGACGTGGCTCAATTCGTGTCACATTGTTTAGAGTGATAGAAAGTAAAGGACGAGCATCAACCTCTAGCTGGCCTTCTCTATCCTCGTGCTATACCAGAATGGAAGTGGGATACCTTTTCTATGGACTTCATTGTTGCGCTACCAATGTCGAGATACCACTACGATGCCATCATGCTCATGGTGGATAAATTGAAAAAATTGGCTCATTTCTCTCCAGTAAAGACCACTTATACAACTAGTGTAGTGGCATGGATATATCTTGATGAGATTTTCAGGTTACTCGAGATTCTGTGGAAGATCATTGGTGACCGTGATCCTTTGTATACTTCCCATTTTTGGACCACCACGTAATATGCCCTCAAGACAAGGATCAACTTCAGCATAGTATATCACCCTGAGACTGATGCTAGACCAAGCGGGTGAATCAAATCTTGGAGGACATTGTTAGGATGTACATTATAGACAAACAGTCCAAATGGGAGGAGTACCTTAACTTGGTGGACTTTGCCTACAACAATAGTCTTTAGATTTCTATAGGCATGGCTCCTTTTAAGGATTTGTATGGTAGAGAGTGCAGGACACCTATTAACTAGGACAGGCTAGAGGACAGGGTTTCTCTTAGACTAGCTTTGTTGCAGGATATGGAACAATAGGTGCTTTTGATCAGATAGAGACTACAGGAGGCACATGATAGGTAGAAGAAGTACAGAGATTAGTATAGGACTGACTGTAGTTTTGATATGGGCATGAAGGTTTTCCTTCATGTCACGCCACATAAGATCCCTATCCGTTATGGAAAAGGTTCTAAGTTAGATCCTAGATTCATTGGCCCTTTTGAGATCTTGGAGTGTATCAGCCCTTTGGGCTACCATGTATCATTGCCACCTAGCTTTTCGTGCATATATGATATGTTTCATGTTTCATTTCTTAGGAGATATGTTGTAGATCCTTCTCATGTGTTGGATTGGACATCATTATAGGTGTAGGATCAGGGGTAGGTGATGTTGGAGCTCATTCGCATCCTAGATCACAGGACCCTGGGCTTTCGAGGAAGAGAGGTTGATCAGGTTTGGGTGCAGTGGGACAGATATGATGAGACTGTAGCTACATGGGAGGATGCTACATTCCTACGATTTCAGTTTCGACATTTGTTCCAGTGACTTCTAGGAGGAAATCGAGTCTAAGGGGAGGGGGATGTAGTGCCCACTTCCCTTTGACACCTTTTGATACTGATCATGATTCTGTTGATCATATTATGGACATGATTATGGACCTTATTATAGTATGATGTTATATATTAGATCATGGATTATTGTTTACCTTGATTCAGTTATGATGCATGATGATTATTCGAGACATTTTTTTATATACTGATGATGATGTGTTTTTTGACATGGTTATATTATGGATGTTGTTCGGACATGTGATATTTGTATATTGTGAGTAGACCTAGAAATGAAAATTATTTGATGATGATATAGTTGTTGAGTAAAATTGCAAATGATATTTTTGGTTGCTTGGATGTTGTTGTGATTTATATATCTAGATGATTTTGGAATGTTATTTATATTATTTTGGATGTTCTGATATGGCCATGATGCCAAAGGAGGTATTTCTATTTTGCAGGTTAAACTATCACAACAAACATTGGAGGATTGAAGACCAACCACATTGGAATTCTAGATGAATTTAACAAGGTCACCATGGCAACTTGTATTTGTTTGTGTGCTTGATTGTGTTAGGGATTCCCATGGGGGGTGATCACCTTTAAACGTGACAAAGGGTTATGTGTTTGATTTTATTAGGTTCCTTTTTATTGATGTTTGTATGTGTTTATTAAATGATGTGTTTATCCATTTTAATTAAATAAATTATGGTATATAATGTGAGTAATCATATGGTTAAGATAAATTAATCAAATAAGGACATAAGAAAGTAATTATTGGAGTGGTTGACTCCCGTATTAAATGTTGTAAGATTTATGTAAGAGATATGTAAGTAAAATTTTGAGTATGAAACACTTCATCTTCTTTGGAATTCGAAATTGTCCTTGGAGAATGACTTTAGAGGCTTGTGGGACAAGTTAAACTTTTCCCACACCTCTTAAATTTGCATACCAACCTTACCTATGGTTGGAGATTTTAAATCTAGCTTTCATTATGCATTTCTGTAAGCCTAGCTGAATGTTTTTATTACACTTCTTGTTTGAAATTAATTTAAGTCCTTTGGGATATGGACTTGATTTGAGTGTGTAAGTAAGATTGTCATAGTATTCACCTACTTATTTATTGTGTCTTGGATATTGAATTTGACTTTTGGGTTAGGGGTGAGAATGTGTGATGCGGCATCCTACATGGATCCACCTCATCCTCTTCTCTTCCCTCTTCTATAAAATTTGAATTGATTGCCTCTGTTTTGGTTGGATTCACTTTGGAAACTCCTTTTGGGGGTGAATTATTTTGCTATTTTAGATGTCTTTCCTTGGAGAAGTTTTTGGAAAATTGTTGCATGCTTGTGCTTGGCTGATTTGGATTGCTTGCATTGGGTTAAAGCTTGCTGTTTTGGAACTTGGAATAAATCCATCATGGAGAAGTAGGAGCTTGGCTTTTGTAATGCTTCTTTTCTATTTATGAAATTAATATTGTTGTGAATATTATTGCATGTTTGTGGGATGTTGGGTAGATGGCCTAGGAATGGTGTAGGAGAAGACTATGGGGTTTATTATGTGGGAGGCACAAGTGTTTTGGGGAGGTATAAATGTGGAGGGAGTTGGGATTTGGGTTCTAACTTACAAAGAAATAGCTTGCATTTGTATACTTGTTATGGGGTGCCATAAGAGGCTGGGGAGGCATAAGGAAATGTGAGGAATAAGGGGTACTTTGGGGAGGCATAAGGGTATGTCATGGCTTTGATATACTATATTTTGGTGGTTTGAAATGAGGTGGTGATACCCATTTCCCCTTTGGTAGGCATAAGTAGAATCCCCATAGTTTCTTGCTCCTTTGGCTTTCTTGTTGAAGCCTTAGTGTTGGTTTTAATGCTTTTATGTAGTTGTAAACCACATCCTATTTTGGACTGTGTTTTAAATGTGAAAATGTTGCTTGTGTGTTGTGGAAGCCTTTGTTGCCATGAGTTGAATCACATCTTCTATTGCATTATGGTTGGGGCTCAGGGCCAGTGAATAAGGATGGTTCCTCCTTTTCATTGGATTTCTTGGTTGTGTGGAGAGCGTTTCCTTTCCCCTGCTCTTGTTGTGATCAAAATTTGGAAGAATGATAAATCTGCATGTTGTTGTTCTAGAGCAAGGAAAAAAGATAGTTTGGCAATCCCTCATTGAGAAAAATCTTATTGTAACCATTTCCCACTTGAATTGGATGAACTTGTATATTTTGTAATGGAAAAATGTTTTGTATTGATAATGAAAGTTGTAAATTGAAATGTGAAAGAGATATACTATGTTTCTGTGTTTGAAAGAAAGATTGGATTATGTATGATGAATTCGAAGAATGAAAGAAAGAAGTTGTAAGTTGTCTTTTGGAATTAATAATTGATTGTATTACCTTTCTCAAATTGCATTGTTGTATTGAATCTTATCACTTAAATTTATTTGAAATCTCTGTTTGAAAGAAAAAAAATGTGTATGAAGAAAATTTGTAATACTCTGTCTTTTGAAAGGAGTGAACCTGGAAATCAGAGTTGTGTATTGTCTCTGAATACTTTGTTTTGAATCAACTTGATGTATTATATTTGAATTGGAATTTATTCTAATGCTTAGAAGATGAAAAATGGAAAATAGATCTATTCAAAATCTATCTTTGTTTTATGTTTTCAAATTGGTAAATATTTAATAAAAAATGCAAAGATTGAACCTGCAACAAAGAAATAACATATGAAAAATTAAATTGGAAATAATAAGATCTAAATGAATTCATCTAGACATTAATACTTAATAAATTTCTTAGAAAACTTAGCTAAATCGGGCTCAAACCGTTTTACTTTCATTATGTGGTCAACGTTGTAATTTTTTCAAATTGGAACTCAATCAAACAAACTTACCTTCCAAATCTATCATAAATCCATATAAGAACAATTCCCCATGTCTAATTGACATGTTAAGAGAGGAAGAAGATCAATTCATTAAAAATTCGTAAGTTAAAATTTACCAGTTTGCCTTTTTAAACCCTAAAGATTGTTTTCATGAAATTGACCCCTTAAACATTATCAAAATGAAAATTAATGATTTATGTGCAAAGAGGACATTGAGAGATTTCTAAAAACTCCTTGTTTTCCCAAAAACGACCTCTCGATCAAAAGTAATGTCCTTCTGAAGTTTTTTCTTCATTTGGCATAAAAAAATAATTCTAACTGTCAAAAAATATTGGGAAAACTTTCCTTGGTAGACCTGCAGGCCCGAATTTTCCTTTTTCGTTTTTTGGTCAAAAATGCCCAAGGATCAAAATCTCCCACCACTCTGCTTACCCACAAGATTTTCTTTTTGTCAAAAATACTTTAAGTTCAAAAAAAGAAATTTTGGGAAAAAATTTCCCCTGTGGATCTGCGGCCCCGCTTTGGCCCTTTTGGTTGTCTTTCATGGTCGCATGGGCCCACAACATTCAACTTAACCTTTAAAAAGAATTTGGGAAATTTTTCCTAATTTTCTCCACTTCCCCATTGTCCTGTAGCCAATCAGGGGCTTCCAAGTGGCGTCACGAGGATTCAGCGGAGGAGCAGATCCTTTAAACAAAAAAATACTTAGCGCTTCGGAAATTTTTCGGAAAATTTTTCTAATTTCTCCCGCTGACCCGCAACCAATGGATGGTTGACACATGTATTCACAATGCACCGGTGGAGGTGCAGACAGTTCTAACCTTTAAACCTTTTTCTTTTAAATATAAAAATTTTCTATATTGCTTCGATGGCCTGATGGGTCGTAGTCAATCAGAGCTTGACACGTAACGCCTTGGGCGTCGGAAGAGGCAAAGATCCTTTTGATCCCCTAGCGCTTGTCGTAAAAAAGGATAAAAGTATTAAATTTCTTTGGCAGCCCAACTTTCCACAAAATTTTGGAAATGCCGACATGTGTTCTTTAGGGGTCGCGGGCGTGCGGAGGCAAATCGCGCTTTTGTCCCAAAAAGGGAAAAAGTGCTAAAGTTCTTCCTCGCTCCGCCAGCCCGCGCATGGGAAAAATTTGCTTCTCTGCCCCACCGGTCCACATTCCTCCTCTAGGTGAAATTTCTCTCCGAAGTCCGCATACCCAAGTTGGGGAAAAATTTTCTTCCCCGGGCCCGCAGAGCCCGCTCTTGGGAAAATTTTCCTCTCAGGGTCCGCCGGCCCATAACTTGAGAAATATGAGGTGTTAGGAGTACTTCTTTATATCACTGGAAAGGTGAGGAAATTTCCTATCTAATGGGAATGATTTTAGAAAGTTTTTAGTGTGTTAATTTTTAGAAAAATCAATTTTAATCTTTAAAGCCAGTAGAGAGTGGTATAGTGAAAAATTACCCCCTTAACCTAAATGGTTACTTTAACCCTAAGCTATTAACTATAATTGGCCTTTAAACTTGTTTTTGACAACTGTTGTCTTGTAACTTGGTTATAGACACTTTTAAACAAAAAAATAATTCCATTTTTTTCTAACTAATCCTAGGTTGTTCTTGAGTCTCAAGAGGGTTGTTTTAGCAGGAATCACACCTAGATTATTCGCCAGGTAGAACAATACTAGCTCACTCATACTACCTGGGGGCATATGTATTATCAAGTATAGTAAACACGTGATAGGAGGGGGGAGGATGCAAATGTGTGACAGAGTTTTTATTGACACATGATAGGGAGAGTTTGTTGATGTGCGACAAGGAGAGTTTGTTGATGCACAACAGGAGTGTGGAGGAAGTAAACGCACAATAGAGAGTTTGTTGATGCGCAACATAGATATTTTGTTGTCATGCGACTAGATGATGGAGGCTACAGATGCATGACAGAAGATTTGCTGTCGCGCGTCAACAAGGTGGTTGTCGTGCATTCAGACAACACCCTTGTTAATGGGCGTCAACAAGGTTGTTGATGCATGTTAGCAAGGTTCAGTGACACGCGTTAGCGGGGTTTAGTGACATGCAGAAGCGAGGTTTTTGACACATGTCCATGAGGTTCATTGATGTGTGACAACCACCTTGTTGATGCACGATAGAAAATATATGTCACGCCTCTGTAGCCTTCTGTCACACCACCTAAAAATCAGGGTAAAATTTTGTTGTTAGACCCCCAAAAAATTCACCTTCCCGTAAAACCAGTTCCAAGGATATTCACAGGCATTTTCCACCTCTGATTTCTAAGAGGTATCTTAAAATTAACCCTGGTGTGAGTACGAAAGAGGATGGGCGGAAGGAAGGTTTCAAAAGTTATGACGGGAGGGAAGATGAACCAGGCTCCGGTTCCCACTCACAATCACCATTGGAAAGCAACAGGGAGGTTTCATGGACTAAAATAGTGGCTCGATCTAGAGAAAGAAAAAGGGTGGATGTTTCTCCCAACATTCCCCTTCCTCCACCTCCTACGATGTGGAGGTCCTCTTCATAGTTATTCCATTGGAACTCATCAATAGATTTGAACAGAGGTATGCTTTTTTTTTGCAAGGCAAATTTGTTGGTACCTGACCAAGAATTGTAGATTTGAGAAGCTGGGAACCATGCAAATGGAGGGAAAAAGGTAGCCTTTGAATATTTTAATACTCAAAACTTATACTATAATGAATATCTTATTGAATAAAGAAAATAAAACACATAAAATGACAGTAAATCTACTCACAAAGTGAGTGAACAACAAAGATAATAAAGTTCTCTTTTATTTAACTTAGAACTATCTTCTTTTCCTTCTGCTATGTGTATAAGTATAAAGAAAAAATATTACATTTAAAAAGGAGAAGCCACAACTTATTAGGTAGATAAAAAAAGATGAACTCAACTACATCCAAAAAAATAGGCACTGATCATGCCACTAAATAATGAATGAGACATGCTGCAGTTTATTAACTGAAAGATAAAAATAATAATAATAAAAAATAGGCAGTGGAAGTGAGAAGGAATGAGGAGTTGGTAGAGTTGATCATGCATCCTTTAATCTCCCCCTACAGGAGCAATGGGGATGAGTCCCAACTAATTCCTCAAAGCTTCAAAAATGGCTATAGCTAGAGCTTTGGGAAAAATATCAGCAACTTGCTCAGTTGGGAAATATTTTAATTCCACTATCCCATCTTGAACTAAGTCTCGGATGAAGTGATGTCGAATCTCAATGTACTTCGATCTAGCATGAAAAACTGGATACTTGGTCATAGCAAGGGTACTATTGTTATCACAGTATATAGCTGTTGGATGTTCCTCAACCAATTGCAAATCTTTCAAAATCCAAAAAATCCATATGGCTTGACAACTAGGTGTTGTTACATAAATATACTTTGCTTTCATGGAAGAGAGAGTGATTGTTCCCTTGTTTTTACTACTCCAAGAGACAACTCCAGAACTAAGTGAAAAAATATAACTAGATGTTGATTTTCTATCATCTACTGAACCAGCCCAATCAGAATCCATGTTACCAAATAGCTCAAACTTATGTGTGGGAGAATAATGAATTCCAAAATTGTGTGTACCACTTAGATACCTTAAAATTATTTTTGTAACATGCCGATGAGACTCATGTGGATCCTGTATGAACTGAGAGATGAGACTCAATACATACATAATATTAGGTCTCGTGGTAGTGAGGTACATGAGGCTCCCAACCAAACTTCTATATAGAGTAGCATCTACTTTGGAACATGCATCTTCCTTGGTTAATTTTTCACCAAGGGTGACAGGAGTGGAAACTACAGTGCATGACATCATTCTAAACTTATTCAATAGATCAGCCGCATACATGAGAGATGGGATATTACCTATATAACATCATTCTAAACTGCTTCAATAGATTAGTGCATGACATCTAAAATTATTGTTTCATTTCTTCTTGAAATTTGTCTTTGAGAGATGGGCTATTACCTGTATAAATGATATCATCAAGATAAAGGAAAATAATTAGAATATCTTTATCAAGATGTTGGATATAGAGGGTTGGATCTGAGGAACTTTGAATGAATCCTTTCTTCAAGAAATAACTATCAATCCTTGCATACCAAGCACAAGGTGTTTGCTTTAACCCATAGAAAGCCTTTTCTAGTTTGTAAACCAAATGTTATTTTCCTATAATTTCCTAACCATTAGGTTATTCCACATAGAATTCCTCATCAATAAAACCATTTAGGAAGGATGATTTTACATCCATCTGATAGACTAACAACTTGTGTTGTGCAACAATAGCCAATATAATCTTGATTGTATCAAATCTTGCAACTGGAGCAAAAGTATCTGAGTAGTTTACCCTGGGCATTTGTGAAAACCCCTTAGAAATTCATCTTTCCTTGTGTCTATTAATATAACCATCAACATGATATTTCACCTTATAAATCCATTTGACACCAATCACTTGTTTATCTTTATAAAGTTACACTAATTCCCATGTATTGATTTTATCAATTGCATGCATCTCTTCATTCATAGCATTAATCCATACTTATTATTTCACATCTTCTTCATATATAGAAGGTTCAACTTGAATGGAACTAAACAAATAAAAATTTGCAATTCGATTGAAATTAGAAATCCTTTGAGAAATTTTATTTAAACTTTGTACCTCTCGTGAAGAACTTGGACTTGATTGTGGACTAGAACTATCACCTAAAGAGGAACTTGGTGAAATGGGGCTTGAACGTCCACTTGAGCTTGTGAGGAGAGGAGGAACTTGTTGAACATCTTTAATACCCATGATGAGTGGTGTATTTTGTTGAACTCATTTTTTCCATTGCCATACTCCCCCTTCATCAAAAACCACATCTCGACTAATAATCCATTTCATTGTGTCAAGATTATAGCATTTGTATCCTTTTGTGAAATCTGAATATCCCACAAATATACAAGCTTGGGATTTGGCATCCATCTTCTTCCAATTCTTTTATGGAACATGAACATATGCAGGGAAACCAAATACAGGTAGTTGAGTTATTGAGGGCTTGTGTCCAATCCAAGATTCCTTGGGAGTGATATTCTGAAGCAAATTTATTGGGATTCGATTCAAAATATAAGTTCTTGTTGCTACTGCAACTCCCCAATAGCAATTATGAAGATTTTTGGACTACAACATACTTTGTGCCATCTCCACAATGGCCCAGTTTTTTCTTTCTGCAATGCCATTTTGTTGTGGGTTATAAGTTGTCGCAAGTTGTCTCTTGATTCCATTAGTATTAAAAAAAAAAAAACTCATTGGAAATGAATTCTCCCCCTCTATTTGTTATGAGTGTTTTGAGAGAATAACCGCTTTGATTTTCTTCCATAGCCTTAAAATGCTTGAATCATTCAA
The DNA here is from genome assembly GCA_019776745.2 of Taxus chinensis. Taxonomy (NCBI): domain Eukaryota; kingdom Viridiplantae; phylum Streptophyta; class Pinopsida; order Cupressales; family Taxaceae; genus Taxus; species Taxus chinensis. The sequence continues at coordinate 186,268,974 of CM034155.1, read as the reverse complement.
ATGTCTCAAATTTCTGCTTAAGAAAATAAACCCATGTGTGATATGAGAAATCATCAATAAATGTCAGAAAGTAAATATTCTTACCCAAACATTCCTCTTGCATGTCACCACAAATTTCACTATGCACAAGCTCTAGAGGATATTTTTTCCTCCTTGATTTGTTCACCAAAAAATTTTTTGGGTGTTGCTTGCCAAGTGCACACCTTGAACAAACTTCTTCTTTTTCCTGAATTGCAAGAAGTCTGTCATACAATCCTTTGCTACAAAATGATGGTTAGCTGATTTATCAAACATTTTACTGCAGTTATCTTCAAACACAACCTTCTAATTTTTTGCTTCAAGTTTCCCAATACTTAAAATATTATGTTGTAATTTGGGCACATGCAAAGTGTCATGAATAAATGTAGCTTCTCCTTACTTAGTTTTCACTGCAAGGGTAACTTTTCCCATTACATCAACCTCTTTATCATCACCAAATTTTACTTGACTCCTTATAGATTCATCTAATTTGTCAAAGAGATCAGATTTACCTATCATGATTTGAGTAACCACTATCCAAGAACCAAACATCCTTTTGAGGTTCTTTTGCCAAATTGCAATCGAATAATTTAGAGTGTTTTGTTTCTTTAAAAGACTCATTAGTATAGTTGGCTCTTGACTTATTCAAATCAGATTTTTTCTTTTTACATTCAGATTCATAGTTTCCATACCATTCACAATATATACACTGAATGCTTCTCCGATCCATAGAAATTCTTCCTCTTCCTCTGCCACATCCTGTAGATATAAAGACTCCCCTTGAGATTTATTTGATTGAGAAGGGGTTGTAGATTATTCTTCAATTCTTACAGTAGACTGGAAGGCTTGAACTAGGTTAACTATAGAATGTTGCATACACTCCTCATGAGATTGCAAAGAACCTATCAACTTGGCAACTTTGAATGTGGTTAGATCTTTACTTACTTCAAAGGCTATGATTGGATCAAAATTTGAAGGAAGAGATCTCAAAATCTTTTTTATAATTTTTTTCTCTGTGACACTTTCCCCTTGATTTTTAAGATGGTTCACAATACTTTGAGCCCTAGTAATAAAATCTTGAATAGACTCATCATCTTCCTTCATACTTAAACTTTCAAAATCTTTTCGAAGGTTTTGAATTCTTACCAACCTTATTATGCCAAATCCTTGGTATGCAGTTTGCAGGGCCTCCCATGTATCCTTTGACTTTGTCATATAATCTATATGGGGAAAAATTGATATATACAATGTAGATTGGATAGCAAAAAGAGATCGATTGTCCTTCTTTTTGTCTTCTTTCAATTGAGTTCGTTGATTTGTTGTTAAAGCATTTTGATCTGCAGGTTCTGTGTATTCTTCTTCTACTAAATCCAAGATATCTTAGGATAATAGTAAGGTCTTCATCTTTATGCTCCTATAATCGTAGTTGTCTGTAGTAAACAACAGAAGATGGAATGAAAAATTGCCACCATTTAACATTGTGCTAATTCTAGGAGAGAACTATTAACCTGCAACTTTTACAAAAAAAAAAATCTTGGAACAAGCTTTGATACCAATTGAAGGTTTTAATACTCAACACTTATCCTATACTGAATATTTTATTGAATAAATAAAACAAAGAATATAAATTAATAGTAAATCTTCTCACAAAGTGAGTGAACAAAAAAGATAATAAAGTTTTCTTTTATTCAACTTAGAATTGTCTTCTTTTCCTTCTGTTGTGCGTAGAAGTATGAAGAAAAAAGATCACATTTAGAAAGGAGAAGCTATAGTATATTAGGAAGATAAGAGAAGATGAACTCAACTAGATCCTAAAAAATAGGCATCGATCATGCTACTAAACAATGACTAAGACATGCTGCAATTTATTAACTGAAACATAAAAAATTAATAAAACAAAACTTGTGTTAGAAGTGAGGAGGACTGAAGAGTTGGCAGAGTTGATCATGCATCCTTCCGCCTTGATATTTTTTTCATGTCTTATAAATCTTTTCTCTTTAATTTCCTTTCTTAAAGATAATTTTATTAGAGTTCTTGAAGAAGTCCCTTGGTTTTCTGGAAAGATTGTTCTTAATATGGTCAAATAGGATCCTAGTTTTCTTTGTTTTCCTCCCTGTTATTTCCCGATCTGGGTTAGACTGCTTACTTTGTGTCATGAGTTCTGGGATCTTGATGTGATTCAGGGCATTGCTTTAGGAGTATTTACAACCACAATGTATTTTTATTTTGATTTTAAAGATGATACACCTTATTTTCTTCCCTCAAACATCTATGTAGAAGTGGGCAGGTGACGTGAGGCTCAAATGCCACAAAAATTTATGAATGATAGAGAAATTAAGAAGATATATTGATGGATTTAGATAGATTTGAATAATTCATATCATAGATAACGAATAAAATCTACAAACATAGATCTAAGTTAAGTTGGAGAAATTGGTTTGCGAGATAAGGTAATAGGTTTTTTTTATCAAATTAAATATATTTACTTAATGATATGGAAGTGGGAGAAAAATAATTATTTCTCTGCCATAATAGTGAAAATTTGGCAACTACTTTTGGTTTGTTAAACATGCCCCCTAGAACAACTATTAGAGTTATCAAGAAGTTTTTGGTAAGTGCTTATTACCACACTACAATGAAATTTAACTCTAAGATTGTTGGAAGAGAAATTTTTTTGATAAATACAAACCATTTCCTTCATCTCAAAAAGGGGGAATTTAATTGTGGTGATTATTAGTGATGCTAAATGATGTAATCTAAACAAATTAGGATTTCTCAAGATTATTGTGTCATATGTTTGATTATTTTCAGTTTTTGGAAAAAACAATTGTTTAGTTTTCACTATTTAGAAATCTAGACCACGCATATACAGAAATGTAGATCAAAACCTTAAGATTCAATAGGAATATTTCACCAAATGCAACAAATAAATATTTAACATGATCAATTCACGTATTAGAATATTGTTGTCACCCTCAAAATTCCCCTCATTTTTTAAGTACATTTTCAAAAAAATTGAGTTGGTGCATATTCTCCAAATTTTTCCCCCCAGAAAAATTAATCAAAAACGACCCCACACAGAAGAAAATCAGAAGAGGTGGTTCAGTCATGCGGGACCACATTCCAAATCCAACAATGAAGGGGCAGGGTCGGCGAAGGATGCCAAAAAATTCAAAGGAGATCAGAGTGTGTATGAGAAGATTGTAGAAAGGGCTCGAAGTTTTTGGACTTCGCATGCGAGTCGACTCGAGGCAAAGCAATGGACCTATGGAAGGTGCCACGTGCCTCATCAACATAAATTCAAAAAGCACAGCCCAGAGACATACCACAAATGAGTTCCATCCCTCCACATGGTCAAAGCCTCAAAAAGTTAAATTGGCCGTTGAAAAGTCTAAGCCTAGCGAACAGGACCACGTGTCTCATCGACGCACTTTCAAGGGTCAAAGCCAAAGGTAATTCCCTAAAAAAGCACCAGATCTCCACGTGTCTAGGGTCCCATGGAAGTCAAAAGGGGCAGAACCAGCCGTTGAATCGGCTAAGGAAAGGAGAACCACTGAAAATAGTCACATGTTTTTTTAGCGCTCTTTTAGGGCACGAATCCAGAAGTAGGTCCCAAACTTGTTCCATGTCTCCACATGTCCAATCGGAGCACCTCTGAAGGTCATGTCCAAATAGAGTCTCTAAATGAGTGGGAAGCATCCACGTGTCCTGGGTGACACATAAAGCCTTTGCCAAATAGAGGGACTTATTCAAAATGCAAAAATACAAAACGGGCCTGCAAAGGGACATGTGGGAATGTTTAAGGTCAAAGCAAGAAGGCAGGTCGTCAGAGGAACTTCTGAATTTTAGCTTATGTTTTGAAAAGTGTAAAAGTATAAAAGTGAAGCGTAACCCTACTGGCACCCAAGTGAAGCCACGTTTTGATGCCTATATTGAAAATTCAAAGCAGGAAGGTTGATCATATGAGAAATTTCAAGATTTCGTGTTTGTTTGAAAAAGTAAAAAGTAAAAAGTAAGCCGTGACTCCACCATTGAAAAGTCAAAGCGCGAAGGTATGCTATCGGAACGATTTGGGAATTTTGGTTTTATTTCCAAAAAGAGAGTTAAATTTATAAAATGATCCACGACTCCGCTGGGGTCTTGAGCCCACATTGAAAAGTCAAATTGAGGAGGCGGGTCGATGGAGAACTTTGATTTTTTGAGCTTGTCTTTGAAAACAGTTAAAATTATAAAAGTTAGCCATGACTCCGTCCCCACTCAAGTAAAGCCATGTGTCAATCCCATATCAAAATCAGATGGGTGGGCCAAAATGGAAAAACCATGCAAAATCTCTACAATGTCACAAAATACAAAAGGCACCCCCAAGCCCACTTCTGTAAATCTCTTCCATGTGGATGAATCATATTTGAAGTTACAAAATAGGTTTAATTGCTGCATTATAGAGCATCATTTTCTCCCGCCATTAACGCTTCTACAAAAACCAATAAATTAAATGTAACCTTTTTTTGAAGCTATTTAGCAGGTTCTCTACACCATTGTTCAAGGTTGGATCCTGGTACTCTGTAGATGTAATAGATTCAAAAGTAATCAATACATAACTTTTTCCCTTTCTTCCTCTTCCATTCCTTCTTTCCTTGTCTAAAATTTGTGAATCATTAATCTTTTATGATAAGAAACTTTGTGTTCTTATTTATATGATTTCGGGAACTTTGTGCCTATGAAATTATATCTATTATAAATGCGAATGATTCATTAAGCATATCCTTTTTTCAATACGCATAAGGTTATACTCTACTATCTATATTTCCTAAAAGTATTGTTATGTTCTTCCTCTCTCATCTCCTTAGTTCTTCTATTCTTTCGTATTGATAATATTTTGGGCATAAAACACTTCAAAATATCAGGAATCCACACTTTTAAAGTTATACATTTGTATATAAGTTTTGTTGCTTGCTTTCAATAAGGTAACCTCTCCCATTAAAGAGGAGGGACTTGCTGTCCCCTGACTGTGGTTTGTTATAGTACTATTTTAAAACCCAACAGATATTCACATTTTGTGGTAAAATAGAAGCTTTGCAACAAGATATGGACATCCGTCAAAGCAAAGGAGGAATATTTTGTAAAATTTTGTAGTTGTGCTACATTTTTCACTCTTCCCCATCACAAAAAACCTAATTAGCCGATACAACACACCTACAATACCAAATACTGATATAAAATACAAAACTAGTATGGGTACAACTCAAATACGTGGATTGTTATGAATAAAAGTTAGCTTAATTCATCATTAGTTGATATTTGAATAAATGTAATAAGTTAAAATATTTAATTAAATACTTTAAACTTATGTTAATAGATATTAGTTGTCTGTAGTTGTTAGTTAACTAAGTGATAGTGTTCTCATCCCAATGTTTGTGGGATCATATTCTATCTTGCATATTTTGTTCTTGGATGATTTCCATGAGGGGCAATAGGGGCAGTTAGGGGCAATATGCTATTTCTACATATTTTCTTAGATTAAATGATTTGTTTCCATATATTGTGGATGAGATAGAAGCTGTCCAATATCTATAAATATTGCAGCTCTCTCATTTGTTTGTAATGCTTGAATTTGATATTCATAAAATATACAAGCACCATCTTGTTTCTGTGCAAAGCTTCTGTGTCAAATATTGTTTTCAAGTATTCTTTGTTTAGATGGATAAAAGTAACCAAGATATGACTAGGCAAGTTTGGGTACAACTGGGCATGTTTGCAGATATATCTAGACTTTTTGGATGTATCGTGACAATATTCTATCATTTCTAGGACCAAAAATGATTTTTAATGTTTTTTCAAGTTTAAATTTAAATATTATTATTAAAAAAATTACAATTTTCATAACATAGTTGCTCTATAGAAGGTACTAAATACCTGCCATCATAAACATGGATAAAAATAAAATGTATGACATAAATAATAAATGTAATTAACACCTCAAATAGATATGGTAGGGAAAAATGAAATTATGAATTTATGAGTAGTTTGTTATCGTTCTTTAACCTGTCTTATATAATTTATATAGATATATTTTAATGGCCGTAGCCAATCTCGTATACATGGATAATTGTTTTTCCATATCAGTGTATTACATAGTCCGTACTAGTACCCATATCTAAAACGTAGAATATACTAAGAAAATTGATTTAATTTTGCATACAATTCACTGCGAATTAAAACTCGCACAAACTAAACACCATTATCCTCTCTGGCATAATTTCTAACTCATGTGCAATTTCTATTCATAATAACACACATTTTCATTATACTACATAGTCAAAATTCAAATGTTTCAAAATATGATTATCGCTTCAAATATGTGTATTATAAATACATACTTAAAAAAAATATTTCTAAGATTGAAATATCACTTGAGATTCTAGTGAAACTAAAATATGTCTAGATGAAAGACTAATGAAATAGTTGATCTAATAGGGAATGACAAAACATGATTGTGGAGATTATGAGGCATCCTAGAGCCACTTTTTTCCATGATGATGGTAAAAAAAATTCACCATTCACATGAATTTCTTTTCATACTATCATACAAAGTGTGCAAGATATGTATTTATTGATTCAAAAATGGATATGCAATTACCCAATTATATGTATTCTACATATTTGATTCTTGCAGTAAAATTTCTTAGCTTATTCTTTCTTTAGGAGATGGTCTGGATAGGAAGGGGGTGATCTAGAAACCTTTGAATGACTTTTTAGGTCATTATTGCTTTATTCAAGGGATTTTATAAGTGATGGTTACGTAGCCACATATGTAATTACATAACCGCAACTCTTCACAGATTGGCAGTTGTGTAACTGTTTTGGAGGTCATAAAACCTCTACTCAATTTTTACCAACAATTCTATCCATGAAAATTGTATAATTCATGATATCAACACTTACAAAATTTTGATCTTATAATATAGTTTTGTTTGTCCTTTCATATGTCCTTGTGGAGATAAAATATAAATATAAGTTCAATTCTTCATTTTTACAAGTGATTTTGAGTGAATTATAGTGTGAGAAAAGAGGAGAAACTGGAATTCTTTCTTGTTTGTTCATTGTGAGTGAGTTTACTATTTGTTGAGAATTTGATAACAAGAAAATAAAATTAGGAGTGTGAATCCTTCTTGATGGCCAATTATAGGATTTACTTTGTATTTTTGGAGAATTACATAGTGAAAGGGAAATAAATTTTCTTACCCAATGGAGTTTTTCCCACATTGGGTTTCTCCATGATAAATCTCTCCTTTGTCTCCATTTTCCCAATTTCGTTGTATATATGTGTTTAATTCTTGCACATTATATTGGTTAATAGAAAAATTATTAAATCCTTCATTTATTTTCACAAGCACATGATCTATTTATTGTTAGAAATTAGTAGTTTAAACATAAGATATGTATCAGAGTAGTTAATATTTTATTTTTTGTGTTGTTATCATGTTTTTAGATTGTAGTTAGACACCCCTTACCTGAAAGGGAAAATAATGTGATGAAGGTATCCTTATTCCTTTTGAAGCAAATATTTCCACTTGGAAGTGGAAGTAAGGGATTCGATAAATGGCTCATAGAGAAGATGTGGATGACACTAAAGAAGAGAATTTCTATAAGTTGGAGGAAAATGTGGAAAGTCTTTCCAAGGATGTGGGAAGAACACTCAAAGACAACCAAAGATCTTGGAATCTAATATGTAATTCAATACTTTGGGCTGATAGAGTGCATCCTAAAAGATGAGTCAATAACTCAATGTAAAAACTTGTTTATGGTCGTGAGGCAATAATGTTGATTTCAATTGAGTTGCCCACATTGAATTTACTACATCAGATGGAATAACTTGAGAATGAACCAATGCAGGTTTGTTATGTAGAACTTATATGGAACTGCAAGAGCTAAGAGATCAATCCCACTTGAACATGGAGAAGAATCAGAAAACAAATCAAGAGCATGTTTAATAAAAATGATAAGTTCATAATTTTTAACGAAGGAGACATTGTGTTGAAATTGGATGCTCATCATGTAAAACCAGGAAAACAGACAAAATTTGATACAATTTGGAGTAGTTCTTACATGATTTCAGCTTGCAAAGAGCATAATGCATTTCAACTTTTAAGGCTGAATGGAGAGGAACTTTTCATTCCTGTGAATGGTATGTTTCTCAAGCATTTTTATTTAATATCTTATAAGTTTTGGTTAGAGTACGATTTACCTTTCAATAAGTGTAGTTCATGCACATTACAACTTTCAATTTTAATAAGTGCATTTATGTTTGTCATCTGGTTTACCATATCCTTTTCCAGCTTTAGTTTGTTTTCCAGAAAGGTCATATTTTTAGAAAATGAAATATTTTGGTTATATGCTCTGACTCCATGCTCAATGGACGAGAGAAAGGAACTAATCTTAAAAATAGTAGGCAACTTTCCCTGCAGGATCACCAAAAATGTTGACAATTTTTACACTTGTGAAGAAATGGGCAACTTGAAACTTTGTTTCGAATGAGAAGTGTTGATGAGATGGACCTAACTAAGGGAAATACATATAATTTATTAAGTTTTTTAGCTTACAAAAATTGATTAATAACATGCAGTCTGCAATTATGTGTGATGTTGTAGACTATAACACCTCACATATGTTGTCATTCCATGTTCGTCTTCAGCAAGGAAATGAAAAATCCTTGAAGGACCAATGCATAGCCTTGATAAAGGCAGGAATCAAAGTACATGTAGGATTTTAAACTCTAAAAATGAAATATAGTTTCTGATTGCACATAGAAGGATTCATTATTAAGTTACAGGTTCATCAAATTTCATCATTTGTTTATGTTTAAATAATATTAATCATGTGATTGAGTTATTTATTTTGTTATACAATCAATAAATATCATAAAATATGAATGCAGAGAGAAGTATACAAATTAGTTTTAAAAATTAATGTCATTTATTCATGAATAAATTTAAGGTTTCCCACACAATCCGTGGGATGTAAATTATGATTATTGAAGCAAAAGATACATGTACACAAAGTTAAAAGCAAAGGAATATAGAAGAAACCCATCATTACCTTTTGGTATTCTCCTGGTCCTCATCCAATTCAATCTTATGCATCTTCTTCTTCTGCATCATCCAGCAACTACAATGTACCTTAAAAGAAAGATAAAGTTTTTCAGTTACCGACTCAGGGTTTAATCTATATACTTGTGCTATCTAGCTTCAAGAAAATGAATCATTTGAATTCAACCAATATAAGGTACTTGAAATATGATACAAAATAAATAAATTACTATTTACAGAAACACATGGACATTCTCTGAATCATGACAAAAGAGGAAAAGAGAAATAACAACTACTATGGACTACAAGTGAGGTTGAAAGCATGTTGTTTTATAACTATTTTGTTTAAGTGTGAAGGTTGTTACTGCAGTATAATAGAACAAAATTCATGATTTCAATTTTGTACTAAAAAATATAGATTACATCAACACATGAAATAATACATTCTACAAGATGAATCAATACATATACTAATATTCAAGGATAAAGAAGGAGCGAGATATATGAAAGAAATCAAGGCTTAGAAGAGGAGTAAAGAACTCTTTGTACATTCAACTAAAGGATGGATAAATCAAATGATTCACTTCCATACAAGAGCTACAGAATGAATAGTGATACAAGGAATGCAGGGTTATCAAGGCATCAACCAAACATAATGGAGCTATAATCATAATGGGATTTGGATAAATTTTAAGCATAAAAAATTATACAGAGGCAAGTAATACAGAAATTTGAGTGTTATATCAAAGTACATAATTGAATACAAAGGATCAAATACTTTAGTGCCCACTTCCCTTCGACACCTTTTGATATTGATTATGACAATGTTGACTATATTTATGGAAATTACTGTAGCCTTTGAGTTGGTATGATGTTAGACATTGGAAATCATGGACTGTGGTTGATTTGGATTCATATATGTTGCATGTGGATTATTAGAGACATTTTATTATTAATGTTGATGCAATTTCTTGGCATGGTATATATATATATATATATATATATTTCATACATGTGACATTTTGTCATATTGAGTAAACCTAGAAAATGGAACTAATCTTGTGATCATATGATTATGGAGGGAATTTTAAAGGAGATTGTTGCTTGTTTGGATGATTTTTTGATTCATATATATAGATGATTTGGAGTTATATTTTGTATTTATTTTGGATGTTTTGATGTGGCCACAAGGCCGAAGGAGGTATTTATGTTTTGTAGGTAAACATTTCACAACAAACATCAGGGGATTGAAGACCAACCACATTGGAATTCTAGATGAATTCAACAAGGGTCACCATGACAATGTGTATTTATTTGTATGTTTGGTTGGTTGTTCTTAGGGGTTCCCATGGGGGGGATCACCTTTAAATGTGACCAAGGGGTTATGTGTATTATTTTACTATGTTCCCTTTTATTTAATCTTTGTATGTGATTATTTGGTGATGTATTTTCTCTTTATTATTTATTAAAATTGTGTCAAGATTAGTGAGTAATCTTGTTGTCAAATTAATTAAAATGGGACAAACAGAAAAGAATGCATTTATTAGAGTTGATGGCTCTTGGATTATGTGTTGAAATTAATGTGTAACTTTGAGTGTGAAACACTCCACCTTCCTTTTGAAATTAGGATCTATCCTTAGGGGCTAATTTTGGAGGCTTGTGGGACAAGTTAAACTTGTCCCACACCTCTTAAATTGTCACACCAACCCTACCTATGGGTTGGGGAGTAAAATTAGGCCTTATTATGTATTTTTGGGAAGACAATTTGGAATATTTAGTTGCACCTTCATTTTGGTCCTTGGGGTGTGGAGGTATTTTGTGTGTGTTATTAAAATGTCATTTATTCACCCGCCTTTTTAATTATGCTTTGGAGTTTGAAGTTGAATTGTGAAGTGGAGTTGAGGATGTGTGATGTGGCATCCTACATGGACCCACCTTATCCTCCTCTCTCCCTCTTCTATTTATTCTAATTCTATTTTGTTTTGGGGGTTACTTCAGGGGGTTGCTTCATTTTGGTGATTTTATTTTTGGTTACTTCTTTTGGTTTTGAGATCTTGTAATTTTGAGGAGAGTTAGAGATTTAATTTATTGAATGCTTGTGGATTTTTGGAGGTTTTTGACTGTTTGGATTGGAAAAATCTTGTTGTTGAACTTTTGGAGAAAACTCTACCATGGAGAGGTAGGATCTTGGCTCTTTAAAATGTTCTTCTTTTATTTATGCATATCTGAATGCTTTGAATTTTTTTGTATGTTATTGGCTGGTTGGGTAGATTGCCCTAGGCATGGTGTAGGAGAAAACTATGGGTATCTCTTGTGGGGAGGCATAAGATTTTTGGGGAGGTATAAGTGTTATTGTGGAGGGAGTTTGGGATTGGGTTCCACCTTGTAAAACAAATAACTTGCATTTCTTTGCTCGTTATGGGGTTCCGTTAAGAGTGTGGGGAGGCATAAGAGAATGGGAGGTATAAGGGGTACATGGAAAGTCATAAGGGAATTTAGGGGTTTTGAAATTATATATATATATATATATATATATATATATATATATATATATATATATATATATATATATATATATTAGTGGGTTTATTTTAAGGTGGACGCGCATTTCCCCATTAGGAGGTATAAACAGCTTCCCCCATAGGTTTTACTCCTTTGGCTTGTGTATGATGAAGCATGAGTATTGTTTTTTATTCTTCCTGTGGTTGCAAATTGTAGTATGTAATTGAACCATGTTCTATTTGTGAAAATATTTTTTGGTGTTGTGGAAGCCTCTTTGTTGCCACGATTTGAAATAAATTTCTTATTTCTTTGTGGTTGGGGCTCGGGGGCCAATGAGGTGGACGAATGTCTCCTCTTCATTGGAATTCTTGGTTGGGTGGAGATCAGTTTCCTCTCCTCTCTATTTTTGGTTGTGATCGAAAGATATATGGTGGATCTTCTTACTTGTTGTTCTAGAGCTGAGGATGAAGACAAATTTTTACAGTTTCTCCTTGGGTTCCTTATTATGAAAATTTCCACTTCGAGTGGATGGCAGTGTAAGAATATTTGTGTTGGAAAGTTGCTGTATTTTGGAAATGGAACCAACATTCGAATGTGAAAGATGTATATTCTCTAAGTTGTATTTGATGAATGAAAGAGAAAGTTGTAAAAGAATTATTGGAGTTTAATTGAAGTTGTTTGTAGTTACCACAAATGATATGGTTTTCATTTTAAATATATGTTTGAAATACATTATGAAATCTTTGTTTGAAAACTGAAAAAATAAATTTGTATGAAGAAATATTAGATTTCTCTCTTTTTCATTCAAAATGCATGACTTGGAAGTAGAACTACATTTTGGGTTTCCACGCATTGATTGAAGTTAAGTTAAACATTGTAAAATTGGAATGGGATGGAACTAAATATTTAAAGTATGATAACAAAAATTAGATCAAATCTGGGCTTAAGTATGTTTTATTTCCCATTTGGATTCACTGTATAAAACCTGTAACTAAATATTATCAGAAAAATATGCATAGTACAATCTGCAACTGATGAAAGACAACATTGAACATTAATAATGTAAGCTTAAGGAAGATCAAAACGCTTCTTCAAATAGTTTGAATTGTCTCAAGAAAATTATGTCAGAACTTCAATTAAACAGGCAACTTAGAACAAAACTCATACGTTTTACTGTAAAAAGGGGGAAAGGACTCATGTATTGAAAACTCAATCCATTAACAATTAAACCCTACAAAATCCATCCTAAATATTTCCAAGTACAATCCTCCATGTCAGTCTTGGCATGTTGAGAAAGAAATAATGGCAGATTGAATTAACTTATGTTAAGTTATAGAAGTCCAGTTCACGTTTTTATGGTAGGAAAGACTTTTTCATCAGATTCACCCAGTTAAGTTTTTCAAAAATACAATCTTGGATGTTTCCTATGCTAAGACATGAGTTCGAGTCCCTTTCCAAAAAGTCCTCATTTTCCCAAATCCAAGCTTTCATTCTGAAAATTATGGCCATCTGAATGTTTATACTTTGATTAGTAAAATAGAAAGAGAGAAATTTTTGTAATTCGGGCGTGCGAGCCCGAAATTTAGTTAGGTAACATTTTTGTGCAAAAATCAAAAAGTCAAAAATTCACTCTGCAGCCCCACATCCTTGCCAATTTTACTTTTGTGTGAACTACTCCATTGGTTCACTGGGCCCGCACCCTTCAAACTTTACCTGTTTTGAAAAAGGGTGAAAAATCTTAAGTCTCCCCGCTTGTCACTATGGGTCTGGCACATGGCTTCTTCAGGCATTGGAAGAGGTGTGGATGATTTTAAACCTTCATCACCTTTGTAACACAATTTGGCACCAATAATTACTAAGTTGTCCCTGTCGGTCTACCTTCCTCGCTTGAAATTATTGGGCATGACACGTTGGCTGTCCCTGGGCACCGGCGAAGGTGGCAGTGGGTTTTTTTTACCTTTTTTCACGCTTTCAAATGAAAAGAGTAAAAATCCAAATTACCTCCGATGACCTCCCTTCCCACGTTGCTTTAAAATGTGTTATGTGTCCCTTGTAGCTTGGGAAATTTTTCTTCCCATGGACACGTGCAGACCCGTCCTTTGGGAAAAGTTTCTTCCTTGAGTCCCGCACGCCTGCCTTTGGGAAAACTTTCTACTCGGGGCCCTCAAGCCCACCTTTGAGTGAAAATTTTCAAATTCCCTAGGCCCACAGGCCTTCACGTTTGGGAAAATTTTCATTGTCCCATGTGCCCACAGGCCCACCTTTGGGAAAATTTTCTTCCCTAGGCCCACAGGCCCACCTTAAGGGAAAATTTTCTTCCCCAGGCTCACCGGCCTATAACTTATGAAATATTGGGAGTTAGGAGGACTTCTTTATATCTTTGAAAAGGGGAATAAATTTAATCTTCGTAATGGAGATGTTTTCATGACCCGCCTTAAGTGTGTTAAATATGTGAAAAATCAGATTTAAGTGCAAATATGAGACTGAGAGTGGGTAAGCTGGGAAATTACCCCGTTACTAACTTAACATGTTTAACTCGAAAGCATGGGTTGACCTTATAGGGGTCCACATTAGGGATGAGGAATTTTTTTTTTATCCCATGCAAATAAGAACCTTGTTTGTTGTTTAGACTAGTGCAATTAAATACCCAAGGTTTTTAGGATTCCTCTGGCCCCTTTGGTATCATCTACAAATTAGGGGAAGGAATATTTAACTATAGTGTTAATTTAGATCAGTTTATTAAATTAACACCTTAAGAGAAATTTAAATATTTTGGATTAATTACCCTCATTAATTTTGTAATGATGAATCCTAATGAATGGGTACAATTGGAAATTTCCCCTTATTAAAGTATAATGGACTTGAATCCTTATTGGTTGACAACTGTTGCTTGAAGCCTGGTAGTGGTTGTTAGGAAATAAGGGATAATGAATATGCGGAATAATCTCCTCATCAGAATGTGAAATAGTAGAAACTAATATGCAAAAATATTACAGATCTCAAACAAAATAGCAGAAATAAAATAACACAACACAAAGAGACAATATTTAACGTGGTTCACCCAATTTGGGCTACGTCCACCAAGAATCACTTGCTCAGATTTTATTAGGGAAGTCTCCACTCTCTCAATAAAATACTCAGATCCATTTGGAGATATTCTCAACAAACTCTATAGAATTCACACCTGAATTCAAAACACATCTGCAGAGACATTTTTCTTGTTCATCTATCATATGCATAATACCATATAAATAGATAACTGCTTAAGCAGTTTGTACAAAACCGTGGGTATTAAAACCATGGGCAAAACCCGTCCCATAAACCTATGGGTCAAAAATATCACCCATATGAGAAAAGCATGTTTCTCAATATGTCACATATGAATCATGAAAAGTGTACAGTACTCTTAGTGATACCTTCTTCAAGCAACTGTTCACACATGAAAACAGGCTCCATAACCTAACAATGGTCACACTTTTCAAAGAAGAAAAAAGTATTCCATAATTTTTTTCTATCTAAACCTAGGTGGTTTTTCGCACTTCAGAGTGGTCATTTTAGCTGGGCGATACACTTGGTATCCAGAGCTGTGGGTTCAAATCTTGGACCCTTGGGCACACTAGAAAACTTGAGACATGAACACTAAACCTAGTGCAATATTAAACCTAACACACTTTAAAATCTAGAAAACAACTTTGTTTCAAATTTGCATATTTCAGTAAACATGGAAAAATTGAATAAAACATAAGATAATGAACTAACTCTCACTTGGGTATGTGCAGGAGGTGCAGACAAGATGAGGGTTCCTTTCACATAGATCTAGACTTGGCACCACCAGATCATGTTGTAGCAGCCATCCTACCTCAAATTTTATAGACACTTTAGGTTGTTAATGCCACTCTACGTGGAGGGTCCGTAGGAGGACGATCAACTAGACATGATAGGGAGCCATCCATTGATGCCCATGTATCTCCTTGACATAGCGAGGAGAATAGAGTAAATAAATCCCACGTGAAATCAGGAAAGAGTAGAGTCACCGTAGAGGGGACAAGTGAGACCATGGATTTCTGGACACAGGGATAGGTCTCAGAGCCCTAGGCTTTGGAGATGAACATGCAGAGAGGTCTAGAGGTCGCTAAACTATAGCTGTAAACGATATTAAGGAGATCCTAAAGTTATGACCATCTCATTATTCTAGTGACATAGGTCGAAGTTTAGGTAGAGGCTTGGTTGGTGAGCTTGAGCGAGTGCTTCAAGCTCTACGCTTATTCTAGCAACATGAACAGCTCTTGTTGCATTCCATATTTTGAGGGATGTAACTGGTGTCTAGTTGAATACCAAGGAGTAGAAAATCCATGTTGATTCAAAGATGGTTACCTGGGAGCTCTTTGAGGAGTAGTTTCAGAGATCAGGTACTTATCTCGGAGGTTCATTTAGCAAAGGATAGATCAGTTTCATGAAAATTCGACGGGTCATTTATGACTAGTAACGGAGTACAAGAGTCAATTTCTAGACCTACTCCAGTATGTTGACTATATGAAAGATGAGAAGGTATGGATCCACATAGTTCATATGGGGCCTAAATGTAGACATTGGGTGGTGCGGTGCATATCCATTGCCCGCAGACATTAACTAAGGCCGTCAATAAGGCCTATATAATAGAGGATACTCAGTGAAAGACACAGCAGGCTAGAAACCAAGTCTAGAGCCACATCTAAGTAGATGTAGGACAAAAAATTAAGGGGGTCATCTCCTCCTACTCCTCGTGGTGGACATGGTTTAGCACAGTCATCTTTTAGACCATAACAGTAGTAGTAGTATTAGTCTCGCCTACCGTACAAACCTCCACAAAGATTCGATGATTCACCGAGAGGTTGGAGTATGGGACCTCCTCCTAGGGGTCCCATTATGACACAAGATGCACCGAGAGCTAAGTCAATAGGTAGCTCATCAGCAGAGACCTTAGTCAGTATCATAGCCGTATCATCAAGATCCACAACAAAGACCCCCAAAGTACCGAGTTGGACCTACTACTCATGGGAGAGGATCAAGCGGTTGTTTTGGTTGTGGTGTTGCTGGAAATTTTTGGAGAGACTGCCCACATAACCCTAGTAACAAGGGTAAGATGAAAATCTCAGAGCCTATTGTTGGTGACATGGGGCGTGGTCATCGGATCTATATAGTGGTCAAGAACTGCCAGGCTAAGCATCAATGTACCATGATATAGATCACAGGTAGCATTGGTGGTGTTCCTACCTCCATTCTATTTGATTTTGGTTCTTCTAATTCTTTTATTGTACCATCTTTAGTAAAGTGATGTAAGATGGTGGAAGTTAGGAAGGGTCTTAGTTGGGACATCAAGATGGCTTTGGGAGCCAATATTTTTGAAGATTCCTTAGTTAAGGAATGCGTAGTGGTATTGGGAAACCCTTCACCACTACCTCGAATCTTCGTATCCTTCTGTTGGGTTTGTATGGAGTCATTTTGGGCATGGACTAGTTGTCTGCACACAGGGCCAAAGTGGATTGTTACCATAAGATTATACCTTATATAGATCATCTAGGAGTTAAGTCAGTGATAATAGGGTTTAGGAGATCCATTTCCATAAGCACCATCTCCACCATGCAACTTAAGAGGTGTGTGCGACGGGGTTGTCAAATGTATGTTGTCACAGTTAGTGATACATCGGAGGATGAATCTAGTGGACCATTTCTTGATGACCATCCCATCCTAAGAGAGTTTTCTTATGTCTTTCCAATGGATCTACCGGGGTTACCACCCCCATGTGAGATATATTTTCACATAGATTTGGTTCCGAGAGAAGATCCTATCTCACAATAACCTTATTGGATGACCATCGTTGAGTTCTGTGAGCTCAAGTTGCAGCTAGAGGGTCTTTTAGAGAAAGGCTTAATCCATCCTTGTGTATTTCCTTGTGCTACACTGGTGATATTGTGAAGAAGAAGGATAGGTCTCTGTGGTTGTGTATTGATTACCGCCAGCTGAACAAAGTAACGATAAAAAAATGTTATCCCCTTCCGCGCATTGATGATTTGTTTGATCAGATGAAGGGGGCCACATTTTTCTCTAAGATAGACCTTAAGTCAGGTTATCATTAGCTGAGGATTATGAAGGCATACATTCATAAGACCACCTTCCATATGAGATATGGCCAATACAAGTTCTCTATGGCACCTTTTGGTTTGAAAAATGCCCCCGCAGTGTTTATGAGCCTGAAGAATGGGGTATTGAGGACATTCCTGGATCGCTTCATGCTCATCTTCCTTGATGATATTTTGATTTACTCACGTGTGCGTGAGGAGCATGAGGGGAAAATTTTCTAGTTTCTTCGGTGTCTTCATGAGCAACAGCTTTATGGGAACCTAGAGAAGTGTGTGTCCTTTCAGATAGAGGTGTAGTATTTGGGCCACATAATTTTTGGGGAAGGTATCACAGTCAATCCTTCCAATATTTGAGCTATTATGGAATGGCCAAAACCCACTAGTGTGATAGAGGTGCACAACATCATGGGTTTAGAAGGTTATTATAGGATATTTGTTCAGGACTTCTCTCGGGTTACGCACCCCATCACTTCCCTTCAACGAAAAGGGAAGAAGTTTGTATCGTCAAATAGATGTAAACAGGATTTTAAGACACTGAAGGAATACCTGATGATAGTGCCTATTCTTATGGTGCCAGATGCACAGGGTGTTTTTTTCGTATGCACGGATGCTTCTTTGGCAACAGTTGGAGGAGTGTTGATGTAGGATGAGAGAGTAGTTACTTTTGAGTCTCGCAAACTCAAGGATTATGAGATCAATTATCCGACTCATGCTCTTGAGCTTGTGTACATTGTGCACATCTAGGTTCGATGGAGAAACTTCCTTCTTGGCTGGAGATTCACACTCAAGAGTGATCACTTGAGTCTTTGTGACCTTTTCACGCAGCTCAATCTCAACACTTGTCAGTAGCGTTGTATGGAGTTGCAAGTTGTGAGTATGATATGTTGATAGAGCATGAGAAAGGGAAGGAGAATGTGGTTGTAGATTCTCTTAGTAGGAGGAGACATGTGGTTACGGCCACTACATTGAGCATAGATTTGTAGAGCCAGATTCTATAGCAGCTTTCTCACAATGGCTTCTACATTGCAGCTAGAGAAAAGATCAAGTCTCAGTGACCCCTTGAGGGGAATATTGATGGGTTTTCTTTAGATTTAGATGGCCTTCTCAAGAACAAAGGTCAGATTTATGTTCCTAGAGATAGAGGCTTGAGATAGGAAATTCTGATAGAGGCACATCGTGTGCCCTATTCAACCCATCTTGGGGTGAAGAAGATGCAAGTGACTTTGAGACAATTGTATCATTGGAGGGGAATTTATAGAGACATGGATCAGTTAATGTCATGCTATTTAGAGTGTTAGAAAGTGAAGGCTAGGCATCAACATCCATTTGGCCTTCTCTTTCTGCATGTTATACCAAAATTAAAATGGGACACCATTTCCATGGACTTCATTATTGGGCTACCGATGTCAATATACCACCACGACACCATCATGGTCACGATGAATAAATTCATGAAAGTGGATCATTTTTGAAGACCACCTATACAGTCAGTCAGTGGAACGAGTATATCTAGATGATATTTTCAGATTGCACGAGATTCTGCATAAGATCATTTGTGACCACAATCCTCTGTATACTTCCCACTTTTGGGCTACCATGTAACATGCCTTCAGAATGAAGATCAATTACAGCATGATGTATCACCCTGAGACAGATGGAAAAACTGAGCAGGTGAATCAAATATTGGAGGACATTCTTAGGATGTATGTTATGGACCACCAGTCGAGATGGGAGGAGTATTTATACTTGGTGGAGATTGCCTAGAATAATAGTTTTTCAGAGTTCAATAGGCATGGATCCTTTTTAGGCTTTGTATGGTATAGAGTGCATGACACCTCTTAGTTGGGACAAGTTAGAGGATAGGGTTTCTCTTGGACAAGCTTTACTACAGGACATGGAGGATCAGGTGGTTATAATCAGACAGAGACTGTAGGAGGCACAGGATAGGCAGGCAAAGTATGTAGATCAGCATAGGACCAACCATAATTTTGATGTTGGCATGAAGGTTTTCCTTCATGTCAGGTCACATAAGAGCCCTATCCATTACAGAAAAGGTTCTAAGTTATCTCCTAGATTCATAGGCCCCTTTAAGATCTTGGAGTGTATTGGTTCTTTGTCCTATTGTCTAGCTTTGCCACCTAGCTTGTCTTGCATCCATGGTGTGTTTCATGTTTCAATACTTAGGAGATATGTTGTAGACCCTTCTCATGTGATAGATTGGAACTCATTGCAGGTGTAAGATCAAGGGTAGGTGATGGTGGAGCTTGTTCACATTATAGAGAACAGGACCCTAGGCCTTCAAGGTAGAGAGATTAACAAGGTTCACATGCAATGGGACAGATATGACGAGACTACATCTACATGGGAGGATGCTACTTTACTACGAGTTGAATTTCCCCACCTATTCCAGTGACTTCCAGGAGGAAGTCAAGTCCAAGGGGAGGGGGATGTAGTGCCCACTTCCCTTCGACACCTTTTGATATTGATTATGACACTGTTGACTATACTTATGGACATTACTGTAGCCTTTGAGTTGGTATGATGTTAGACATTAGAAATCATGGACTGTGGTTGATTTGGATTCATATATGATGCATGTGGATTATTAGAGACATTTTATATTAATGTTGATACACTGCTTGGTATGGTTAGATATATATATGTTCTTTGCACCTGTGATATTTTGTCATATAGAGTAAACATAGAAAATGGAACTAATATTGTGATCATATCATTATGGATGGAATTGTAAAGGAGATTGTTGCTTTCTTGGATGATATTTCGATTCATATATAGATGATTTGGAGTTATATTTTGTATTTATTTTTGATGTTTTGATGCGTCCACGAGACTGAAGGAGGTATTTATTTTTTGCAGGTAAAAATTTCACACCAAACATCGGGGGATTGGAGGCCAACCACATTGGAATTCTAGATGAATTTAGCAAGGGTCACCATGGCAATGTGTATTTGTTTGTATGTTTGGTTGGTTATTCTTAGGGGTTCCCATGGTGGGGTCACCTTTAAATGTGACCAAGGGGTTACGTGTATTCTTTTATTGTGTTCCCTTTTATTTAATCCGTGTATGTGATTATTTGGTGATGTATTTTCCCTTTATTATTTATTAACATTGTGCCTAGATTAGTGAGTATTCATGTTGTGAAATTAATTAAAATGGGATAAAAAAGAATGAATTGATTAGAGCTGATGGCTCTTGGATTATGTGTTGAAAGTAATGTGTAAGTAACTTTGAGTGTGAAACACTCCACCTTCCTCTTGAAAGTAGGATCTGTCCTTAGGGGCTGATTTTGGAGGCTTGTGGGACAAGTTAAACTTGTCCCACACCTCTTAAATTTTCACATCAACCCTACCTATGGGTTGGGGAGTCAAATTAGGCCTTATTATGTATTTTTGGGAAGACATGTTGTAATTTTTAATTGCACCTTCGTACATAAAATTTATTTTGGTCCTTGGGGTGTGGACTTGGTTTGTGTGTGTAAGTAAAATGTCATTTATTCACCCACCTTTTTAATTGTGCTTTGGAGTTTGAAGTTGACTTGTGAGGTGGAGTTGAGGATGTGTGATGTGGAATCCTACATGGACCCACCTCATCCTCCTCTCTCCCTCTTCTATTTATTCGAATTCCTTGGCTTGTTTTGGGGTTACTTCATTTTCATTTTGGTGATTTCATTTTGGTTACTTCTTTTGGTTTTGAGCTTTTGTAATTTTGAGAAGAGAGTTAGAGATTTTTGTTGAATGCTTGTTGGATTGCTAGAGCTTTTGGATTTTAGGATTGGAAAAATATTCTTGTTGAACTTTTGGAGCAAACTCTACCATGGAGAGCTAGGAGCTTGGCTCTTTAAAATGTTCTTCTTTTATTTATGCATATGTGAATGCTTTGAATATTTTGGTACGTTGTTGGATGGTTGGGTAGATTGCCTAGTTATGGTGTAGGAGAAGACTATGGGGATCTCTTATGGAGAGGGATAAGAGTTTTTGGGGAGGTATAAGTGTTATTGTGGAGGGAGTTTGGGATTGGGTTCCACCTTGTAAAAGAAAATAGCTTGTATTTATTTACTCGTTATGGGGTGCCATAAAAGTGTGGGGCGGCATAAGAGAATGAGAGGTATAAGGGGTACTTGGGGGAGGCGTAAGGGCGTGTAGGAGTTTTGAAATGATATATGTATATATATATATATATATATATATATATATATATGTAGTGTGTGTGTGTGTGGTTTATTTTAAGGTAGACACCCATTTCCCCATTGGGAGGTATAAGAAGCTTCCAACATAGGTATTTCTCCTTTGGCTTGTGCATGATGAAGCCTGAGTATTGTTTGTTGTTCTTCCCATGGTTGCAAACTGCAGTATGTGTATTGACTATGTTCTGTTTGTGAAAACTGTTTTTGTGTTGTGGAAGCCTATTTGTTTCCATGAGTTGAAATAATTTTCTTATTGCTTTGTGGTTGGGGCTCGGTGCCAATGAGGTGGACAAATTCTCCTCTTCATTAGAATTCTTGGTTGGGAGGATAGCGTTCCCTTTCCTCTATTTTTTTGTTGTGATCAAAAGATATATGGTGGATCTTCTTATTACTGATCTGGTGCTGAGAATGAAGAAAAAATTCACAGTCCCCTTGGGGTTTCCTTGTTTTAAAAACTTCCCACTTCAAGTGCATGGCATTTTAATATTATTGTGGTGAAAATTTGCTCTGTTTTAGAAATGGAATCTACATTCGAATGGGAAATATGTATATTCTGTAAGTTGTATTTGATGAGTGAAAAAGGAAGTTGTAAAAGAATTATTGGATTTCAATAAAAGTTTTTTTAATTACAAAAAATGGTATGGTTTTCATTTGAAATATGTGTTTGAAATATATTGTGAAATCTCTATTTGAAGATGGAAAAAGAAATACGTATGAAGAAATATTACATTTCTCTGTTTCATTTGAAATGCACTGATTTGAAACCTATAACTACATTTTGGGTTTTCATGTATTGATTGAAAAAATTAATTTTTTACAGAATCAGATTTGCATGATTTAAAGATAAGAGGATAAAACAAGTAGATCCATTCAAGTTTAAGTATGGATTCACTATAAAACTACAAATATTTATCAGATAAAAATGTACTAAGTACTCTAGGGAACTTGAAAGATATGAAATAATAATGTAAAATAAGGAAGATCAAAATGCTTTTCAAATAGTTGAATGCCTCAAGTTTATTGAACTTCAATTAATCAGACTTAGACCAAGACTTAATTTTGTATTGAAAAGGGGGGAAACTTGTTTTAAAACTCAATCCATCAATTAAACCTTGTAAAATCCATCCAAATCTTTCCAAGTGAAATCCTCTATGTCGGTTTGGCATGTTGAGGAAGAAATAATGGCAGATTGAATTAACTCTGTTAAGTTAAGAAGTTTAATTCACATTTTAATGGCAGGAAAGA
Source organism: Taxus chinensis (assembly GCA_019776745.2). NCBI lineage: Eukaryota > Viridiplantae > Streptophyta > Pinopsida > Cupressales > Taxaceae > Taxus > Taxus chinensis. The sequence goes on along the minus strand of CM034155.1, from coordinate 186,245,800 downwards.
AATTTTCTTAAAATTCACCCACTTAATGTTTGTCATATGGAAGAATTTTGATGGTTCTCTATTCCAAAGAGGAATTCAGAGCCCTTTTCAAAAAGTCCTCATTTGCCCAAATCTCAAGCTTCCAATCAAAGGTTATGGCCTTTTGAATTTTTTACTTCGCTTAGTTTGAAAAAAAATAAGAGGGAAATTTTTGTGAATCAGACCCGTGGGCCCTAAAATTACTTAGGGCACTTTTTGCAAAAAAAAAAAAAGTCACAAATTCCTCCATAGCCTTGCAGCCCCGTACCAATTCACTTTTGGAAAAAAAATGCCTTCACGGGACCGCTTCTTCAAACTTCATTTTTTTCAAAAAGGGAAAAAAATCTTAAGTCTCCTCGTCAGTCTGCCTCCCCGTCTTTCATTGTGGGTCTTACACATGGCACCTTTAGGCGTCTGCAGAGGCGCGGATGGTATTAGACCTTATCTGCCTTTGGAAAAAGATTGGCAAAATTCCTAATTTTCCCCGCCAACCCGCCTTCTCGCAGGTCACAGTTGGACTTACACATGGCTTCACTTGGCGTCGGCGGACGCATGGGTTATTTTTTTTACCTTCGCGATTTTAACAAAAAAGACATTATTTCTAAGTTTTCCCTGATGATCCATTTTTTCCACTTGATGTTTCTGGTAGGACACATGGCGTCCCTAGGCGTTGGCAGAGGCAGGGGGGATTTTGAACCTTTTTTCCCTTTCAAACAAAAAGAGTCAAAATACAAATTACCTCCGACAACCCGCCTTCCCGCATTAGCTTTAAAATGTGCCAACGTGTCCCTTTTGGCTTGGGAAAATTTTTGTCCCCACCTGGCCCTAGCCCATCGGCCCGTCTTTACAAAAAATTTTCTTCCCCAGGCTCCACCTTTGGGAAAAATTTTGTCCCCTAGCCTACTGGCCCACCTTTTGGGAAAATTTCCTTCCCGAGGCCCCACACGCTCGCCTTTGGAAAAATTTTCCTCACGAGGCCCACCAACCTATAACTTAAGAAATATGAGGAGTTAGGAGGACTTCTTTATATCATTGGAAAGGGGAAGAAATTTCCTATCTAATGGAAATGTTTTCAAGAAACTTTAAGTGTGTTAATTATGTGAAAAATGAGGTTGAAGTGAAAAGATGAGTCCTGAGAGTGGGTAAGTGGGAAATTACCCCTTTTTAACTTACATGTTTAATTATAAAGCATGGGTTGACCTTTTTAAGGGTCACATTAGGGGATAAGGGAATGTTCTCCTATCCCATGCATATAGGAACCTTGTTTATTGTTAAGACCTAGTGAATTAAATTCGCAAGGTATTTAATTCCTTTGGCCCTTTGACCCTCTAAAATTGATTAAGGAATATTAAACTATAATGTTAATTTAATTACTTATTAAGTTTAACTTCTAGAGAAATTTAACAATATTGTATCAATCAAACTCATTAATTTTGTAATGTGGGTCTAATGTTGTGTTATGAAGGGAAATTTTCTTTTATTAAGTTATAACTGACTTTGAATCCTTGCTTTGACAAATGTTGCTTGAAGCCTGGTAGTGGTCACGCTTTTCAAAAAAAAAAAATCCATAATTTTTCTATTTAAACCTATGTTGTTCTTAGGTCTCGAGTGGTCGTATTATCGGGCGTTACAATGAGGATTGGACGGTGGTGGAAAAGAAGAAGAAAAGACATCAATAAACTAAAATACACCAATGTCTTAGGTAAGGTTTGATTCTTGTCTTGTCTTTAGTTTTTAACACTCATATCTTGGCTGGTGGCGTCTAGTTTTTGGTCAATTTCTTTTTTCGTGCAAGTTGTTGTTTGGATGTGGAGTTGTTATTTGTTGGTTATTTCCATTGGGAAATTTAACTATAATTGTTTTGGTGCTTCATTGTACATCTAGTTTTTTAGACCTACTCTTTTTATGCTTCTTTGTTGTATCTTGGTTTTGGCCCTCTTTTTGTACTGGGGAGTGGTTTAAACAACCATTTAACCTTAATCAAAAAATAAAACTAATAACAATCAAGAAAAATTCAAAATTAGAAATGGAATTGAAAAAATTATTAAAATGGAATATTAATAAAAGTTAAAAATTAAAATCTATAAAAAATTAACAATTCTAAAACAAATTAAAAATTGATAAAAATAGAAATTAAATTTTTTAAAAATTATAGAAAAGTTAAAAACATTAAAATAAACGAAAAATTAAAAAATAAAACAAAATAAAATTAATGGAATTATTTATTTATTAAAAAATTTGATTAAAAAATTAAACCTAAAATTATTAAAATCTAAAAAATTGATAAAATAAATTATTTAATTAATATTAAAATTTAAAAATTAATAAAATTAAAAAAATTACAAATTAAAGCCCAAATTCAAAAATAAATAAATAAGAATAAAGAATTCCAATTAATAAATATGAAAAATTTAAAGTCTAATAAAAATAAAACTTTGTAGAAATAAGAATAAAAATAAAACTTTGTGATAAAAATAAAAGATTACATCAAATTAAAAAATTAAAAATGAATTAAAATTGCAAATCAAAAATATAAAGAAAATTTAATACCGCTAAAAATTAGTTTACAATTTATAAAACTTTAAAATTTTTTTAAAAAAAAAACACAATTTTTTAAAAGATTTAATTTGAAAAAAAATAATCATAATTATCAATCTTTATAAATAATAATAATAAAAAATTAAATTAAAAACTAAAAATTAATTATAATTATTTAAAAATAAATTAATAATAATTTAAAAACTAATTAAAAACTTAAAAGTTAACGAATATTAAAAATTAATATCCATAAAATTAAAAAATGAATAAATCTTAAAACTTAAAATCCGTAAAATTAAAAAATTATAAAGAAATTAAAACAAAAAATAAAAAATATTAAATATTAAAAATTCATAAAATATAAAAAACATTGATAGTGTTTGCGCATGAAACTGTATGCATCTTTGTAAGACCTATGGACAAAAAAATATGCATCTTCTAAGACTTATCTCAAAGTTATCTTTGGAATATAATTTAAAATAGCAACGAATATTCAAGAATGGCACATAAAACTTTAAAAAAAAAAACTCTATAGAAACAATACATACACATATGAATATATTTTACCACAATTAAACAATACGTACAAAGAAATACAAAATGTTAAAATTCTAATCACATCTTTGAATCTCATCTCTTTATCTCAAGCGCCCAAATTTCTTAACCTCTTTTATTTTATTTTCCCTGTTCAGAATATCGTTTTTATGTCTCGGATTTGGAATGTCAATTCCAATTTTTATTAGTTTTTTTTGGATTTAAAATTGCACTGCAACTTCCATGGTGTCATAAATTATGTTGAATCCCCTAGAATGTGTTTTTTCATCTTAAACTTAAAAAAGAAAATATTCCTTAGATCAGGTACTTCAAATAATTGCTTTATTTATTTCATTGCAACTTAGATTTGGCCTGTTATGGTGAACAACATGGACAATGAACTGTTTGCTACAAAATTCTTCCTCATGCACTAAATGTTCTTATGGATAACATCCATGCAGAAGTCTTGGGAGATATTGGTACATTTGATTGAATTTGATTCTTTATTCAGGAAACAGATGACTGCATAAAAAATAAAACAAATTCATGAGGAGAGTGTAAAATATCTCTTCATACATGTCTACGGGGGGGGATTCTCCTATATACAAATGATATATATTTTGTATCCCGTCTTATGAGGCACACAAAATGTGATAAAATTGTAAACCTAAAAATCACTAACATATAAACTACTTAATAAATATAAGAATATACATATGGTAGTAGCACACAAAGCTACCACTGATCTTTTCTCGCTCCATTTGTGGTCTTGTCTCTTCAATACTTTAAATTACCAAACTAGAAGACATTTGTAAGAGAATATTAAAAATCACAATACTTATGTAAAAAATGAATAGATTAATCTTGACAATTAATCCATCTAAGGAGAGCATTAACAGTTTTTAAATTTAACTCTATCTATAAGAATTGATAACCCTCACATGATATTTATATCAAGTTTTCCAGCCCTTAGGATCAGCGACAATCCTAGAAAATTGTTAGTGATTAAAGAAATTTCCAGTGATTCATCTCCTATTTGTAAAACACCATTATGTGATGTCCAAAACTTTTCAAAATCCATGTTTTGATCATAATGTAGGATTTATTGATTTGAATATAAACCTGTGGATAGAAAATATAGAGTTAAAGTATCCAATGACCATAATTTGGTAGAATTATGTAAAAAAAAAATATATTTTCATATATAGAACTGATATTTTAGGATGAGTGTGCAATGGGAAATATAGCAGATACTATATTTGTTGCATATTATTCTTTTTCTATACATAATTTTAGTTCACATGGTTCACAGTTGTGAATATATAGTGCATTCCAATGCTTTGTCTAATGTTTAAATTTATTTGTAGTTAATGTAAAAAGATTGTCATGGTTCCACAAGTTATGATATTGTTATTGAAATTTCTATTATGGAAATTAGTATATGGTTCATAATTATTACTCTTTTTCTATTCACAAAATTTTGAATTATAGCATCATGGAGGAGATGGTTCAATCCATTCTACAACCTTTATTTTTATTCGAATCTAAATTTGTAAGTGAACTTAGAAGATCACATCAAAGAAAGAAAAATACCGTTGAAGTTCATGATAATTATGAAATTGCTAAATACCAAACATTTCAAATAAGAAAAATGTAAGAATGGATGCCTTGGTTAAATATTGTGCATGAATAATATGAGTTGTGAACTCCATGTATCAATTAAAGCTCCCACAATAGATCTTCTAGATTAAAAAACTGCAGTTCATAATTCTATGTGAAATGTTTTACAAAGTAAAGTTGCATAGCAAGTGTTTTACAAAATGTCTATGTGAAAAACTATCTCTTGGACTAAAATTTGTATGTGATATAAGCTCACGAAGTGTTTTACCAAATGTCTATACTATCTCTGGACTAAAATTTCTATGTGATATAAGATATATTTTGCATCAAAAATTTCTTTGAATTATATATCCATGCGGGGAATTCCTTCGTTTCAATGATTTATAAATATGGAACCATATATGCTTCTTAACATGTGTGAAATTTTGAAACCATATGTGATCTATTCAAGGATATGCACAACAGTGGTCATGTTACGTGGCCTTAAAATTAATTAACATGTTGAAAATAGCCCACTTTTGGATGATAATAAAGCCACTTTATATTTAAATACTATGTAAACATCATTATTATAGAGGAAGAACAATTAAATTAAAAAAATGTATGAAACCATACAATCAAACATGAAACATCACCGAAGTTGCTCTAGAAATTTAAAACCATCTTAAATTTAAGAAATTGAAAAATATGTTCCAAAGGAAAAACCATCGAAATAGCTATGAAATTAAGTCAATTGTAATGCCCACTCCTCTTCAACAGTGATTGAACGGTGTTATCAATTCCAAATTGATTGTAATCTTTCAAATTGAAACCTTGCTGATGTACTCTAGTTAGCATACAAATCAAATGTGTGCCCACATCATGATTACTATTCTATTTTGGTTTTATTTTGATTGTATGTCACACTGTGAACCTTTTTTCAGCATTTAAAGATAATACATACTAGCTAGAATGGATGCATTGTCATAAATTGATTGTGATAGCATTATTGTTCGATATTGTTTTGTTGTATTTAATTTATCTCCGTGATGGACGCATAAACACTATTGAACATTATTACCGGTAGATATTGATACACGAAAAAAATTAACTCATTATTGATATAGGTGAAATTGAAATATACATTATATGTAATTGAACTGATTAAACATTGATAAAAACCTAGCAGGGAAGACAATGATGTGTTATCAGCTTAGATAAATATTGATATTTTGAATTTTCTTCATATTGATTTTATTATGATGTTCAAATTTATTTCGTAATTTCTTTGATATTGAAGAAATAGTGGAATTGGAAATATGTGTGAAATTGTGAATGAGTGATAACATTTTAGATGATGTTGATTTTGTGATACGATGATGTTTACTGATAGTTATTCATATATTTTTATCATTGATGCATTTGATATGGCCATCAGGCTGAAGGAGGTATTGTTTGATTTTACAGGTAATTATATCGCAAACAACAAGGGGGATAAGAGACCAACAATGAAGGAATTTGAGGTATTAGCAACAGGTCACCATGGTAACTCATGTAATTGTATGTTGTGTGTTGTTACTAGATTCTTATGAGGTCCCCATTGGGGGGGTTACCTCAAAAGTGACCTTGGGTAATTTTGTTGTTTTCCCTTTTTATTTTATTTATTATTGAGTATTTGAATTATTTTAGTTTTGTGAGTCACTTTTATTAGTGTTAGCTAAAATGCTCCATTTAAGTTTATTAAACTTGATTAATTAGTGTAATCTGAGATGTGACCAAATGGGGGGTAATTAATGTGAGTAGGTAGTTCTTGGTTTGTGTTGGATTTGAAAAAAATTAATTAAAAATTAATTATTTGTGAGTGCTGCGCACTCAACCTTACATGAAAATTTCGGATTTTGAGTTTCAAGCCATTTTTGGAGGCTTGTGGGACAAGTTAAGCTTGTCCCACACCACTTAAAGTCACCCACCCACTATGCCTATGATGTGAGGGGATTATTTTAGGACTTTTTGTGTGTTTTAATGGAGAAAAAGAGAAATTAATTGCACTTTTCTTACAAGAGTCTTTAATTGTGTCGTTTAGGGGTGTGGGTTTGGGGTTTGAGTGTGTAAAAGGGTTGTCATTCTCTCAACCACCAATTTATTGTGCTTTGGAGATTGGGTTTGACCATGTGAGGTGGAGTGGAGGAGAAATGATCTGACATCCTACATGGAGCCAAGTCACCTCTTCCTCCTCTCTTTTCTATAAATATTAATATTTCTTGGGTGATTTTGGGGGTTACTTGTATTTTATTTTTTGGACTCTTTCTTTTGGAGGAGAACTTGATTTTGGAGTTCTTGTTGGAGTTGGAGATAGCTTGTGATTTCTTGGACTTGAAAATGTTGGAATCTTGCTTGTGTATTGGAAACTCTTGCAATGGAAAGGTATATCTTCACCCTTGTTTTCCTTTGTTATTTTGTTGTGCTCATGTATGTAAATGATGATTGTTGTATGCTTATGGTTGTGGGGAATAGAATGGTTTTTAGGTTGTGGGAGAAAATGGAAATGAGGATAACTTATAGGGAGGCATAAGAGTGTTATTGGGTATCTTATGAGGGAGTTGGGTTGGGATGTTCCACCTCATTAATAAGTAAGATTGGAGCTTATCTTGTTTATTTCTTTGATGGAGGCATAAGAGTTGTGTTTTCTTGGAGGGAGGCATAATACTTTTGTTGGGTATTGTGATGGAGTTCTTAGAGGCTCAAAGGTGGACACCCAAACCATTGGGAGGCATAAGAAGAATCCCCATGTTCCTTTATCCTTCTTGGCTTGTGTATTAAGCCTTTGTACTTGGGATCTTCCATGGTTTTAGTGATCTTGTTATTGTGTATATTGTGTTATGTGTATTGTTTGAATGTCATTGTGGAAGGCATGTAGAGTTGCCAATGGTTGTTTAATACCCCTCATTGTTTCCTTGTTGGGTCTCGGGAGCTAATGAGGAAGAAGGACTCTCTCCCTCATTGAATATTTGGTTGCGTGGAGAGTGTTGCCTACTACCCCAATTTTGTTGTGTGCTTGATTTTTGATGAAGATGGCAGAGTTCAAGTGAAGATTGGTCTTGGTAGCACTTGAAGAAAATGAAGGGAGATTCCCCCTTGTAAAATTTTTGTCATGTTGTTTCATCTCAAAAAGGAAGGCTTGTAAACTTGAATTTTAAAAGAAAAGTTCTTGAATATTCTACATATAAAATTTGTGTTGATGGCCTTTGTTGTATATGAAAGTGGAGAGCTTGAAATTTATTCTTTTGCATTTGTTATAAAGAGAGCCTATCATATTGTAAGAATGTATCAAGTTCTTAGGAAAAGATTGCATTGTTATATAACCATAGTTGTAATATTCTAAAATATGGAAAGAAGAACTTGAAAGTTGTAATCAAATGGAAAATGTATTTCTTTTTTAAAACTGAAAATAAAATTTATACTTACTTGTATTCCTTTAAGTGAAATGATTGAGTTAGAATGAGAAAAGTATGTAAGTGATTCCTAGTTGTACTTATTTAAGTAAATGTCATTTATCCTATGGTGGAGGAAGGAAGTAGTTTATTGCATTTATTGAAAAAGTGAGCATGTTGAAGAAACAAAAACTTTAGTCATCTCATATTAAAATATAAGAAATAAGGGAATCGACATTTAGTGATTTAAAATTTGAATGTATTTTCTTCATTAGTTGTTTTAGTTTGAACAAGAAACTTTGATAGATATCTCAAATTTACATTAAAATGGATAGGTAGGAATTTATAAATCATCTTTCTAATATTCAAAAGCCCTAATTAAATGACCTTAAATGAATATTTAAACCCTTTTTTTGTATACAATGTGTAATGTTAATGTACATTTACATATATATAATTATATAAATTTATATATTTATAATTATAAATTATTATAAAAATATTTATATTATGGAATATATATGTTTGTATTAGTTTAAAAAAAAAAGAACTATTATAATGCTGAAATTTTTAATCGAATGGCTAAATCCTGTGCGCGGACTGCATTTTTGTTTTGTTTATTAGTTTGGGGATGGGGGGCAGGGGAGGTTGGAGACTTCGCCCCCCACCCCATATTATTTGGGATGGGGGTGGGTTCAGCGACCTCCCCCCCCACTAATTTAAAACCATACCATTTTAAATGCGATCAACCATTTAACTTATATGCGGGCTGTGTATTATCTAACCTGTGGTTATTCAAAACTCTGAGATTAAGTTTATGCATGGCCACTTCATAATATGTGTGCGTGTGTATGTGTGTGTGTATTTATATAAAATAAATGTGTAGGGTTTCTGGTTACTACCCAAATGGGTATATACACACTGTTTATACATTTAACCTACAAGTAAAATACCATATAAAAAACAACAAATATTCAAGGGAGATCGATACCCACAAAGGAAATGGGTAGATCTTGGTGTTAAGCATAAAAATATTAACAAAAATGAAGCTTCCAACCCTCTCTAATGGCCTCCATGGCTTCACTTTATTCTCCTCCTCCAAACCTTCAAACAAAATTGAGCAAATGAATGAGAGATTAGGGTAGATGGGAATTAAAAAATATATATATGGATTTTTAGGGCAATCCAAATCTAAGGGCCATGATAGATTCAATCCAATGGCCCAGATTTAACCTTACACCACTTAAGTGGGGAGTATTTTTGTGGGAATGAAAACTTAATTATCTTGCATGGGTAATGGGGTGAATGGGGCCTAGTGGGGTTAGACCAAGTTGTGCACCCTTGCCCTTTTGGAATAATAAATCAACTTTTTTGTGCATGGTTTTTAACTATAGGATTATTAGTCTTATCTAATTAAATTTGGAATTTATTTAGGGGTCATTAATTAAATAACTTTGAGGAGATTATTGGGGCTAAATATTGAAGATTAAAGATGAACAATATTTAAATAAAATATTGCGACTTAATAAGAGAAATTAAAACGTAATATTAATTTAGGAGTTGGGTCAATATTATCTATTGATTAATTATATTCTGACCGTCATGTTATTGTGTAAAATTTTAAAATCGGGATTTAATTAAATCTTGGCTAATGCCTTACCCCTTTAAAAAAATTATTCCATAATTTTCCTCAATTAATTATTGGGTTCTATCGTGGGATTGTGTGGGAAAAATGTGGGTGTTACACTCTATCCTCTAACCTTCCCCAAATCAAAGGAGTCCTACACTCTCTACCATATAATGCCTGAAATGGTGTTATGCCGATGGAACTCTGAAAATTGTTGTCATAAGAAAACTCAACTAGATATAGGTACTCCTCCCACAATGACTGATGATCCGTGACATACATATGAAACATATCCTCTAATATCTTGTTCACCTGCTCAGTGTGTCCTCTAATACATTGTATTGACATTGGTATTTTTCCTGAGAGCAACTTACATAATGGTCCAAATGTGTGAAGTGTACAATGGATCGTGGTCACAAATGATCTTCCATAGAATCTTGTGAAACCTCACTATCTCATCCAAAAATACTCATGCCACTGCACTAGCTGTATATATAATAGGTGGTCTTTACCGGAGAAAAATGAGCCACTTTTTTCAATTTATCAAATGTGACCATAATCACATCGTGGTGATAACTCGACATCTGTAGCCCCACTATGAAATCCATGAAAATGGTGTTCCATTTCCACCCTGGTATATCAAGAGGATGAAGCAATCTAGTTGAATGTTGAAGCTTTCCCTTCACCTTCTGGCACTCAAAACACAGAGACAAAAATTGAGCTACTTATCTCTGAAGCCCTCTAAAATGACGTAATTGTCTCAATGTGGGATGCATATTCTTCACTCCTATATGAGCTGAATAGGGTGCATGATGTGCCTCTACAAGGATCTCCTATCGCAATGCTCCATCTCGTGGCACATAAATCTGGATTTTGTGTCTGAGAAGTCCATTTGGTTCCAATGTCAATCCCTCAAACTTCCCCTCAAGGGGTCTTTGAGACTCGATCTCTGCTCTAGCTGAAAAATAGAAGTTGTCATGTGGAATCTTCCGCAAGATCCTTCACTGTAAGTCTGTATCCATTGAGGTAGTCATTATGAAATACCTTCGATGGCCTGAATCATCAAAAACCACATTTTCCTTCCCCTTCACATTCTCAATCTCCATATCATACTCACATACTAGCTTCATCCAATGTTTTTGACTGGCATTGAGATTGGGCTATGTGAAGAGGTTTTGTACACTTAATTGATCTTTTGTAAGTGTGAACCTCCTTCCTAATAGGAAATGTGACCATCAGACCAAAGCATGGACTACTACTGCAAACTGAAGGTCATGAGTCGGGTAATTGAGCTCATAATCCTTGATTTTACGAGACTCAAAAGTTATTAGTCGACCATCCTACATCAATACACCTCCTATCCCTACTTGTGAAGTATTTCTGCATACAAAGATATGTCTCTGCGGATCTAGAACTACTAGAATTAGTGTTGTCATAAGGCATTCCTTTAGTGTCGTGAAGGCCTGATCACATATGTTTGACCAAACAAACTTCATCCCTTATTTATGTAGGGAAGTGATGATATGTGCAATACGAGAGAAATCCTAAACAAATCTCCTGTAATAACTTGTTAATCCCATGAAGTTGCACACCTTGGTCACATTAGCTAGCACTAACCAATCCATGATAGCTCTAAGCTTGGAAGGATCAACTATGATACCTTTCCCAGAAATAATGTGACCTAAATACTAAACCTTTGTCTTAAAAATGCACACTTCTCCAAGTTCCCATATAGTTTCTTCTCTCAAAGACACTACAAAACCAGACAAATATGCTCCTCATGATCATCACTCCTGAGTGAGCAAATAAAAATAAAATCTATAAACATGAGCATAAAATGGTTTAGAAATGTCTTGAATACCCCATTCATCAAAC